>CM051039.1:15765726-16130726 GCA_027627225.1 Congeria kusceri
CATGTGTATTTGTGTATTTCACACTATTTGTGCTGCAAACGATAAGCATTTTCACATGTGACTTTTACTTTCACTGGGAATTGAACCCAGATCTCCCACTTAGTAAGTAGGTATGTTTTCTTACACCATGAAAGTTTGAAAGTTTAAGGAAAATGCTCATGATCAGAAAATCAAAACATATTTTTGCGGTATTAAATGTAAATTAAAAACAAGAGCTGTCAGAGGACTATTGGAGGTATAGAGATGATGTATTTCTTAAGTTGGCACATTGGATTGAAAGTGTGGACAGCAGAAAGAAACCTAGAAACATAGATTTGTTAATAAATGAATGCAGTACCTCAACGATACCCTAGTAAAATCTTTACCATTTTTAGAATATACAGGTATATATAGTCACTTGTAAGCTTCAATCAGTAAAACTACTAGAGCTATCACTAAAGGTAATAAATACCCACACATACCACTTGGACACAGATGAAGAGCTTTGGCACAGAACAAGGTATTGACTGACAAAATGACTTGCTTAAGACCTTTGATCTTGAATTGTGACCTTGACCTTTGACTGACAAGCATTTGATATGTGCGTGACACATTGTCTAGTCCTGTAGGGTAACAATTTGAAGTAAGATTAAAATCTGTTTAGGCATTAAGAAGTTATGGAGAGGAACGAATTATAAATACTAAACATTTGACCTTCAATTGTGACCTTAACCTTTGACCTACATGCAAGAGCCATGTACTTGACACATCATTTGGTCATGGGGGTAATACTTAAATCCTTTAAGGCAATCAGAAGTTATAGAGCAGAAATAAAATACTACAAGAAGGTACTTTATTTTGACCTTTAACATCCAAGTACGACTGTGACCTTTAAGGTAGCTATCTGGTTATTGCGCCCAACACTCTGTCTCACATAAGTGAACATTTGTGTCAAGTTATTTCAAAATCCTTCAATGCATCATGGGGAAGTTAGAGCTCGGTCAAGTGCTATTTTAACAATAACGTGTTCTATTTTGACTTTTGACCTAAAAGCATGACCTTGACCTTAAAGGTAGCGATCTGGTATATGCGCTTGACACGCCGTCTCGTTGAGGTTAACATTTGTGCCAAGTTAACAATGGACACCAACCGCATGCTAGGTAAGGTCATCTGAAAACACAGCGTCAAAAGAAGACAACTAACGTTATATGGCTATTCTCGCACTGATATCAACAAATTATAATAAAATCACTTTTTGTTAAGTTTGACCAACACTAGTTTTGAATATATAATTATATATTATATGATAAAATGGTGGTAAAAGTAAGTCACCAATTCACACAACATTTTTTACATTTAACATGTTAGGCATTTAAAATTCAATGATTGATTGTCAATATAGACCACAATCCAAAAACGCAGCCAAATTCTGACTCGCAACAGTTTACAACTTGTGACAAATTCAGAAAGCGAGATAACTTTAATGCTGTTTTATCTTCTTTCTAAAGAGTTTCCGCGAGTTACATTATAAAAATAGCAATTTCATTGATACCCCTACCAAATGGACTGTGCTGATCTTGGTGTTTCAGAGGTTGCTGTTGGACTGTAGTCGGTCAATATTGGACAGCACATGCTAGTTAAGGTCATCTGAAAACACAGCATCGCAAGCAGACAACTGATGTTTTACGGCTAATTTTAGCACTGATTATATATATATAAACATATTATTATTAAAACTACTTTTTGTTAAGTTTGACCTGATTGACCAACACTAGTTTTTAATATATAATTATATATTCTATGATGAAATGGTGGTTACAGTCAACTATCAATAAACACGACATTTTCTACATTTAACATGTTATTCTGTTCTCATATTGTTTCGTTTTCCACACTGGTAGGCCTGTTAATAACGTACCACATGTATAGGTTTTAGGCATAAATAAAATTTATTTCTTCCTCTAAATATCATCAACTGTACAGAACAGTACTATAATAATACATAAAATATCCATTATCAACTTACTTGGCCAATATACTATATTGCCATTGGCCATCAAAACACACCAGATACTGGTATGATTGTCATTGCGATTGCATACCATCTAGTACTGCAGTATTAGTTATATTGTACTTCAACCACTGTGTAATTTGTACAGCAAGAACAACATTGGTGACATTATTTGTAGGAACTTCCTATTATAACGATGTTACACTGACGATTTTTCGGCTTAACTATTTAACCCAACTTTTGACCTTTCCAAATATCAAATTAAATGTTGTGAATATTTTCCGCCAGTAGTACTAAATGAATAAATCCTAGTACTGCATCAGCTTATTTGAAATTAATCGTAGTAGACTAATCATAATAAAAGGAGTGCAAAATTCCAGAATTATAGAGGATGGCGATTGGCGAATATTCAATACTAGTGAATACAACTTTCGAGTGACCCTTCTAAATTCGTACACAATAGGCACTGCGCCATACACTAAAAATAGCAATTGTGTCTAAAACAGTGAGCCCACCACATAATGGGGTATGTTGCTAGTACTTATTAACCTCTGATATGCATGAATGAATCGATCCTGGACGTTAAGGGCTGTGCCCAGTCAGTTTGTCATATAGCTATAAACAATATATGAAGCTGAATGGGGAAATTCTCGACAAATTATCGTTGTTTGGCACTAAGAACAGTACCAGAAATCTATTTAGCATAAATTAAATATTTTATTATTTGAAACTACTTGTATACTCCGAAATAAATGTTTATAAAATACTGTAATACCCTGCTGTGTATTTGTAACGATTATATATGCATTTAATTATATACCGTCTACACATTTATAATTATTTTGTTTGTTACTCTCTTTGTTTTGAATATTCTTATAATTCAAAGGAGGTGAATAGTATAAAGTAGGTTTTAGTTACGTATGTGAGTATTATATGCCATTTGAATCTAGTCAGTCATGCGACGGATAAGTGAAATACTGTACATGGAAAAAACTAACAAGTTACACATTTGTCATTTTTTTTTTATGTCAAAAGTTCAATCTACATTCCTTATTTTCAAAATTACCACAGACACCGAATATCTTTTTTAAAAGACATTTCTTGTTTCTTACTGCATTGGATTACTTCATACAACTTAATAATTTTGAGATGGAATAGCCTACACTGGAATTAAATCATTCTTAGTTATTCATTTGTTGTTGCACTGTAGGCGCGTCACCGGAATCACAGGGGCCTAGAACAATAAAAGTACCATATATATATATACTATAAATATAGGGGCCTACAACAATAACAAGAGGGCCATGATGGTCCAAAGCGCTCACCTGAGAACTGGTAGAGATCAATACCATACTGTTGTGACAGGTTTGAAAATTAAGGTAACTGCACAATACACATGTTTCTGCAAAGGGGGATAGGATCAGTTTGATTTAAAACAGCGGTTAGTGCAATGGGGAAACTAAAGTACCAGTTGGGTTGTGGATATGCGGAGTTTTCGCGTATGGTTCTCAAATAATTTTTCGCGATATTCTCAACTGATCCTTTTTCATTAAGTCAGTGACAATTCTGGAAAATGCAAAAACATTAGATTTTGATGTCTTTTTCGCAGACAATTTTGGAAATCAATTGCAATGTGATAATTGCGATGGCTGTGCTATAAGGTCAAGTTTTGTTTTTTCTTTGATAATTTACTGTCCAAAGATAAGGCCTAAATTAAAATTAAGTGTGTTTGCCCTTTACCGACCGACCCACAAAAAAGCCGCCGACTCTACAAAATTTATTGAAAAATCTGCGGTAATTATTTTTTTTATTTAGTGTTTTTTTCTTTCTTTAATTTCGTATTTTTGTTTCGCTCAAAACTTTCATAAGCTACAATTTTGATCACTCAAGCGCTTGAACAAAAGTGTGAAAACAAGCGCCCATTGACCGGATTCTAGTAAACATGGAACCCACCGGTCGACGTATGACGTCATCATCTGTGTATATAATAAT
Source organism: Congeria kusceri (assembly GCA_027627225.1). Lineage (NCBI taxonomy): Eukaryota > Metazoa > Mollusca > Bivalvia > Myida > Dreissenidae > Congeria > Congeria kusceri. The sequence goes on from CM051039.1 coordinate 15,769,709, forward strand.
GTTTTGTTCTAAGGTTAGATACCAGTAAATAGTAGGGTGATCCCTTGAAAGTTGTCCATATATGAAATAGATCGTTTTTTCTTCAGTCAAAAGAAAGATACATTTCGCATAACGGACACTGGTTTCAATAGTTATTTCCTGAAAACGACATGTCTTTTGTGCAGTTTGATGTATCATGACACCGAATTACTTGAAATTTTAATATTCAGCAGTTTATGTATGTGCTTTTGTCGAAATCGCGAGTGTTTCTTACGGGCGACTAGGTGAGCTGTCCTACTACCCCTGGTGTCGGCGTCGGCGTCTGAATTGGTTGAAGTTTTTATTCAAAAGTCTTGTAACTTCCAAATTACATAAGTTATTCACTTGAAACTTGGAACTAACCTTTGTCATAAACCCTAGTATCAGGGGCAACATTACCTATAACTATGTTTTGTATTTTGAAAGAGTTATGCACACTTTTTACATACATTTTATGGTTAAAGTTTTTGTTCCAAAATGTATAAAGGCTTCACTTAAAAGTTTTGTATTTTAACAAATGTATGCCCCTTTAATCAAATTATTTTTAATTTTCAAATCAATGATTTGACATTTTTTTAGTCAACCAGAATGTATTTGTACCGTATTAATATGATTGGGACTGTCTAGTCAGTTCAGACATGATAATAATACACATGTTTTCTTGTCAGACAGTATGTATCTATGCTGTATTAATTAATATGCAGTGGCGTATTCAGGCGTACTCCTATACGACCGGGCCACACAACGCTTTGCCATTTCGTTTTGTGGTTAAAATTTAAACAGGTACGGCAATCTTTTGATCGTATTTCAATTTTCAGACGAAGCGACATGTCACCTACCTGTATAGGTTCAATGTCTACTTAATGATTTTGTATATGCGTTTTATCAACTCACTACATATTACCCGACTTATTCATCAATATAAACAACTACGAATAAAACCGCGTATCTAGTAACTGTAAAATAAAAATCCTAAATTAGCATAGCGTTTGAATGATTTGTTCTTTCTTTTTTCTCTTTATTTTACCAACACATATTTTTCATATAAAAAAACCGCTGGATCCATATTCAAAGCGTGTCGCGGGAAAACCGGGCTAAATGCATGTGCGTAAAGTGTCGTCCCGGATCAACCTATGTAGTCCGCACAGGTTAATCCAGGACGGCACTTTCCGCCTACAGTGGATTTATGTTTAGAAAAGATTGCACAGGCTGATCCTAGACGAGATTTTACGCCCGGGCTTCCCACGGCACGCCTCATTCACAGAGCTCCTTGGTGAAAACTACAGTATGTGGCTTGATGATTGAAACTTACCCTTGTCTTAAATGTTTTTAATTTGGTACAGAACAAACACCTCCTGTTTCATTTCCATATTTCAAATATAATACCAGGCGCGGTACCAGGATTTAGAGTTAGAGGGGCGGAAATATTAAAGAACTGACAACAAATTAACTGCTGTTGTCTCTTACATGTTAAGATACATGTATCGGAACGACGCATATCGCCAAACGGAACAATTTAACCAAAATACCACAAAACAAAAACTATATTTGAAACAATTTGATTGAAAAGAACATGTAATTGTAACGAAATGCACATGTTTCAGTTATTGTTCGGTTTAAAAACCTAGTTCTGGACAATTTTAGAGGGTTCGTACGCCGCTTCAGCCTTCCTCTAAATCCGCCTATTTAGCTCAAAACGAATTAAATGTATTCATCGTCGCAAAACGGCAAATGTATTGCTAATGTAAATTACATTTAAAATTACTTTACTGATATAATCACAAAATGAAACTCAAATTCTTAATATACAACTAAATGTTATGTATGTTTTGGTTTATGATGGTGATTTTGTATGTTTTCGTTCATAATGAATAATTTTACGGTTCTTTCAAATCGAAATCTAATTTAAATCACTTTACTGATCATGCAGCACCATTTGTGTACCTTTAGGAAACAGGAAAGAGCTAGTTTTGATTTCCTTTTGCAAACCCAACACACAGGAAACGTAAATTTATATGATGATATGTTGGGAGGAATAAAACATGAATTTAGTATCGTGTGACCTACTGATCAAGTAAAATATACGACGGATAAAAATGATCACAAACGCCGAATATATTTTTAATATATTTCTTGATGATAAGGTTTCAAATAGATCCTTAAAGTGCTTTAATTTTAAGTTGTTCCTTGCAAAGTGCATATAAGAAACTTCGATTGCTTAATCAAAATGCTGACAACGTAGAAAGACTGTTGGCGACAAAAGAAACTAAAAACATGGGATTTATGATTGCATTTGTGCTAAAATGGAATCATTTGTTTGAATATTAGTTCAATTTCCCACTTTTAAACTTGATAATGTTGCGTCCTATTCAATAGTATATGACACCATAGTAAAAATATTTTGTACGAAACAAACACCTTTTTTTTTCAAGCTAGTTATACAATGCAGACGGAATTATATACATGCCAGTCGACGAGTCGATCTGCAACGGGCCATGCAGAATCACTGATGAAGCGTAGTAGTTAGTGTAAAAAATATTAACTCCTGGAAACACAAGTACAAGTGAAAGAATCAATGATAAAGCAGTTTTAGAGGTTATTTATTGTTTTCTAATTCTATTTGGCAGTTTTTGCAGAAACTGATAAAATTCCCAATTTGGTTGAAAACGTGGCTAACTTTCCGAATTTGACTGGTACCGGTACCATTCCCAAAGTAATGAGGAAAAATGCTGAAGCATAATCGGGCCAGAAACTCCGGAGTTATTGCCCCTTGTGTGTGGAAAAAAACATCAACAAGTTATCAATGATTGGCTTGCACACACTAATTTTTATTCAATGTTGACCAAACTCGCACAGTTTGCATATGACCATAAAAATTGATTGATTTAATTTGATTTTCAACAATTGCAAACCTTATATGCAGTTATTTGTACATGCATCATTGATGACTTCAGAGCCTGCATTAACATCAGTTAGGCCTAAATTATAAAATCTTTTGTTTGCCCTTTACCGACCCGAAATTTTAGAGGTGGGTCGGTAGGTAGGAAAAATATTTTATTTTATTCCGAGAATTTAATCTTTGTCATACCTAAAAATCGTCATTTAGCAATACATTATAATTGTATCTTTGTTTGAAAATCACAATTACTTTCTTCGTCTTGATTGATACAACCAAGATTATACATGGTAAAACTGGCTTTAATAATAGACATAACATAAAATAGAATACGCAATGCTTTAAAAACAATGTGTGAAGTACATGTATTCTATTTAATACCAATGTCTGTATTGACTAGACACACATATAAGGGGCGTATTTAGGGCAAAATCGAATGGTCGCCCGTGCTTGTACATGAACTATATCGGAAAATAATATTACAGGAACTATTATATTTAGGGCTAACAAATGACATCTCAATATTAATTTCTACGCCGATTGTCTTTTTTTTAAATTTAACCGCTTATGTAAAGAATTATGTAAATTTTAAATGCCCAAAAGTATGCAACAGTTATTGGTATACGTTAAACCATTGTTTGAAGTTTGCATTCCCTAAAATTTGAAAATTTGCCCTATTCTATTGGCATTCAAATTTGCCGCTGCATAATTATCGCAAGAAATCTATGTCAAAAGTGGTCTTAGACAGCTACGCCGAAAAATAACAACATAAGATATAAAGGGGCGAAAATGCCACTGCTGACAAAAAATATATTCGATATAGAATATCGCTATATGAATAAACATCAGACGAAATAGCGAAAAGTGTAAAACGTTTTTTAGACTGGTGGCAGGGGCCAACGGTCTTTGAGAGGGTAATTTCCACAACAGTGATCACGGGGAACTACTTTTTTTGCAAGCTACGAGTCAGTAAACCGAAACCTGAACGGGTCCTTTTTCCAAACAGTCGCACCTTCCTACCTGTTTTATTATCTTTTAATTATTTAAGGTAATGTACGTCATATGTGTTATAATGTGTATATCATGTTATTTATAACAATTACATTTGTTTTATGTCAATTTATTTAAAATGTTACTTCAAACTAATGACACCCCTACTTTCGCTATTTGCATGTTGTGTGTAACCGAAATATTCACCCTAGTGCTCTGGAATAAGACCACTAAATAATGAGCTACATCTGTTATTTTTAAGTTAAATACATATATTGGATCTGTTTAGGATCGGTTTCCCAGATATTTGGGATTTTTTTATCTTCAAATTGGGAGAATTTGTGAACCTTTTTAGGATACTAAGTTTATATAGAGGAAAAACGCTGTGCTTATACTCGACTTCACCTGTTATCTTACGTTCATAGACAAACTGTGCAATATTGTTGAAGCTTGGATGAAAAATACAGTCCCTATTCTGAACAATGTCCATGTTTGTATTTTTTGGACAAACAAAGGGCAATAAATCCGGTGTTTCTGGCCCGATTTTGCTTATATTCGATTTCACCTTTACTCTTATGGTCAAAGACAAACTGTGCAAGATTGGTGAAGATTGGATGAAATATGAAGTCTCTATCCTGAATAATGTCCATGTTTGCATATTTTTTCACAAACAAAGGGTAATAACTCCGGTGTTTCTGGTCCAATCTTGCTTATATTCGATTTCAATTGTAATCTCATGGTCAGCGACAAACTGCGCAAGATTGGTGAAGATGGGATGAAAAATAAAGTCTCTATCCTGAATTATGACCATTTTTGAATATAGTTTCATAAACCAAGGGCAATAACTCTGGCATTTGAAACACCATCTGGCCCATTTTTGGGGGGTCTGCTGAGATCTGATGGTCATACACAAACTGTGAAAGTTAGGTTAAGAATGATGGAAAATAACGACTAAATGTAGGAAAAAGGCATTTTTGCACTTTTTTGGCATGAAAAAAAGGAGCAATTACTAGTGTGATCCAATAACAATCCCGTCCGATCCAATAACAATCCCGTCCGAGATTTTACCGAGATTTTACGGTCATACAGAACCTGTGCAAGTTTGGTTAAGATTGGATAAAAAGTGAAGTCTATCATCAGAACGAAACAAATTGTCGACGGCACACGGACAACAGACGACGGACGACACAGGAGAGGTCCCCTATACCAATATTTATCTATGGGGTATTTTTATTGTTTTATGCCCCTGTGACCGGAATTAGGTCACTGGAGGATAAGAATGAAACTGACAGGCTCTTCAATTTTATTGTTATTTATGATGACATTTAAAAAATGTAACAAACTCAGTCTCTTATCCACTTACACTATCATAATTTACATGTGCACTAGTATCCTATCAACAGAAATGAAACCGAAAGTAACCTGTCTTTTCCGTGATTTGGTGACCTATTTTAGAAAGTTAGTCAGCATTTCATTTTACAATGAGGCAAAGTAACGTACAACATAGAACTAATTCATTAATTTACTTCCGCACTTTATGATTAATTATTTGAAGATTATAATAATGTATTATTATTATGTATAATTATTATTATGTATTCTATAAAATAGTCGGCCAATGGTCGGACCAAACTTAGACGCTTGTCGCTAAGTAGGTCAAATCGAAACATCATTCAAATATCTGGGGGGTTTTTCATGTCGAAGTAGTATTGTCGATTTCTTTTAAGTAAATAACGTCCACATTACCCAAATTCCATACCAAGCATCTTCTTAGCATTTAAAAATCCGAGATGTTTAGCACATTGCTTCCCCGACAAATATCCAAGATGGCGGACTATTCAGTTGCAGTCGGCTTCGTACGTAACACTTCGGCATACCCCTCGCCCGAGCATGCGCATTCTTAGTTTTATCCCCTATAAGGAGATGGACGGCTGTGAACATTCCGTCAAAAGACGGGAAAACCAAGGTCGCGAGAAGCGCGACAGCGGTTTTTCCGCCTATAGATAACGCGAGTACCTACTTATTTGTTGTTGATGTTGTTTCATTTCCAATACCTAATGACTTTAAAATCTATGTTCCGGAAGTGTCAATCGATATCGGATCCTTCCGGTTCCGGGATTTTATGCATAGGTTCCGTGTAACGATAAACAACGCTATGCACACCTGCTAACAGGAAACCACATACTTGCATTTTATTCAACCCAAAGAAATAAGGAAAGTAAATAGGTGTAAGTACAACTTGAAACAAACCGTCGTCTGTAATCACGTCGATACATCCATTTATTACCAATATTTAATATGCAAACTTAATAAATTTATAATAAATGTTGTTGAAATTAATTTTGCTGTTGTAAATAAGTATATATTTAAAATAGTTTTACTTGTTAACTTGATGTCAAGCATTTACAAGGAAAAACTTGAAAAAGTTGATAAATTTGACGAGTAAAACAACAAGTGGCAGACAATCGACATAATATTTTATTCTGCTTACGTTAAATGCAAACTAGAAATGAAACCGAAAATTCAAATAATATAGATCTAGGTTTACAATGCATACCAAAATAAAATGTTTGACCTATGTTGAAACATATTTATTTATCATCTGACCTTTGAATACATGTATATACATCCAATGTAATAATTTCAATGTCAATTCTATAACAGTTTCGTAGTTTTCTGCAACAGGGTATTACAAATTACTTTAAACATAGCTTATCTACCCAGTTGCAGCCACTCTAATCCACTCTAAAAAATGGACAAAGTCGCACACATGACGCAATCTGAATACGTCACCACAGTGAATACGTCACAACAGTGTGGCGATTTTAATCTCAGTTATTATGGTATAAGTTTCATTGCCTCATTAAAGCAACTTAGTCTGGTAACTTAAAGTAGTGGTTAAATATACTTTGTAAAGTATTTATAATACAATATAAATAAACGACTGTACCCTAACCAGAAAAAATACCACGGTTAAACATTTAACCAAACTAACAAATATGCCACCAGTGTTAAACAATTTGGCTGGTGGTATTTTATTTAACTCATTGATCAAACTATTGATCAGCTTGCGTGGTTCGAAATTATCAAATGTCAAATGAAAACCTTACAGGTCCTGCAGCAAACAAACAAAAAAACATTACAAATATTATATCTTTATTATGCGAGTACAGTCTATTTATATTTGGTTTTCCCGACTAAGGCAGTGCCTAAATTCATATTATATATAACAAATAATTAATTCATTGATGTTACCAAGTCCTTTTGGACCAGCTGTCATGCGTGGACTTAAAAGTTAATAAAAAAGTATACACTTCTTCTTCAGCACGACCTTCGTTCTATACATAGAGTGTGACGTCACTGCTTTCGACGGGTTGCGAGAAGCGACACATGGGCCCGTATTCACAAAGCTCCTTAGGGAAAACTTAAGTAAATTCCTTAAATTCATAAAATTCCTAAAGTCTCTGGCGGTTTCGTGTTTAGGTCTTTTAACATTAAACTGTTGTAAACTTGTAAATATTGCTTATACGTTGAGTGTTGCAGCATTCTTTGTACAAAAATCATTGGATTTCGCATAGAAAATTTGATCAGAAATTTTCATTTAAGTACAACTTAAGTTAAGATTTCCCTTAGGAGCTTTGTGAATACCGGCCCAGGTGGACACAATGGCACGACCTTGGGCAGCCGTTTTGTCGCTTACTGCATTAGTTTTTAGAATAATTCATCAATGCCTCACTATTCAGCTCTAAAATCGATTTAAATTTGAAATGCTAAAATAAAGACTGTTTAGAAGTACACACTTTGTCTGCTTTGTGTTTGATGTTTCTATATTTAATTATGTAATTTATTTTAGAAACCGACAGTGAATGAATCATAGGTTAACAAACACCAAACTATTTCAGAAGTTAGTTAACATTACACTAAATACTCTTAATATTTTTACAACTATTGTATTATTGCATTTAACTCTACTTTCGTTTTCCAAACATTATTGACAATGAATTTGGTTATAACATAAGGAACCCAGTACCCTCGGAGGTATAAAAACGTATAAATCCAACAGCATTACACCATACATCGCACGTAGAAGTGATCTGAAGGGCCGTATCCAGAAATGACAAAGCACGAGGCAAATTTTTCGGGGGGGGGGGGGGGGGCGGTTCGAGGGTGCGATTTGGCGAATATCTGGGGTGTTTTTACGAATATCCTGTCATAAACTGACGAAATCTAGTATGTGGTATAGACTGGACCTATGTACATGTACTGAACGGTCAATGATAATGTGTTTAAATTACCCCATTTGCTACACATGCATATCGACATCAATGCAGTTGATTATCTACTAGACATTTATTTTACCTATAAGGGTCGATGTATTATTGTATTTTCGAAAAGTACTTAATTTGTTTGGGGGGTCAGTTTTCCATTTTTCACCGAGGCAAGTACCTCGATGTGCCTCGGCGTGGCTACGGTCATGTATATGGTATATTGGGAGCAGCCTTGCACACCTACTGACATGTTACTGGACTACCTGTGGCTCCTTCGCACTGCAAAGTTCGACTCAGGTGTTTGAAAACTGTACACCGTCGGACATACTCCTCGAAGCGTCTGTCCGGCTAGCGCAGTGGTTGGTACACTCGCCTCTCACCTAGGCTGCCTGGGTTCGCTCCCCACTCGGCGCATGTGAGTTTGGTTGGTGGTCACCATTCCGGATAAGTGGGGTTTCCTCTGGGTACTGCGGTTCCCCCCCCCCCCTCCCCTCAGCATAAGACCACACCAAAATTAAGAATATTTCAGAAAAAATAAATAACTGTAAATTGCAGCTACGATTCAAATTTCGTCCCAACTTTCAATGAGTCTGAAAGTAAATTAGGCAGGGGTGCTGGAACATACCCTGGGTTCTCACATAATGAGGCTTCGGCCCGGAAGGACATCATAAACTTTAAAATACGAATACTCCTCGCAGCTGTTCTGGTGGCAGTGTTGTTTAGGGCCAATTTGAGGTCGACATTCGGCCCCATTCCCCCGCTTAAACAGTATATATTTTTCCCCTATATTTAGCTTAAATCCCCCCCCCCCCGAATATAAGCTTTCTTTAAAAAAGACTGACCAAAATCGGGCAAAACTGATTAAGATAGAGGAATTTTAGTAAACAATCACAGTAGTTTTTCAAAAGACCAACTAGTAATCTAAGTTATCATTTTGTAGCAAAACAATTCATTGCTGTTTTATAACAAAGTAGAATATAAACATTTAATAAAACAATAATGCTTTCAAAAAATCCCCTTTTGGCGTAAAATTCCCCATCTCAAGGGCTTCGCCACCTTTCCCCCAAAGATGAAAAATAAACACTGGTACTACAGTAGTTCACAGATTTGTGCTCGTGACCAGTCAAATCTCTACCCGGAGGTTAGTTGTTGGTTATCCGTGATAGTGCGGGGTTATGGTGAAAATGTACTACGACTAAAACGTGATTTTCTTGGCTAAAACATTACAAGAGATGAGTTTAATGTAATATTATCTCTTTTAACATAATCTTTTGCAGCCAAACTAGCCTAGCTGTCACAAGGAAAGGCTGCCACATTTTGTCCAAATATATCGCTAGTCATTTGAATAGCTGTTGTGAAAATTTAAAACTGATTATCACTAGTAAGCATCATGTGCATTAAATTGCCAAATGCTAGTATACATAATCCTTGTCAATTTTTGTTTAACATTATTTTGTTTAAACCTTTTTTTTTACAGATCTTTAAAAACCTAGTACATATATCAAATATTATATCATACATATATATCACGTGAAAAGGATTTTACTGACATCTATCGGTATTTAATGAATAGTCGAGTTAAAAATTCACACACACTCGTGTCTTTGAAATCGTCCAGTGCGTCCACTGGCCTGGAACAGAGGTTGGTCAACCGGATGTAATTAACCCTTTTGATATGGTTTTGCGTGCAGCTTCATTATGCACCCGTGGTCAATCGGTCAACATATCGCCGTTCGTGATGCGCGCGCATATGGTTCGTTGCAATAACTTGATGTTATCAAATTGCCCGAAGGTTTTCAAAATGGTTTTCCGAATCGCGATACTAAATTAGGTGGGTGTACGTTTATTAGTTGATCGATCATGCGTCCTAATGGTTGTTGTTTTTTCCACATTACAATTCTGTCATAACAACTCTTGCCACTGTTTGACTGAATTATTTTGGCCTGACTTACAAGTTATAAACACGCAGATGCTTTATTATAAGGCCATACCAATTTAATGCTATGCTAGCGTCCTCAGGCTGGTGAGTTTTGGGTTGCATGAACGAAAAAAAAACAACAATTATGACAATGTGATAAATCTGAATGCGTATAACAAATTCAGAAAAAAAAGAAAAAAAATACTTAGGTGAATTTACCAATATTTGTAAAAAAAAATAGTGTGCAACTCGTCAATTTACACAGTTAAAATACTGTGTACAAGTAGGTGTCCAATATGAAAATGATATATAAGAGGTTTGCAAGAAAACATTTGCTTTAGCTTAGACCTCTGCCATGAATAAGTAGTGAAAGAAAAATGTTTTTTTTTTATCAACTCATTGTTTGTTTTTTCTTGCCTGGTTGGTATGCTTAAAAAACGACTGCACAAACCTATCTCAGCGTTTCCAGTAGACAAAATAGCCAATGGCTACTCGTATTTAAAAATGTATTCGAAAATAAGGCAGATTTGATAGATTTCATTAGTAAAATATTTAAAACCGACAAATATTCTGCAAAGTCATTTGTCGACCGTGACTGTAATTCTTTTGCCAGCCTTGACAAAAACTCCTCTGTAGCGACTAACTTACTTAGATTTACTTACTTACTTACTTGTCACTGTAACCAGGGCTCGTATTCACCAACTCATTCTTAGACTTAAGAAAGAAGAATTGACTTAAACTCATGAAAAAATCCGTGTGTATTCGCAAATACGTATGCTGAGTAACAATGTTTTCCACGTCATTCAAAAATCGTTCTATATAAGAATGCTAGAATTAGAATTGGTGAATACCAAATCAGATACGAAAGCCAGAATTAGAGTTTTTGAATATCAAGTCAGATACGAATGCTAGAATAAGAGTTTGTGAATACCATGACAGATACGAATGCCAGAATAAGAGTTGGTGAATGCCATGTCAGATACGAATGCCAGAATAAGAGTTGGTGAATATCAAGTCAGATACAAATGCTAGAATAAGAGTTTGTGAATGCCGAGTAAGATACGAATGCTAGAATTAGAGTTGGTGAATACCGAGTAAGATACGAATGCTAGAATTAGAGTTGGTGAATACCATGTCAGATACGAATGCTAGAATTAGAGTTGGTGAATATCAAGTCAGATACGAATGCTAGAATTAGAGTTGGCGAATAGCGAGTAAGATAAGAATGCTAGAATTAGAGCTGGTGAATATCAAGTCAGATACGAATGCTAGAATTAGAGTTGGTGAATATCAAGACAGATACGAATGCTAGAATTAGAGTTGGCGAATACCGAGTAAGATAAGAATGCTAGAATTAGAGTTGGCGAATACCGAGTAAGATACGAATGCTAGATTTAGAGTTGGTGAATACCGAGTAAGATACAGATGCTAGAATTACAGTTGGTGAATGCCATGTCAGATACGAATGCTAGAATTAGAGTTGGTGAATATCAAGTCAGATACGAATGCTAGAATTAGAGTTGGCGAATACCGAGTAAGATACGAATGCTAGAATTAGAGTAGGTGAATACCGAGTAAGATACGAATGCTAGAATTAGAGTTGGTGAATACCATGTCAGATACGAATGCTAGAATTAGAGTTGGCGAATACCGAGTACGACACGAATGCTAGAATTAGAGTTGACGAATACCGAGTAGGATACGAATGCTAGAATTAGAGTTGGTGAATACCATGTTAGATACGAATGCTAGAATAAGAGTTGGGGAATACCATGTCAGATACGAATGCTAGAATTAGAGTTGGTGAATACCGAGTAAGATACGAATGCTAGAATTACAGCTGGGAAAATACCAAGTAAGATACGAATTATAGAATTAGAGTTGGTGAATACCATGTAAGATACCAATGCTAGAATTAGAGTTGATGAATACCGAATAAGATACGAATGCTAGAATTAGAATTGGTGAATACCATGTAAGATACGAATGCTAGAATTAGAGTTGGCGAATACCGAGTAGGATAAGAATGCTAGAATTAGAGTTGGGAAAATACCAAGTCTTATACGAATGCTTGAATTAGAGTTGGCGAATACCGAGTAAGATACGAATGCTAGTATTAGAGTTGGCGAATACCAAGTCTGATACGAATGCTAGAATTACAGTTAGCGAATACCGAGTAAGATACGAATGCTAGAATTAGAGTTGGTGAATACCGAGTAAGATAAGAATGCTAGAATTGGAGTTGGCGAATAGCGAGAAAGATAAGAATGCTAGAATTAGTGTTAGCGAATACCGAGTAAGATACGAATGCTAGAATTAGGGTTGGCGAATACCGAGTAAGATAAGAATGCTAGAATTAGAGTTGGGAAAATACAAAGTCTGATACGAATGCTTAACTTACAGTTGGCGAATACCGAGTAAGATACGAATGCTAGAATTAGAGTTGGTGAATACCATGTCAGATACGAATGCTAGAATTAGAGTTGGCGAATACCGAGTACGACACGAATGCTAGAATTAGAGTTGACGAATACCGAGTAGGATACGAATGCTAGAATTAGAGTTGGTGAATACCATGTTAGATACGAATGCTAGAATAAGAGTTGGGGAATACCATGTCAGATACGAATGCTAGAATTAGAGTTGGTGAATACCGAGTAAGATACGAATGCTAGAATTACAGCTGGGAAAATACCAAGTAAGATACGAATTATAGAATTAGAGTTGGTGAATACCATGTAAGATACCAATGCTAGAATTAGAGTTGATGAATACCGAATAAGATACGAATGCTAGAATTAGAATTGGTGAATACCATGTAAGATACGAATGCTAGAATTAGAGTTGGCGAATACCGAGTAGGATAAGAATGCTAGAATTAGAGTTGGGAAAATACCAAGTCTTATACGAATGCTTGAATTAGAGTTGGCGAATACCGAGTAAGATACGAATGCTAGTATTAGAGTTGGCGAATACCAAGTCTGATACGAATGCTAGAATTACAGTTAGCGAATACCGAGTAAGATACGAATGCTAGAATTAGAGTTGGTGAATACCGAGTAAGATAAGAATGCTAGAATTGGAGTTGGCGAATAGCGAGAAAGATAAGAATGCTAGAATTAGTGTTAGCGAATACCGAGTAAGATACGAATGCTAGAATTAGGGTTGGCGAATACCGAGTAAGATAAGAATGCTAGAATTAGAGTTGGGAAAATACAAAGTCTGATACGAATGCTTAACTTACAGTTGGCGAATACCGAGTAAGATACGAATGCTAGAATTAGAGTTGGCGCATACCAAGTCTGATATGAATGCTAGAATTAGAGTTGGCGAATACCGTGTAAGATACGAATGCTAGAATTAGAGTTGGCGAATACCGAGTAAGATACGAATGCTAGAATTAGTGTTGGCGAATACCAAGTCTGATAGAGAATGCTAGAATTAGAGTTGGCGAATACCAAGTCTGATACGAATGCAAGAATTAGAGTTGGTGAATCCCGATTAAGATACGAATGCTAGAATTATAGTTGGTGAATACCGTGTAAGATACAAATGCTGGAATTAAAGTTGGCGAATACCAAGTAAGATACGAATGATAGAATTAGAATTGGTGAATACCAAGTCTGATACGAATGCTTGAATTAGAGTTGGCGAATACCGAGCAAGAAACGAATGCTAGAATTAGAGTTCGCGAATACCGAGTAAGATAATATTACTAGAATTACAGTTGGTGAACACCGAGTCAGATACGAATGCTAAAATTAGAGTTGGCGAATACCAAGAATCATACGAATGCTAGAATTAGAGTTGGCGAATTCCGAGTAAGATAAGAATGCTAGAATTAGAGTTGGCGAATACCGAGTAAGATAAGAATGCTAGAATTAGAGTTGGTGAGTACCAAGTCTGGTACGAATGCTAGAATTAGAGTTGGTAAATACCATGTAAGATACGAATGCTAGAATTAGAATTGTTGAATACCATGTAAGATGCGAATGCTAGAATTAGAGTTGGTAAATATCATGTAAGACACGAATGCTAGAATTAGAGTTGGTAAATACCATGTAAGATACGAATGCTAGAATTAGAATTGTTGAATACCGAGTAAGATACGAATGCTATAATTAGAATTGTTGAAAACCGAGTAAGATACGAATGCTAGAATTAGAGTTGGTGAATACCGAGTAAGATACGAATGCTAGAATTAGAGTTGGTGAATACCGAGAAAGATACAAATGCTAGAATTAGAGTTGGTGGATACCAGGTCCAATACTAATGCTATAATTAGAGTTGGGAAAATACCAAGTAAGATAAGAATGCTAGAATTAGAGTTGGGAAAATACCGAGCAAGATTCAAATAAACAGCCTTGTTTATACAGAATAGTTTCAAGAATATTCTTTATTCTTATACCTTAAGTCTAAGCATGTGTTGGTGAAAACAGACCCAGTAGCCAAAATATTGAAATTAGCCAATGACTACTAACATTTCTGAAAATATGTTAAAATGGGGCTTATTATAATATGTTCCGACAAAAATATTTTTAAATAACAGGAATATTTACAAAATAAAAAGAAAATAGCTGCAATTGTATCATTTCTTAGCCCCAACCAAGTTCGTGGTACATGTATTATACTTTGTTCAAGTATTGTATCAATAGTCATTATTTACACGATTTTAGTAACGGTAACAGCGTCGTGACAACAACGTTATAACGCAATCTCTGTTGCCATCAACTTATTAAAATGACATTAGCTACCTTCCAATCGGACATGTCATCTCATTGTACCGGGGCTCGTACGAAGGGTAACATAGATGAATAAGATATTTAAGTCCACGACATTCTGGTAAATTCTAATCTAAACCGGACAAATGCAGACGACAACTGTATAATTAAGTTAAAATGTCGAAATTTGTCTTGATTTCGTGAGATCGTTCGAAATGATGCAGAAACCATTTTGATAAACAGATTCCCGATAATCATATTTACGCCTTCGTTGACGCCAAAGGGTGGTCTCTAAAAGTATATATATCCGAAAAACGACCGACCGAAACTGTACCTTTCGCTCTAGCCAGCAAGTACGTTTCCAAGAACGTTGTCATAGCAACCAGAATGCGGTGTTTTCTGATCGGCGCGTGCGTTTTGTTGATGTTTTCAGCTGTTGTCAAGGCAAATGGTAAGTACATATTTTGCTGTACATTTGCATGATATTCTGATACCTAGTTCCTTCTATATTCAGTTAAATTTTAGTATGCCTAAAATGTGTAAATATATAAACTAGGGATGTCAACGAATACTAAACCGCTATTCGAATATTCGAAATCAGTATTCGAATATTTTTCAAATTTTCGGTAGTTTTATAAATAAGTTGTTTTTCACGACCCATTATCATTGTCGTCGTCGTTATCATCCTCATCGACATGATAATGCATCTGATTTTGTACAAAAATAATTAATATAAATAATAAATATACGCATAGTTTTAGGAAACACTGGTTTAATTATACATCGCATAAAATATCGCAATTTTTTACTATCGAAGGTCTGCGCTCTTCGAGTTCTTTCTAATTGTGTAGGGGTTTGTGGTAAAATGTATTAAATGTGTTTGTGTGATTGTGTGTGTCTTTGTGTAATTATTTTGTTTTCCATCATCATCTACAGAAAATCTCCTGGAGGAGGAATTACGGGAAGCAACGAACAGGGCGTTGGACGAGGTGAGCCATCATTCAAATCATGGGAATCTTCGTTTTGATAGTTCCTGGTACTGTGACTGCTGCTGCATATCTACTACTTGTACTTAAACTACGATTACTCTACAACTACAACAACAACTACTACTGCTACTACTACTACTACTACTACTACTACTACTACTACTACTACTACTACTACTACTACTACTACTACTACTACTACTACTGCTGCTACTACTACTACTACTACCACCACTGCTGCTGCTGCTGCTACTTATATTTATACACTACTACTACTACTACTACTACTACTACTACTACTACTACTACTTCTACCACTACTACTATCACTGCCTCCACCACCACCACTATTAACACCTCCAGTACCACAACCACCCCCACCACTGTTAACACTGCCAGTACCACCTCCACCATTAACACCTGCAGTACCTCCACCACCATTAACACCGCCAGTACCACCCCCACCACTGTTAACACCGCCAGTACCACCGCCACGACCAGTACCACCACCACCACTGTTAACACCGCCAGTACCACCGCTGCGACCAGCACCACCGCCACCACTGCTAACACTGCCAGTACCACCACCACCACCGTTAACACCGCCAGTACCACCGCCACGACCAGTACCACCACCACCACTTGTTAACACCGCCAGTAAGACCACTATTATGAACACCATCACCACAACCATTAACACTTTCAGTACCACCATCACCACCACCACTAGTACAAAATGTACTTCTAACCAACACACCAGAAAACAAACAACACACGTAAATAAATAAAATAATAAATACAATTTCAGACTGATGAAGATGGCGGTGTGGAGGTCGGTCCGTGTATAACCTTCTGCAGGGATCATCCGAGCTTTCAACAGTGCTTTAAGAACTGCGTGAGCGTACGCTTCGGTAACGGAAACACCGATGATGTGTAAGTATTCAGTAAAAATACGACATGTTCGGCGAAAAAAAAAGGCCGAACCATTGTAAAACGTCCTTCGCATTGTATGCATTTAGAGTTGCAAAATGTATTAGTCGGATCGTGTTAGAATTAAGAAATAATTTTCGATTTGCTGTTGTTTATCAATAAACAACGATTTGGAGTTCTGGTTTAATAGCCACGCATCAGAACGACAAAGAGTTGTTTATTGAGCGACACAACGATATTGCGAACATTATTTCGATTCTAACATGATTTGACATAAATTTGGCAATTGTATTTGGAACTACATTTTGCTATCACGGCCACCTCTTTTTGATGCATAAAATGTAGTATATTTTATTATATTGGCTCCATCTCCTGCCCTGAGCTCTACCTCCATGGCATTGGCTCAACCTCTTTTTGAAAAAGTACACATTTATACATAATACCCGTCCAAACACAACGTCAAGTAGTTGATATTGTTGCATACATCAATAATATGTTAAATGATTGCCTCAATATCTGTATTTTTAGCGAAAAACGCTTAAAAACATAGAGAAAAGTCAATATTGCGTTTTAATCGACTCGATGTTACCATTCATAAAAGTCCTCCTGTTGAGAAATATTTGTTTTCTGCAAATTGCTCTACCTTTATAGTCAGTGAGATCATTTCTACGTGGAACTACCTTCTCCGATTTTTGAAATAGCGCATTAAATTGTTGTATTAAAGAAAAAACCGGGCCTACCTTTCGTGTTTGTTGATATTTTGCACCAATTTCCTGTTCTGAGCTCCACCTCGGAAGTGGCAATGGCTCATTTTCTATTCACCTCTAAAAAGAGGTGGAGCCAGTGTTTACAGGCCGTGACTATGCTCCGATCAGAATCGGGACTTCTGTTTGCGTTGTTTATTAGGTAGTTCAACAACGAAAAGTGTCTTCTTTGTTTATACAAATTTAGTAAGTGTCACGTTAGAGTGTTAAATCTACAATAAACAACGCGATAAAATAGGCCGAAACATTGTAAAATGTCCTTCTCATTGTATGCATGTAGAGTTGCAAAATGTATTAGTCAAATCGAGTTAGAATTTAACTTATAGACTAGTATTCAAGTATTTTATAATTGTATACATCAACTGATCAGTAAATATCCATAAAAATATAAATGCTTAATTCACTAAGAGTTCACAACTATTTTAAGATATAAGATATTAGAAGACAAAGACAGCGATCGTTGCTAAATTTGGATTTGTGTAATTGGCTTTTTTTTTTTTTCTGATATCAACAGTGTATTATTTTCGTTTGTACAGAAATAAAAAAGCATGTATGTGTTAGGGCGCGTCGCGAATTATTATACTTGTTCTGATATTAATTTTGCATTATTTCCGTTCGCCATAGTAACGTCTCTTTCACCGACCGTACTCATGTGAGAGCCTCAGCCCTACATGGACCATCTTGTTCTGATATCAATTTTGCTCTTTTTTTCCTTTTCCCAGAAACAACGAGAAGCGAGCGTTTTTTAGAGTGCGAATTCCTGAGCCCCGTGTTCGAATTCCTGAGCCACGCATTTCTCTGAAGAAGTGAGCAGTGGATATCTCGATATTCTGGGCCCGTACAGATCCATAACGCTTCTAATGACAGTCTTACCTTAAGTTGTATTTAGGCAAACATTTCCAATCAGATTTCCAATGTTTAATTCAAGAAATTGTGTACACAGAATGACACACTAAGAAACTGCTATCTGGTCTTTACTAGAATACCGGTATACATCAATTTCAGTATACAATTACCGGTACATATTCAAAAAAAAGCCACACTCTTAAGGAATTTCATAGTTTTAAGAAATTTATTGCAGTTTTTACTAAGGAGTTTTGTGGACATGGACCCAGATAAACAGAACCCAGGAAGCATCTTCATTTGAATGTTACTTAATCCATGAAGCATTCAATAGCAAATTATCTTAGCTTTTTTTCTTAACTCAGTTCAGTTACTGAAATTGTTTGAAATTGTTTTGACGTTGTTATGTATAAAGTGACATCAACTTTGTTGTGTATCTGTCATTTACTGTTAAAGATAAGAGGTGTATGCAGTATATGGCTTTTATCAGATAAGAAATTAATGCAAACAAATGTACCGAATCTTTCTATTAATAAATCGTAGCCTTCACGCTGTTACGTTTGTCTTTGCCCCCGTGGTTAAAAGTTGTCCCGTATTACCATTTTTACATATAAAATCATTGTCGTAATAGATTCAATATACACATCAATGCAAAGCATGATCGCACATATATGGTATTCACACACATAAACTTCACATCATATCGCCAGTTTCCTAGCTATGGAGAGCTAACAAATCTGATTGTTTATGATATTTCCACAATGGATATGTATATTCCCAAAATGGAGTATCTAGTTTTAAGTGCCAAGTATACCGTCCAATAGTAAACGCAAAAGTGTGAAATACTGAATTTATAAATGTGGTTAAATTTGAAACGGTTGTAATTCATAAATACGCTTAAATATAAGATAAATTGTGTTTGAAACATCAGCAGTGGATCTATATAACCTAACAAGTCTCGTAAGGTCCGTTGTTTCGGGCATGATGCCGATACAAGTAGGCGCGCAATACGAAAAAAATGTCACGAGCACAGAACGCGAATATGAATGAAATTAAGAATAACTGTTTAGGTATTGCAAAGTTAAAGGGACCTATTCACAGACTGGCAAATTTACCATTTTTTGTCACAAATTCTAAATAGAAAACTACGGTATAAATAAAGGAGCGAAACACTCCCATACGGTCATTCACTCAAAATAATGTGTCGTTTATAAATAAACATCATCTGAAATGGCAAAACTATACTGCGTTTGTGACGCTTTCGTCGATATCTTATCAGAATACGTGCACCACATGCACAGCATTAAAATTATGAAATAAGTATACGAGCTTCGTGGTTTTGAATCCCGACAGCATATTTTTTTCTCTTTTTAATGCTTTGTTTGACACAGGATAATGGGTTAGTTTGTTTGACACATAATAGATGGGTTAGTAAGTTTGACACAGGATAGATGGGTTAGTTAGTTTGACACAGGATAAATGGGTTAGTTAGTTTGACATAGGATAGATGGGTTAGTTAGTTTGACACAGGATAGATGGGTTAGTTAGTTTGACACAGGATATATGGGTTAGTTAGTTCGACACAGGATAGATGAGTTAGTTAGTTTGACACAGGATAGATGAGTTAGTTAGATTGACAAAGGTAGATGGGTAAGTTAGTTTGACACAGGATATATGGGTTAGTTAGTTTGACACAGGATAGATGGGTTAGTTAGTTTGACACAGCATATATGGGTTAGTTAGTTTGACACAGGATATATGGGTTAGTTAGTTTGACACAGGATAGATGGGTTAGTTAGATTGACAAAGGTAGATGGGTAAGTTAGTTTGACATAGGATAGATGGGTTAGTTAGTTTGACACAGGATAGATGGGTTAGTTAGTTTGACACAGGATAGATGGGTTAGTTAGTTTGACACAGGATATATGGGTTAGTTAGTTCGACACAGGATAGATGAGTTAGTTAGTTTGACACAGGATAGATGAGTTAGTTAGATTGACAAAGGTAGATGGGTAAGTTAGTTTGACACAGGATATATGGGTTAGTTAGTTTGACACATGATAGATCGGTTAGTTGGTTTGACACAGGATAGATGGGTTAGTTAGTTTGACACATGATAGATGGGTTAGTTAGTTTGACACAGGATAGATGGGTTAGTTAGTTTGACACAGGATAGATGGGTTAGATAGTTTGACACAGGATAGATGGGTTAGTTAGTTTGACACAGGATAGATGGGTTAGTTAGTCCAGGGGCCAGTTTGACACAGGATAGATGGGTTAGTTAGTCCAGGGGCCAGTTTGACACAGGATAGATGGGTTAGTTAGTCAAGGGGCCAGTTTGACACAGGATAGATGGGTTAGTTAGTCCAGGGGCCAGTTTGACACAGGATAGATGGGTTAGTTAGTCCAGGGGCCAGTTTGCCACAGGATGGATCGGTTAGTTAGTCCAGGGGCCATATTCCAGAAACATCTTAAGTTTATCTTAAAATATATTTACTTAAGTTCCGATTTGGGTAAGGTAATATTGTTAAAACTACATATAAATTAGTTAATCAAATTACAGTTAAGTAAATAGTAGTCAATAATAAGTTGATACTTAGTGAACACTAAACTGAATAGCATGTATAAATGGAATAACTTGTAAAGAAAAATGACAATTTTAAGGCTATGGATAAGATTTCACTTTAGATGTTTCTGAAATACGGACTCAGATGCTTTAGTATTTAAAGTGAAGACATATTAAACATTTCTTACAAAATACGACAAAGGCTGTTTGTAAAACAGGCATGCACCCTGTTGGTTAAAAAAATCTTTATAATATCAAGTCTGGTATTAGGCCACACCAAATGGAAGTCTAGGTCATCGGGATTACCGCACCGACTTTGCAAATAAAAAAAAAAAATGCAAAATGCTCTGCGCGAGTCATTTAAACAACGGAATTAACAGTCAATTTTTGAGTTTACTGTTTGATATATATGTATTAATTTAATTGTTGACTTAGATGACTACGTGACACATGTGCACATCAAAAGTGCCATCCTCCATCCTCAGCGTACGATAGTATCATGAATAAAAAATCTAAGCAAACATTTAATAAACGTAATGACATTAATGTATTAACGTAACATCGATTTTATCACCTTAATGTGTTTGAATGCTATAAAATTATATTTATTAATGACTTAGTCAAATTGAAAGGGATAAGGCTTATACTATTAAATTTTAAAAATGTTGGTTATTTAAACAATACATGTTGTTTTTGTCAATCTTGAACACTGATAATTATATTAGTAAATTTTTAGCTCACCTGAGCACGAAGTGCTCGGTGAGCTATTGGTATAGGGGACCTCTATTTAAAGAAAATTATGTACAAATATGTCCATAACTTTTTGCGAAAAGTTACTATATAACAGACTAACAGATAAACAAGCGGTGACTAAAACATAATAAAAACAAAGCCTGACTTTGCTACGACAAATAAAGCTGCGTCAGTTGTGCACAATGAACAACTCATATAAGAAATCGCAACTGGAAACAACATTAGTTTCCAATGAATCAAAAACGCAACAGTTTTAGAATTATTCGATTTAGATAGTTTTCGCTTAACAGACAATTGCACAATATATAGTCGTTTATATAGATGTAACACTTAAGTACTGTGCAATCGTTCAAACCGAAGCAAAACTAAATATGGTATGTACTAATGATACTATAAACAGTCTGTTAAACGAAAAATAAAATCATATAGTTCTAACACTGTTGCGTATTTTGATACATTGGAAGCAAATTTTGTTTCCAGTCGACGATTTCTTACATTAGTTCCAAGGGATTACTTTCATTAAATGGAATCAATCATTATTTGAAACAGTTATTGAACCGAGAATATCGCCAGTAATCAATCTTAGAAATTGAACTGATCTTGTGTGTTTACAAAAGTACGTGACATCAAGTCGATTTCGGCATGATTTCTATGGTCTCTAATTGAATTCGCGTAATTTTGTGAAAATCTTTTATTGGTTGTGATCAAATATTTATAGTAAACCTGTGGTAGCCATTGGCGATTTAAAGGCAAAAACAAGGTGATACACGTTATACTGAACATTTTACAGCTTAATGTTGAGATACCAAACACATACAATACTGTATTGTGAGCTTTAAAAAAAGTCAGTTTAAATTTTGTTGATAATGAGGGGATCAACCATTTATTGTAAACAGGGTAGGGGGACATTTATTGTAAACAGAGGGAATCGTGGTTTTTCTGTTCATAACCACGCTGCAGTCTTCTGCATTTATAAATCGTCTGATTTACCTGTATCGACGCGTCCATGTTTATAACGGTTCTCACGTGCATTTTTATAGACTGTAAAAACTTACATATATATTCATAAAATAAATGGTATTTGACAAGTTTGATGTTTACATTTTCAACACTACGAAACTAGCCGAAGTTACTCGTGTTTTATGTAGAATATCGTGCAGCTCGCCGAATGTTCACGGTGAATAGTCGGATGTAATCGCCACGATATTCGGCAGTAAATAAGGCTAAACAGTTTTACTTGGAAGATTGATCAGTGTTTTTGCAATAAACAGTATCCAGTATACCAGATGTTCCAGACGTAGGTCGTATACCAACCTAAACACATGCTAAGACAGACAACAAGATAACCGTTTGATCGACGAGTCCGATTTTAGCCGCAGTCACCTTTTTTGAGGCTTTAATAAAGAGTATTAGGTGCCAAGTCTATAGATCGGTGACACGATCCTTTAAACAAGTCAAGTACTTATAGCGCACTATTCCAATATATCAATTTGATTAAGCTTAACGAAGCACTTGGTTTCCATGCATTTAAATATTGCGCAATGCTACGTATTTAACAATTGCGGTAATTTATTGTTCGAAAGTGGCCAATATTTAAGCAGTACGACCCTTCGTTTACAACAAACACGTGTCGGTACGCAATACCTGTAAGTCAATTTAAAAAATCTATATATTCAATAGATCGAATTTCTAAACCTTAATTTGCCTAAAGCAACCGAAAAGTGGGTTGGTAGATTGGGGGGGGGGGATGCACTTCGGAAATATGCAATAGTCGGTAGTCACGGCGTCCCCAACACGTCTGTCTGTGCAGTTCCTTTGTGACCCGGAAGAGTTTTAATGGGGTCAAGTTAGGGAAAAATCTAGAGCAAAATAGCAGGGTGCAGCACAGAAATAATAAATATGTTTTGAAATTTAAAATATTGTTGCAAATATTCAATGACAAATTATTAGACAATGCTTTAAAACCATATTCAAAAGCATTAACCTTATGAAAACCCTGGATTAAGCAAAACAATAGAAAATGTCAACCAATTGCTCTCTGGCTCTCCACCCTGCTCCGTTTTAGCAGCACCCTATACCTTTGTTGATCCTAAATCTTTCCATAGGGTCAAGTAAATACCTCGAGTTGATTCAAACCTAGAGTATATTTCAATTAGTTCATCATGATAATATATACTTGTGATGTTATTGCCGTTTGTTTAATGCTCTTGTGTGGATCATAACTCCATGAAACTGAAAGGCTGAATTATATTAAAAATCCTATAGATTTATTATATTATTTATTATTATATTATATATTATTATTATATTATTATTATATTATTATATTATTATATATATATTATTATATTATATTATTACTATTATTATATATTATTATTATATTATATATTATTTATTTATATTATTTATTAATTATATAAAAAATCCTATAGACTGATAGCATTTCAGAGGAAGTAAATAACTTAAGAACTATAGCTCTTTATTTCTTTTTTAGTATTATGTTGTTTTTTCTTTTTCTTTGTTTCTTGCGCAGATAAAAAAAAACCATTGTCACGGTAAGTGTTGTAAGGAGTGTTGATCGGAATGACTAAAGAACGTGATGTACCAATTGTTCTATGTTGTTATGTCGTTGTTATTTTATGTACATTTTGAATTTGTTTCCAGGGAGACTTTGCGAAGCTACCCTCTAAGAAGAAACTTGAAGGTAAATAAAATATGAAATAACTCGCACCTATTAGAGGAAATATGACATGCTAAATGTATTGGTCGCACAAATATATAAATTAACAATTATATTTTGCGAGGTGTACGCTGACACTAAATATAAACACGTTTGTTTAATAAGTAAAGAATTTAACAAAATTTTACACTTCCATCATTTTGAACCGCCGTTTACTCGTTATTTTACAGAGACCTTCAGTTACAACATTAATAATTTTTCGAGTTTCGAGTTTTACTATAATAGATGATCAAACCTTTTGTACAAACAGTTTTATTGATTTTTATTTTTTACTTAGTTTTCCATATTTAAGTTTTCCTAATCGGAGCTTTATTAATATGGTCTGTGTTTTCATAAAACTCACAAGGGCAATCGTAGTAAACAAATACACTATATAAAATTTACACTCAAATGAAGACATTTGAGAAATTTACTTACTTAAGAAGCCCTGTGAATATTGCGTGGCAGGACCCGTATTTACCAACCTATTCTTAGAATTAAGTCTAAAAGTAACAAAAAATGTC
Organism: Congeria kusceri; assembly: GCA_027627225.1. Lineage (NCBI taxonomy): Eukaryota > Metazoa > Mollusca > Bivalvia > Myida > Dreissenidae > Congeria > Congeria kusceri. The sequence continues at coordinate 15,794,611 of CM051039.1, forward strand.
TTCAAAAAAGACAATCGGCGTTGAAAATAATATTGAGATGTCATTTAAAAATTACATAAACAGACGGCCAAAATGATCGGTTTCGTGACTTCTCAGACCCCAGATATTTTGGTCCCCACCAATAGTAGGAGACTTATTGGACGCCAGATTTTTCGGACACTATAAGAAAACTTCTCGGACTCAAAGGTTAATTTGAGATAAATGTATTAATTTAAAAATTAAATAAAATTATCATTAATATCTATGCTGTGAATCAACCAATCCTTCAGCTCCATGTTTCCACCAGTGATATATGAACAACCAAAATAATTTAGGTTAACATAATTGTTATCTGAATTTGTCAAGTCAATTTAACAAATTAACAATGTTAGAAAATAATTTCGGGAATGAATTAAAATTATTATGTATCAGACGAGTCTATACAGTTATTTATAGTACCGGTAATATACCATTCATGTAAGTTATCTAATATAATAACGATTTGAAGTCAAATAAGCATTTATGCTGTGTATCCAATAAAAAGCAATAGTCAGGGAACATTCAGCGATTTTTGAAATGTTAAGACTTTAGTTTTGATAACGCAAACATACAAATTCATTACACTATGACGATTTTAAATTATATCAGTAGAAATACGATTTTTCAAGGGTTCCTGTGTATAATTAGGACTGCAAATTGTGTATTCATGCTACGCGAATAACAATTTGACGTATTCCGAATCTTCTTTCATAACATTTTATCTATTTAAAATGTAGCATCTTTTTACAGATTAAATAATATCTACTGGAGAAGTTGATAGAAAAATGCAATTATAAATAATCTTTAATAAATCGTAATCACAATTTTAATTCAAATTAACAGTAATTTTATAAATATAAATTTCCCATTTATTTAAATTTTAGGTTTATGATTCTCTGAACGCTATTATTGATGCATGTACGAGTATATTAATTAACACAGCTATACACTATTTCTAGCTACGCGCGCTATTTTTAGAATGACACTACTGTTTCTGGAATGTGAAGAACTCGCTAGAATCACTGGGCTACATGGAACGGCAACTCTGTGAATGAGATTAATGAATGGGAACATTGCATAATTGCTATTTATAGAGCGTAGCGCTTATATAAATGTAGGCTAAACAAAATAGTTATTTCGTTACGTGAATGAATATAGCATTCTGTTTATGGCATACAATGAGAAAATACGTTTCATAATTAGCCTCAGTTCTAGAGCATATGTCGAGGATATGTTTATAACTTCATTTTATCCGCTTATGTATACAATTATGTAAATTTTTAATCCTCAAAAGTATGCAACAGTTATTGGTATACGTTAAACCATTGTTTGAAGTTTGCATTCCCTAAAATTAGAAAATTTGCCCAATTCTATTGGCATTCAATTTTCCCGCTGCATAATTATCGCAAGAAATCAAGGTCAAAAGTGATCTTAGACAGCTACGCCGAAAAAATATTCTTGCAACTGTTCTGCTCTAAGAGCGCTTCTAATTTGAATCTTACTAGGTATTCAGCAACTCTAATTACTTGCGAGCCCAAATGCTTGCCATTGAACTAATCATCAGTGCTAGAATCAGCACTACTGCCGTTATCATCTGAACTAACAAGCCTCCTTCGCAGCATGACGAACAACGTACATATGAGGACAAGTTTCAGATTTATGCAATTTCACTATATTAGCATTCTTAACAAGTGGTCAGATTACCGTTTTCGCACCTGCGAGTAAGTAGCGATGCATTTCAAACCATCTTAATCGTATACTGTAATTGAGCTATTATCGGATTTTATCATTTTAACAACATACTAAGATTTACGGCGATTTTCGTTTTTTACCGCAAAATATCAGATCCACCAGAGCGCTTATATTATATTTTAGCGGTAAAACAAAAGCGCTAATTCATGAACACGCTAATATTTCGCATTTTGAAAAAAAAAGCGTCAGAACGCTAAAACTTGGCCGCGCTAAAATAAGTACGCCTACAGTAATCCCTTATAAATTTAGAAAGATTTGTTAATGACATAACCGACATTGGTTTCAAGTAGTAAGCGACATTGGCACCAAGTTTATTCGCGAACGCCGAAGTATTTTTCTTGAGTCTTAATATTTTCTTTATTCTTCCGTAATTACGTCCAAGAATGGGTTGGTAAATACGCGCCCTGGGATATTACCATTGATTACCAACAAAGCCTTTTTTCTCCTCTCTCCATAGGTACGTTCTACGACTGCTCGGGAGGCAAGAAGACCATAGACCTGGAGGGGTTCAAGCACCTGTGCTACAAGTTCTACCTCGCCCCAACCACCAAGGCCGCCGCCGAACTGTTCACGCAGCTAGACAAGGACAGTAAGAGCTGGAATGGAAAAAGCACTCGTCGTAATGCCTAGTGGGTTAGGTGTCATCTGATGAAAATCAGCTCCAAAAATACGCTGAATATTAGAAAGATCGCGCACTTCAGTCGGGTTGGGTGTATTATATGAGTTCGAACCCCTGCCCAATCAACCGACGACAAAAAAGATAAAATAAGAAGCGTTGCTCTTGAGTACAAAAGTTTTTAATTTTATTAACCACGGTGTTGTTTTAGAAACTCATCCACAACAGTTTTCTGTTCGTAATTCTGGCATCGATGAAGACGCTGGCGCCCATGAATGCCGCGTTAAATTATTTTCAATTTTGCATACATGCTTATTTTACAGAAAACCTCCAAACTGTCAACAGCAAATACATATTCAATTTTGTAATATCGAAAACACTCGTACGGCACTAGTCTTTCATTATTCACCATTGCATCGCATCATGAATGCGCAGCTAGTAGAGAGAAATAAACCTGTATATCGATATTTACAGGCGATTCGCTCCTCTCATTTGACGAAGTGGTCGCCTTGATGGAGAAACAATGGACGCCAATCAACGAGCGGAAAGTATCATTCTTGGAGGATCTGCGCAAATGCAGGAATAAGACTGGTAATTAATAGAAGGCCTATTTGTATTCAATTTTGTTGCGATTGTGCAAGGGGAGTAACTGTGGTCAATGATGACCAGAACAGCTGATCTCCATTTGAAATTTAGTCTCGAAAAAACTTAACACATGTGCGGCGCGATGCCGATGGAGATTCATATAAACTTCATTTAAACGACAAACAATATATTGAATAGCGAAAAAGTTTTGTTGTGTTTACTCTATTTAAAATCATTAAAATGACAAGTCTATGAAGTATCGTTAGCCGTACTGTATAGCAAAAAAAGCAATAATATTGCTTGTGTTCTTTCTCAACAGGGCTGGTATTTATAAAGAATCTTGCCGAAAATTAAGAAAAATCTTTAAATTCTCACATTTTATTATTTGATTTTATGACAAAATAATGCATTTCTGGAAGATTTTGACACACAATTTGCAAATATAATTCAAAGTGTATTACTATCTAGCAGTAGTCATGCAAATGTTCCAAAGCATAATGTTTTAAACACAAATTCTAATTTTGACTTATGTTCAACTTAAGTTAAGAATGGGCTAAGAATCTTTATAAATATGGACCCTGGACCGATGTTTAAGATTTTTCTTCGTAGCTTTGAGGATGTGTTCGTATACGTGAGCTTTTTCTTTGATTATTCGTGTTATAATGTCTCATTTTGCTTGAATTCTCTTTACCAGGGCCGATAGATCGCGAGGAGCTGCGCGAGATTCTGCAGCAGAACAGCGAGGAGGCCCTGACAGATGAGGACGTGGACTACTGCTTTGACAAGCTCGACATCAACGGCGACAAGGAGATCTCTGAAGAAGGTACATTCCTCGAGTACTTGCAAAAAGGGTTAAGCTTTTTTTATTTGTTATTGCCAACAGTGACAAGGCGACATATGAAAAAGCTACAAGCGTCCTCGCGAAGTTTCAAGAGAATCTTTTATTTGTTTTATTCAAAGCATGGAGAAATCGAAAATTTAGCCCAGCACCCCCATCAATTTCCAAGATGTTTTTTTCCGTTTCCGTTTTATTAGCAAATTACGAAACGAACAGCTATTGCTCCTTGCTTTTACGACGGTAAGAGACCGTGATTCCACAAAAGGGGACATCAATAAAAACTCAGTGATATATTTTGTTTCATAGATATGTTTAAAAACAATTGATCTGGGCATACAAACTATAAAAGGCACGAAGTTCTTCAGAACGAGCGAATGCTGTCACGTATTTTCGGTATATTAATACCATTCCAAATGTCGCAGTAAATGATTAACGGTAATATGTCTTGTTTCAGAAATATGCGAACTGATTTTCAAAGTGGAAGATATGATGTCAAGAGAGCCCTCCAGAATAGAAATGAAATCCGAAAAGAAAGAGAAACACAAAGCAAAGACATCTAGAAGCAGGTCTTCGAGCAGCAGTAGTGACAGAAGTGGCAAAGGATCGCGAAAAAGCTCAGCACATAAGAAGAACATGACTGAAGACGAGACAGACATTCAAGAGGACTCGACGCCCCAACTTCAACAAATGCACGAGGTTATATTGAAAACGGAAATAGCGATTGAACAACAGTCAGAAGAAGACGATATGGACAACATGAACGCAAAGATTACAGCTCCTTCTGGAGACGATCCAAGCAACTTTCAGGACATGGCCCCGATGATATCAGGTCCAGCTATGAATAAAAATCCAGTAACGAACGCGGAGCCAGACGAAGCTGAGGATGACGAAGAGGCTGGCATAGAGGATGACGAAGAGGCTGGCGTAGAGGTTGACGAAGAGGCTGGCTTAGAGGATGACGAAGAGGCTGGCGTAGAGGATGACGAAAGGGCTGGCGAAGAGGATGGAGCATATGAAGAACCTAAAACAAAAAAATAAAAAAGAAAAGAAACTTAAGCTAAATAAAAAAAAATTGTTATACAGTCCTGTTGATAATAAGACGTACACTGTACATAACAAACTGATGCTGTTTGTTATGGCGTACCCTTTGTGTCAAAACAACATATACGCCTGCTAGCTAAATATAGATGTAACTGTTGTTATAAATTTGTTACCGCTGTTACAATTTTATTACTGCAGTCATAAATGTGTAACGGCAGTTATATTTACAAATATAACTGCAGTAATAATTTATACCAACAGTCATAAAATATGGCAATCGTCATTAAATTACAAAAGCGGTTGCATTGTTCTGACCAAATCGTAACTTAAGCTCTAAGTCTGTTTGGCGAATTAAAACACGTCTTATATAATGCCTTTGTTTTGTCAAAATTGCATTTATTCATTTAAATATGAATTTTTAAATTATAAAAACAATTTGAAGATACATATTTTGTAAATAAATGAATAAAAAAAAAGTGTAAATGCAGTTATAATTTTATGACAACTGTCATATTTCTTTACTTTCTGTATGAATTGTAACTGCAGTTGTATCTGTAAATGAAACTGCTGTTATAAATGTATGACTGCAGTCATACATTTGTAACTGCGGTTACAATTTTATAACAACAGTTACATCTATATTTAGCTGCCGTGCATATATTTACTTTTGACCCAAATGGTAGCCATAGTTTGTGAAATACATACACATCTTTGTATCTGCAATATTACTCAGTTTTGACGTTCATAAAATGCCAAGCATAGAAGATCGTTGTAGAGACAGGTAACTATGTGCAGAAAAAAATATGCATCCGCTGTTCATTACCAGCTTAATCGTTTACTATCACATAATACGTATCACATAAATATGAGCGCGTATGCACATTTAACATGCATATTTTACAAATAAAATTCAACAATCTATTCTAAATTGATTGGCGATTACCGCAATTGTTAAATACGTAGTATTGCGCAATATTTAAATGCATAGAAACCAAGTGTTTCGTTAACAAAGAAAAACGTTTTAAACTGCGCTGTCCTGACAGCGGGGAGTTTACTGTGAGGTGTTTGGATATTGTTTCACCCAATAACGCATTTGCATCAACGAAATAAATGGTGTTTGTGTTGTGTTTTGCTATGTAGAGCAGTGGTAATACAAGATCAACAAAATGCACGGTATCAAAACGGTTCTTTAAATGGATTCCACTTTTCTTGAACACTTGGGAATGATGTTCAACCTCGTAAAAATTATGTATTAAATTTTTGTTTTATGTGTTTCCGTTTCATTTTCTGTAGTTACTGCGGACCCGAAGAAGTACACGTGCATGTTCTGCCCCTCCAAGTTCACGTGCAGCGCGCACCTGCGACAGCACGTACGTATCCACACGGGTGAGAGACCGTACGCGTGCGAAGTATGCGAGAAACGCTTTGTCCGGAAATACCACCTGAAGTCGCACATGGTGACGCATCTCAAGTGACAGGACGTACAGGCGTGAGCGATTTTAGGACGATATCCCTGTTACGCCGCATAAGCACGTCGCCGCAAAAAAGCGTGGGCAAACGCGTTTATGCGGTGATTTTCGGCACAAAAAACATGTCCACCTTGTGGGGCAAAATGGCACACTTGCAACGCATAAACAATACCAATACGCATACAATATAGTGGCAATTTTATTATACTCTCGGACAGCCAAGTTTAGTGGGGAATATTATACCGGAAAAAAACATGTCTCACTGTCCGTCCATCTAAACCATAGGAATTCCATTTGGTAAAATATCACATATTTATGGCCTCTTTTCTACTATTTTTACAATCTGAACTCTTCTCTGAAACCTATGGCACCAAATCGATGAACATTGAAAGAAAATAGCAATTGCAGTTGTGCATACTACAAAAGGAGTTATCATCATCATCAATAAGCGTAATCACCTCTGATAAATTCCCTGAATTATTTTAAACTTTCTAATAAGTTAGTAATGTTCTCTTTATGCGTTAAAAATAGGGATGGGACCGAATACTGAAATAAATATTAGAATATTTGTTTAAGGTATTCGAATATTCGTTTTGTAAATACTACTATATACTACAATATACGGCACTAATGCGTCATATTCGCGCCTCCTACAGACCGTTAATTCGCGGCCGTTGTAAAGACGTGGCCCCCCTGCTAATTATCAATTGTCGTTAATTGGATATGTTTGGCATGTGTTGTAAAAACGTTACACTGCCCCGTAGTTGTTTTACTTTGTTTCAGTAGCAAATGAGCGATATAATTTAGTGAGTGATAATGGATTTATTTTACTTAGAGAGTAATTGTAATTTACTGTAAACAAGTTAACCGTATAGGTGTCACTTAAGGATAATAAACAACAATGCACGCCTTGTGCAAACTGTGAAACCGTTATCACAACATGGCCCAGTTTTGTTATTTGTGGATACAATGCGTCATATTCGCGCCTCCTACAGACCGTTAATTCGCGGCCGTTGTAAAGACGTGGCCCCCCTGCCAATTATCAATTGTCGTTAATTGTATATGTTTGGCATGTGTTGTAAAAACGTTACACTGCCCCCGCCCACCTGCTAGGCAGGAAATACGACTGGAATTCATGTTAACTTTGCAATCAAACTGGAAAAAACATGATTTTTTAAAGAAATTTTGTTCTTTAAATAAATTTGAAAATCGAATATTCGTAATCGTTTTTTTAAATTCGAATATTATCCGATATTCGAATATTCGGTCCCATCCCTAGTTAAAAAGGCATGTCACATAAACGCAACGATTGCTTTATGCGTTGCTCGTCGCCGCATAAGCAAAACCGTTCTCTACTATAGTACATGCGTTGAAAATCACCATTTAAACGCGTTTGATTGTTTACGTTTTTGCGCTGACGTGCATATGCGGCGCAACATATCCCGTTCATGAAAAATAGCTAATGCGAACATAAGCCCCTTCCAAGCTGGACATTATCCCCATCCAATGTTGGCATTGGCGGACATATCTTCGCAATATCCACAATGAACCCAATGTAATCGGATATATCAGTTTATAAAGTCATAGTGTTCGTTACAGTTGTGTGAAATAAACGAAACAAAACAACTCAACAGTGTATATTTTTGACAAAATCATTTCTAAAAAACAAACACAAACAAAAACAAGAGTGTCATTGTCACAAAATATGTCTGTCAAAAGAGCATTTTAATTAGGGGTAAAGATTCAATGACTAAAGAGAAACAATTGAAACACTTAACGTAGCATTTTGTGCAACTAAATTCATATCCATGTTCTCTCTTCGAGGTAAGTTATGATATCAAAATACCCCATTTATAATCTAAAAATGGAGACAAAATAGTCGATGGGTTTGGGGGTAATTAAACTTGGGTAATTATCAGATATAGTTTCTGCATGTTTCACGTTCTCAACTCATGATGGCAATCATTTCTGCGAACTGGTTTGAAAATCCCTCTATGCATGGTAATATGCTTGCACAAACATTTGACATTTCAGTGTGACCTTGACCTTGGACCTAGGGACCTGTTGCTTGGACGAGACATACGACAGCATGATGGTGATCATGTATGCCAATTTATTTGAAACCTCTCCATGGATGACAAAATTATGCTCTGGACAAATATTCGACTTTGAATTATTAAATTGGTCATAGGAATGTGGTTCTTTCGTGCGACAAACCGTCTCATGATGCTTATCACTTCTTCCAAGTTATTTGAAAATCCTTTCATGCTGGACGAAGTTTTGCTCAAGAAAATGTCTATGGATTTGTTTAATATATTTGACCTTGAAATGTGTTCTTAACCTTAGACCTATGGACCTGGTTCTTATGCTCTGGCAACACTAACAAAATAGGTCACAGTAATAATAAACAAGAGCTGTCGCAGGCTAGCGCGCTCGACTATTCAAACCGCCTTGTCAGAGATATGGGCCGTTGTTAGTGCAAAAAAGGAGCATAATTCTGCTAACATGCTGGTCACAGTCATGGGCCTTGGCCAGTAACCTTATATATTGACCCTGAAGACGTGTGTGAAGTTTTAATTGAATATTTGAAGTAGATATAGAGATAGGAAGTTGTTGCACGCAAACTTTAGCCTGAAGTACAAAAGGGGTATAATTCTGCTAAATTGCAGGTCAGAGTTATGGGTCTTGGTCAGTGACCTTACATAATGACCCCGAAGACATGAGTGAAGGATCAATTGAATATCTGTAGTAGTTACAGAGATATATGTGCCCGCAAACCGTAACCTGAAATTTTAAAGTACAAAAAGGGGCATAATTCTGCTAAATTGCTGGTCAGAGTTATGGGACTTGGCCAGTGATCTTACATAATGACCCCGAAGACATGTGTGAAGTTTTAATTGAATATCTTGCAGATATAGAGAATACATGCATGGTTGGTGCGGGGATGGACAGTTAATCCGGCGAGGCTTAGAAAATGGAAAAAGAGCGAGCACTGTTGACTGTAGGAACAGGATAAATAGAGATATGAAGTTGTTTCACGCAAACTTTAACCTGAATTTCTCATTACAAAAAGGGGAATAATTCTGTTCAATTGCAGGTCGGAACTTAGTGGGACTTTGTCAGTTACCTCTCATGATGACCCCGAAGACATGTGTGAAGTATCATTTGAATATCTGTAGTAGTTACAGAGATATGCACTTGTTGCACGCAAACCTTGACCAGAGCATTACGCCGTCGGCGACGCCGACGAACGGGTGAGTGGCATAGCTCGGACTATTCGGAGAATAGTCGAGCTAATAAACGAAGACGAGGCTACGTGTAATCTCCTTGACGATAAATATTATACTGGCGAATTCATGTGCAAATGTGCACGAGGAAATCGTCTTAGCAAAGTGAGGGTTAATTGTCGATGTAGTGCAAATTAATTACCGGTAAATGGACAATGTAACAGAAGGAAATCAAGACGCTGTATTCGATAAACACACATGCCCACAGTTTTATGCTGGACAGCCAATTTGAATTAAAATCCAAATTAGGTCAAGGTCAAAGAGATGGTTTGGTAATATGGGTGGATTAGGAATAATCATAAGCAACAACTGGGTAAGTAAGCAAGTGTTGTCGTAAGCCTTGTTGGTGCACCAAGAAATAGTCCATTGAATTATTCTCAGTCCCAATTAGTTAAGGTTAAAGTGAGGTTGGGTGATTTGGGCGGATTGGGAATGGTTATAAGCAACAACTGTGTAAGTATCCAAATGTAGTAAGCGATGTTGGTGCTAGAAGAGACTGTAAAATCTTGTAAAACAATAAATAGCCCACTTGAATTATTCTTAGTCCAAATTAGGTCAATGTCAAAGTGAGGTTGGGTGATATGGAACGATTTGCAATGGTCATGAGCAACAACTGTGTAAGTATCCAAATGTTGTAGTAAGCGGTGTTGGTGCTAGACGAAACGGCAAACTTTATTTAACCTCGTACGGACGAAATCACGGACGGACAGGGCTATCACTATATGCCTCCCGCATCAAGATGCTGAGAGCGCAAACAAATGAAACAAATACAAATAGACAAATTTTCCCTCTGACATGTAATACGTTGACAATTAAACTATAATAACGTACATAATCAAATGTTTATAATTATAACTTTCTAAAAGACATCATTGAGAAACTGCGAAATTCTTATTCTACTCCATTGCGCGATGTGAAACTGTTTCATTCAAATAATGTTCTCGTCGATTCCAGTATTGGATAAAAAGTGCTACTTATTTATATATTTGTGTTTGTTTATAATGACGTTGAATGCGTTAAACATTTTGAGTGCGTCTTGTGTTATATAAGACCTTTCCCGTTTTGAGCATTAATTGTAGGGGAAGATTTAGGAACAAAACGGGTACATGTCAGGTGCTGCTCAAAAGGAGCAGGGAGGAAAGCCGTATACGCGTACGAATAATTGTTCTACTTTCTTCAAAGCAGTTGTCTCGAAAAATCCAGTGCGTCCATAAGTCTGACGTCAACCCATCCATGGCCGATTACTCATGGACAATACAATATGGCGGACTAACGGTATGTCGTGCATAAAAACATAGTCGTTATCACCAAACATTATATTTCGCTTTAGTATATCGCGATCTTTTAGTGATTTAAATCTCGTTGAATGTATATCGATTAAATATACTGAATAGCCTGTCTGAACATCCATACATATATTTCGGATATTCGGACGTGTTGTATACTATTGAATAAAATACACCAGACATTCAGTACCGGTAATGCTTATTTAGAGATCTGTAAATACACTGTTCTATTATTTTAAATAACTAACAACAAATAATACGTTTTAATCTTATGTTAATAAAGACCATTATCCGTATTAAAATAATATGAATTCGTAAAACAAACTAAAAATAAATAATGATTAATTTATTGATATTAATAATTTATTTAAACTGTTTTATTTTTCAGCATGCAGTTTGCACTCCAAGGCGTCAGTACAACACTTAGAAGATAAAAAGAACGGAAAAGAGCCACAACATGTGTGATACTGTTCTCTTCCAACTTAACAAGACAGAAATTTCGCTGTTCACCTGTGTGATTATTATTGTATCTAGCGGATTTATCTTGAGTTTATAAAATATCAAATGTAAAAAAAACCTTCTACAATAAGAATTGTATATGAGTAAGTTTTAAAATGTAAATATTAACAGTGTGTATCAAACAAAGCAATAATGAGGACATCTTACAAACTGTGCAACATACCCCAAGCATGTGTTGTCCTTTTGAAAGGTGAAAGTAAACATATTATATGTTTAAAATGATAATTTAATTACTTTTATCTGTAGCTTTAGAGAACATTGAGCAATTAAATTTAAATATAATCAATTATGTAGTACTGATTTGTTTGATGGTGTGCATTGCCTGAGCCTACACTGCATCAAATTATTTCAGTGAATATTTTAATGTAGATATTTTACTTTAGGGATATGCCCATTATTTGTATACAGTTAAAATGGTTGATTTGCAAATATGTATAAATAATACTTCACATGTATACATTTATTGTGAAAGTAAACATGTTCAGTCATTAAAATATATTGTATGCAATAAATTGACAATTGTATTCCAATTAAGAACATGTATTGCACTTATGTAGATTAGCATTGCGTCATTATTAACCAGCAATATATATGTAGATGTTTTGGTTTAAAAAAGACTTAAGAATCTATGTGTGAATTAACTTTGTTATTATTTGTTTGATTTGAAATTATAATCAAATAAAGGTTTAAACAGTGTAATTAAAATTTGTAAATTATATGTATGCCCAAATAATATTACTTATAAGCTGGCATAAGTCTTATACATAAAATGATTTAGTCAATATTTCCATATTTCCAGTCATATCACTGTAATAAGAGTATCATGTACAGTGTTTCAGCAATAAGTTTCAAGGCATTCTCATTGATGGTATAAATTAATTGCAATTTCCTTTCTCTATAAGGCATGTCTACTTTTCCACCTTCTTAATCATAATACCTAATGTGTATATGATTTGTTAATTAATACTTGTAATAATGAAACATTAAAAAAACACTTGTGCAGAAGAACGTTTTTTTAAATATATAACAGTCTATTTCAAGATCCTTTGAATAGCCTGTAAAGTTGGCCAGCCATGCACACAAAATGAATCCAGCAATTTCTAAATAAATCAGCAACCTGAAAATAAGTACAAAAACAAGAATTATACAGTAAGTTCTACTAGCATCAACTACTAATAACTACTTGTACATTGTTAATGTATTTCCAAATGTAATAACTCTAAAATGGTGATGCAATACATAATTACTTTTGCTGTAATATTTTTTACTTTAACACAAACTTAATAAACAGTAACGTGATTGGTCTTGTGAGCATAATTAGAAATCATATTAACTACCAATGCGCATTCTCGCTTACACTGAATTAGTTCCTGAACACTTATCCGAATATCCGAAATAGACATCAAGTTAATTTGGGTGAGCTTTTTGACAAAACTACAATTTATACTGCAATGGCAAGTATGCATATAAACAGACAAGACAAAGGTTGAATGAAAGGCGGACAGATAATACAACGTAGGTGAAGAAGTACTTAATTTTCAAGATCGTTTAAAATTGCCTATAGAAAGTAATGTACCTCAGCCATCTTGATTTGACCGGTGTAACCATAGGAAATTTGGATGATGCCAGACCTTTACCACGAAGTAAGTAAAGATCGGGTAACATAATAGTGCGTCCATTAGCCTCGGTCTAGCGGATGCGTGGTTACAATTAACCTATTTGATCAACATTTGTGAACATCTTCAAAATCTATGCACCCGCGGCTAAACTGTCCCTGTAAGCGATCAGACGACTTATTCCTGTTCGTGACGAGGGCATATATGGCTCATTGTGATAACCTGTGTTTTATGTTGCCCGGTGGTGTTTTGAATAATTTCAATCTCGATGCTATGGGTGGACGCGTACAAACGAGTGGACGTATATTAGTGTTTAGCTCGACAATTCGAATAATAGGTAAGCTATCCTACTACCCCCGGCGTCCGCGTCTGAATTGGTTAAAGTTTTATTTCAAAAGTCTTGTAACTTCAAAACTACATAATTTATTTACTTAAAACTTGGAAGTAACCTTTGTCATCAACTCCAGTATCAGGGGCAACATTCCCCATAACTCTTTTTGTATTTTGACAGAGTTATGTCCCTTTTTCACATAGATTTTCTGGTTAAAGTTTATATTCCAAACTTGTGTAACTTCAATACTATATAAGCTTTTCACTTGAAACTTAGCACTGACCTTTGTCATCAACTCTAGTATCAGGAGAAACATTACCCATAACTCTATTTTAAATTTTGACAGAGTTATGCCCCCTTTTAACTTAGATTTTCTGTTTAAAGTTTATGTTTAAAAGTTTGGTAACTGCAAAACTACACAAGTTTTTCACCTGAAACTTGGAACTTACCTTTGTCATCAACTCTAGTATCAGGGGCAACATGACCCGTAACTGTTTTGTATTTTGACAGAGTTGTGCCCTTTTTTCACATAGATTTTCTGTAAGTTTATATTCAAACGTTTTGTAACTTCAAAACTACACTCAGTTTTGTATTTTGACAGAGTTATGCACACTTTTTACATGGATTTTGTGGTTAGAGTTTTTGTTCCAAAAATGTATAAACTATACATGGCTTCACTTAAAAGTTTTGTATTTAAACAAATGTATGACCCTTCCACTATCCGAAATATGTACCAACTGAAACACTTCGAATAGTCGAGCGCGCTGTCCTCTGACAGCTCTTGTTATGTTTCACGCTTTGCGAAGCGTGCGTCCTGTTGGCTGTTGCTTTTGCAAATCACATTCTCTCAAAATCATTTAACCACTTTTGACTAAATCATTGTGCCTGGATCACACTGTTCAAAATTTATTATGAACAGTGAAAACATCATATGTGTTTTTGCACAGCAGAGTTATGAATGACGGTACAAGTAACTTAATTTCAGAATGCTCTTAATCTACAAGTAAAAAGCTTATAACATTTGTAAGATATAATCCGGAATATCCATTTTGGCATTCAATCTTTTATTTTTATAAATACACATGTTTCTCACAAATTTATTAATTGTACCTGCTGTATTAATCCAGGACGGCACTGTCCACTTTTATGGTATTTTCTGTTTAAAGGAAGTCCCTTCTGAACATAAATCCACTGTAGGCGGAAAGTGTCGTCCTAGATTAGCCTGTGCGGACAGCACCGGCTAATCCGGGACGTTTACTTACATGCATTTTCCCACTACACGCCTCTGATTAAATTATTGTGTTTATCATCACATGCACGTAATATGCCATGATGGTCCCTCTCAAGGTCCCTTTAGTGAAAGGAACGACAACTCGGCTAAAACTTCTGAATTAATTTTAAAATGGAGCATATTTTCAAAGCATATTTCTTAGTTTTGATTTCTCAAAACTAAATGACGTTTTACAGTATAAATTACAGGCATTTTTTAAACAAAATTAAAGGGCTGCTCAATTGTATTCCTTAGAGTCCACCTAGACCTGTGTGTTGTTCTTTGGTCAAAAATTGTTCATGTATACTTTTATTCATTATCTACATTATTCTAGACGATGTTTGTAACCGTGACAATAAGAAATTAAACGCATTCTTTGTTGTCCTTGACTTACGGTAATTATTGTACGTTCCCAAGATATCAGTCAAAGTATCTCATTTACCCACCATGTGTGAAGTGTCACTTACATGGTTTTTGATGATAAAGAATTCGTGTTAAAAAAAATCGGGTAAAATCTAGTCTTAACCGGACAATTCCAGACGACATTCAGTAAGAAATATAGAAATGTGTCGTACTTTCGTGATGCTACGAAATGAGGCAGAAAACATTTTGATGAACAGATTCCTAATAAGCATAATTTATTTACGCCTTCGTTCACACCAAAGGGTGGTCTCTAAACGTATATATATATCCGAAAAACGAACCACCGAAACTGTTCCTTACTCTCTATCCAGCAAGTACGTTTTCCAAGAACGTTGTCAAAGCAACCAGAATGCGGTGTTTTCTGATCGGCGCGTGCGTTGTGTGAATGTTGTCAGCTGTTGTCAAAGCCAATGGTAGGTATATGTATATATATGTTCTCATGATATTCTGCTACTTCATTCGTTTTATATTCATTTTAGTATGCACAAATTATGTATATATGAAACATTTAGGGATAATAAGTACTTTTTCGATGATTAAATTTGAATAGTTTTCCGAACTATTTTGTCATATAATTTTGCATTTCAAATGTATCGATGATTATATAATTCACGACATCCTAACCTAAGGTTAGAATTGAACAAATAATAAGATTTTAGTGGTGATCATCACCGTCTGGATCCAAGAGTCTGTTAAGATTTTGTTTTGGGAGATAGGATAAGAAAGGGTAACCTATCGCTGGAAAATAAATTTTTCAGTAGGTTTACCTATTTTGGCAGAGGTCTTTCTTCTCCAAGTGCTTTGTAGTTTCTGTTTTTTTGTTGTTGTAACTTAATCAATTGCACATTTTGTGTAACTGATTACTCTTAAATTTCGTCTTCCTTTACAGAAAATATCGAGGAAGAACTACGCGAGGCAATGAACAGGGCGTTGGGCGAGGTAAGCACGCATTTAAATCTTCTACCTATTACTTCTAATTATATTACTACTACTACTACTACTACTACTACTACTACTACTACTGCTACTACTACTCCTACTGCTACTTCTACTGATACTATTACTACTGCTGCTGCTGCTACTACTATTACTACTGCTACTTCTAGTGCTATTGCTACTACTACTAATGCTACTGCTACTACTATTACTACTGCTGCTGCTGCTACTTCTGCTACTACTACTATTGCTGCTGCGGCTTGCAACTAAAGCTACTAATTCTATTGCAGCTGCTACCACTTCCACAACTGCTGCACCGCTATTACTCCTCTTCCTTCTACTACTACCAAATATTCTACTACTAGAGCTGGTGGTGCTGCTGCTGTGCTACTTCTACAAATACTACTAGTACTATCACCAACTCCACCACCATTAACACTGCCAGTACCACCACCACTAGTACAAAATGTACATGTACTACTAACACAAAGGAACACACAGCCAATCCATCTGAAAACAAACAATAAAAGTAAATACATAAATACAATTTCAGACTGGTGGTGATGATAATGGTGGTCCGGTCGGTCCGTGGGAAACCTACTGCAGGGATGCTGTCGAGCTATTCCCACAGTGCTTCGAGGAATGCGTGGCTGAAAGCCTGGTTGAAAGAAAAGAGGCCGTGTAAGTGTTCAATTATAACATGTCACGCTCGGATTGTTAAGCTCCCAAAGGTGGCCATATTAAAATCGATTCGTCCGTCTATCAGTCCGTCCGTCCGTTAGTCCGCACGGCCAATATTATTATTTTTTATAAAGTCCAATATTTTGAATACTGCCATTAAAGATATTTACTGGAAACTTAAAATACTTCTTTACTATCGCCGTCTCCACCAGGGAAAGCAACCACCATAACTCTATTTTGTTTTTGACAGATTGATGCCCCCTTTAAACTTTTGCTTGAAGTTTTTAATAAAGTTGCTATCAATGTCTCCACCAGGGAAAGCCCCCGAACTCTAGTGTTTTGACAGATTTATGCCCCCTTTTAACTTTAAGAAATATTGCTTAAAGTTTCCCGTAAACCACAATATCTTGAATAATATCAAAGGTATTTAATTGAAACTCAGAATTCTTCTTTACTATCAACGTATCCACTAGGGAAAGCAATCCCCATCATTCTGTATTCGTTCTTGACAAAAGAGCATTCGGGGCATTTGTCACATAATAGGGACAACACTTGTTCTATTTTTCAAAGAATGAGATCTAATAGTTGTAGTTGCAATATTGATTTATCAATCTTGTTACAACTGAAATAATAAGTATTGGACAGTTTTATACGTCATAAAATATCATTTAAATATAAATGCTTAATTCACTGTGAGTTCAAAAATGTTATGAAGATCATATATATGTAGAGTCTTGAGAAGACAAAGCCAGTGATCGTTGCTAAATTAGGAATATTGTATAATTTGCTATATAGTTTTCTATCAACTTTGTATTCTTTTCGTTTGTACCTTGACACATAAAAGCGTGCATGGGTTATACTTTTCTGATATTAATTTTGCATTCACACCGATGTTCAAACTGGCACATCCCTGTAACAACAGTAAGGTCTCTTTCCCCGTCAGTTCTTAGGTGAGCGACTTAGCCCATCATGGACCCTCTTTTTCTGATATTAATTTTGCTCTTTTTTTTTCCTTTTCCCAGAAACAAGGAGAAGCGAGCGTTTTTTAGAGTGCGAATTCCTGAGCCACGTGTTCGAATTCCTGAGCCACGCATTTCTCTGAAGAAGTGAGCAGTAGCAGTTGTATTTAGGCGAACATTTCCAATCAGATTTCCGATGTTTAATTAAAGAATTTGTGTATACAGAATGGCACACCAAAAAACGGCTATTTAATCATTACTAGATTACAAATCAATTTCTATATATAATTACCTTTAATACAAGAAAAAATCCACCCTCTTGAGGAATTTCATAGTTTAAGAAATTTATTGAAGTTTGTACTAAGAAGCTTTGTGGACATGGACCCAGATAAACAGAACCCAGGAAGCACCTTATGGACCCAGATAAACAGAACCCAGGAAGCACCTTATGGACCCAGATAAACATAACCAGGAAGCATCTTCATTTGAATGTTACTTAATCCATGAACCGTTCAACAGCAAATTCTATTTCTTAAATCAGTTATCCAAATTGTTTCAAAGTTGTTATACATAAAGTGACATCAATTTTGCTGTTGTTTGTATCTGTCATCTTTTGTTAAAGATGAAGTTTGCATGTAGTATATGGCTTGTATAAGATAAGAAATGAATGGAAACAAATGTATCGAATCTTTCTATTAATAAATCGTAGCATTCACGTTGTTCCTGTTTTCTTGCCTTTTTAGTGAGCATTTTTCTCCGGATAACATTTTCACATTAACAATTACCGTTGTAATATGTTCATTCTTAAATGAAAATCGCTAATTTTTCTATAGACAAAGAACACAATCGTCGTTGTTAAACAACCCATAAACAACGTAAAATGAAGTTGCGATTCTGAGCGGAGCATAGTAAAAAGTAGTTCCAATTACAATTGCAAAAATATATGTCGGATCATGTTAGGATCGAAATAATTTTCGCATTATCGTTATTTATCGGCCTATAAACAACTCTTTGTCATTCGCCCTCGTGGTTTAATTACTACGCATCAGAAGTCCAAATCGTTAAACAACGGTAAATCGAAAATTATTTCTTAAATAAACACATGAACAAAGAACGAGATATAAAAACTCATAACAGTTTACTAATACAAGTACGTGTTTTTGTCTTGCACCGTAGGATAGTATAACTGAATTTGAGATTTAAAAGAGACTAATTCACAGGTTACCGAATTTTTGAATGCTATGTTAAATGTTATTTAATGTCTTAACTGTCTTAAATGCAATCCCGAAAGCATCTGGAATAACCCAAAACAA
This sequence comes from Congeria kusceri, assembly GCA_027627225.1. Taxonomy (NCBI): domain Eukaryota; kingdom Metazoa; phylum Mollusca; class Bivalvia; order Myida; family Dreissenidae; genus Congeria; species Congeria kusceri. The sequence continues at coordinate 15,813,551 of CM051039.1, forward strand.
ATATTTCATAAAGAAAAAAAAAATTAACAGATTTGCTTTCGCCGGGAGTCGAACCCACGACCATGGGGATCAAATATCTATGGCGCTAACAACTCGGCCATTTAGACTTACAATCACACTATGTAAATGATAAACGCGGTTTCCAAAATACCGAGGAAAAGCGTTGCAAACGCTTTATAATTTCATCCATTTGTACTTAAAGTTTATAATTTTTTACAAACGACAAGTTATTTTCCCAATATATGTCTTGGTCAGTAGTGTTATTCCGCTTGTTGATATATAATGTATTTTCTTGGTCCACGGCAAAAAATTTAAAATTGTCAATTTGGCAATCTGTAAATAGGTCCTTTAAAGTAGTATACACGTTCTTTAAACAGAAATAGCGATATACATTGACAAAAAAGCAATAAAGAATAAAGTTTATTAACATGTTTTTCAAAAAAATAAATAATGCAAGAACAGGTATAGAAGAACCGATTCTAAGAAACGTCGTTTCAGCGAGTTTTTAGTTACTGAAGAGTTTTCTATCGTACAGTTGAAAACTGTAAATTAAATACAAGTTGTGCCATAAGGATGCACATAGAATACATTTATGGCTCTTTTACTAAAAACATGATTCTACTATACATGTATACGGACTTTTATGCGAGTTCAATGCTTCTATTAGTGACACATTTCAGTGAATAATGTATTCAGAAAATCGGCGACCCTAAATATGTTCACGAGCATGCGCCGGAACCATGACGACGGTGTGACGTAGACGCTGTCGTATGCTTCCGATTCGCGCACGTCATTGGACCACAGAGGTCGCTGGGCTTTAGACTTGTTCGTAGACGCTGTGATGGCAAGACATAATTGAACTATAAAACTTAAAATATGCCACGTCATTGGGAGAGGTCGCTGGGCATTAGACTGGTTCGTAGACGCTGTGATGGTGAAAAAAGATAAAACTATAAACAACTCCCTAAAATTTTCACATACAATTAATAATGTTTATTTTTCATACGTAAACTGTATACCATGGTAGCAGAATGTACATATTAAATACATTAACATTATGTATTGCGACAACGTCCAAAGTCCAAAAATATAAACGAAATATAATATTTGTGTTGTTGTTGATGTTTTTCTTCTCCTTTTCTTCTTTTTTTTTCTACTACTTCAACTTTTTCATATTATTATTATTACTAGAATAATAATTATTATTATTAATCTCATTATCATGATCATTAACATCATTATTATTATTATTAATATTTTATGAACACATAATTTTTTTTATGTCATTGTTCACGTTAATTGTTTAGTGCAAGTTAACCGTAGCTCAGTACTCAATATCCAATCGTATACAAATGTTTTATCACGTGATGTTAGTCAGCCAATCAGAATACGTAGAACTCATGGTTTACATTATATTTGGTGCAGGCGGATGCCTCACCATTTTGCAATTCTAAAATAATAATTTTGCTGTCAAATGCAGCTTTTGAGACGTTTATTTTTGCCGTTCACCAACTGTGTTGCCAAAGTTCAGGATGGTTTATTATACACCGATTGTTCAGCATTGTAGTTTATATTACGAGGTGGATCGATTTCTAACATTACGACGTAAAAGAACAAAGGAATGAAATCTCGAATATCTCAGCGAGAATTGACGGGATTCAATATGGCTGCGCCCAGTAATATCATAAACGCACTATAACTGTATACGTTCCGGTCTTCCTGTTGATCTGTCGACAGATGTGTACTTGAGTGCCTACAAAGTACCGGAAATTACGTTGAGTAACTCGCACTGCCTGCCAAACGATGTCCGGACTTCGCTAAGGCTGCCAAATGCGTCAATTGCCAGGAATGGATTTGAGGATTCAGTTTGACGTACAACAGCCCGACAGGCCATCTTTTCTGGATGCTGTTATTCACCTTAATCGATCCATCTACAGTTAACAAGCTAAGTATAGACCGTTTTCACGCTTAGCGAGCGTGCGCGGCGGCCATCTTGGAGGTATTCCTTCCTCTGTGTACAATAACAACAGTTACCGATTTTAGATAAATTCAACAAAATAGCTAATTATCGTCCTATAATTGGCGGCCACAATCGTTCAAATAGAGAGAAATACGGGTCAATCATACAGAATACCAGATATAATAACTACAAGTGTAAAAAAATCGTGAATTGTTGGAAGAAAAAGGCTTGCATGGCTGTCAGTGTCAATCTCCATCTCCTGAGTGGCAAACGTTTAAAGAACACTGGAATATGTTCTGACCACATAAGCTAAAGTATGTTGACAGTTATGATAAATAATATGTAGTTATTAATCGAAGTGTCATTGTCAATCTGTGAATGTCGTTGATAATTTCAGGACAATGTGTCCGTATTGAAAAATTAGCCTTAATACATATTTAACTACATTCTTCACAATCACAGAATATTTGGATGTTTTCCAATAGCATAACAAATAGCAGTTTAAATGGTGATCATAAATCTTTTCATTTATGCAGTTTGCTTAATTATTAATCTATTGTGTCATTTTATTTGTTAGAAACGATGTCGAAATTACTCACCAGGGACGCTCGCTTTTGCTAAATAGGAGAATAGACCCACGGATGGACAAGCCGAGAATCTAGCCACCACTTTGTTTAATATTGAATAACAAATTTCAGGTATTTGTGTGATGTTATTGATAATGATTGTGTGATCATAAATAAATTGTTTGAATTGATGTTTTTGATATATATAAATATGGTATTGATTTGAGCATGATCTTATAATTTGGTAATTGTAATGATATTATTACTAAACAAAGACAAATTAACTATTTTCTCACTGCTTAATGAGGAATAGGGTAAATAAAATTAATTACACATATTAAAAGTGTCTACTTTTTAGTGCTTTTCAAGAAAATAAAATATTAACACAATGACATGCAGTCTAAAGTGATCAACTATTTTATTAAGAAACCCTACATATTAAAAGAAAAATACAGGTTGATAACCCAAAAAAAATTAATCCATCAAAAACATGGCATCTTTTTTTGCGCTCGACATTCTTGAGGTTTGGGGGTTACTGAATCTGAAATTTTGTTAATAATATAATACACATTAAAATGTTTGGATTTTTCGCCGTATTCAACACTATTTCAGTCATATAACGGCGGTCAGTTAACCTACTCACACTTTTCCTGGGTAAGCAGGTTTACCAGTACTAATTGCACATACTTATGTACTACTTGAATCAGGGGTAGGGGAAGAATGGCCGTAGAAATAATTTAACGACAAATCCCCACACAAGTTATATGGCCGGGCTGGGAATCGAACCCGCGATCCTCTGATTTGTTGTCAAGCTCTCTACCAACTGAGCTAGCCGGCCCGGCCACATTAAAATAAATAATACGAATATATCATTGTTTACTTAAGGTTTTATTTTTTATACAATATTAATAATACAATACACATTAAAATAATTAATACCAATAATTAGAGAAATCTTAAATTTATAGATACTGTACATAACAACATTGGAGATCTGAAAGTTAAACAAAATAAAATATTCCAAAATGCATTAATAAATTTAATTACAGCAAGACGTAATCATTAAAGTTTAATGGTGGCCGAAAACATAAAAGCTGCTTCATGTGTACACGTTTCGCCACAACCTTGCATTCGTAGCGGATGGCTTAAAATATGCCCACCTTCTCTGGGATGATCCCGGGGTTTAGGGCTTTGTCAGGCTGGGAGTTGATCACCTTAAATAAAATAACAATATTACATGTACATTTTAAATATATAGCTTTAGCATGTTGTATTATAATTTATAGACCTCATTGACCATGTCCCTAATTGTACTAAATCAAGCATGGAAGGTGTGACTCACTGACTGCCAACAGGTGCATGTAATTCACATACAATTTACAAATGCTACATAAAGTAACATATAATTGTCAAAAACACTGGTTTGAAATTTAAGTACCAACTACCAATAAATTACAAAACAGATATTTCATAGGCACACACTTCCTGTTTCCCTATTAAATGAGGCTAATCACATGTTTCTCTACAATAACAACTGAACGCCTGATGTCCATCCACATTCAACGTTATTATTTGCATTATTTTCACCCAACCGTTTGTGTTTATGCCACCAGTTCGCTACGAATACGTACGACGACGAAGAAAGGAATGATGACAGTCCACAGAATTCGGAGAACCACACACACTGGGCGACCCGTCATCATGTGGATGTCATTAGCGAACCGGTCTGTGCTGAAAACAAAAGCATACGTGACATTAGCAAATTGGTCTGTGTCTGACAAAAAGCACAAGTGACCTTCTGACAGAACCACTGGTATGTGCCTGCATGAAAAATAAACGTACATCATATCTGGATTTGGATCTCATTCACGTACCTAATATCTAGATCACGTACCGTATAAATAGATCGGAATCTAACTCACGTAAATATATCTAGAACGGGATCTTACTCTCGTACCATATATCTAGAAAGGGATTTAAATCACGTACCGTATATATAAATCGGGATCTAACTGACGTACCGTATATCTAGATCGGGATATAACTGACGTACTGTATATCCAGCAGACTCCCACGCACTCCGGGAAGGAGCCGACCCGCAGCGCGAACGCTGAGAAGTACCAGTCCCCGAGCTGGAACACGTAAATTGCGCCCTGAAAAATAGTGTAATGTTTCGTAAACTTACAAAAAAATGTACGAAATAAAGGCACTACACAATTCACACTCTGAAAATATATTAAACATTATTTAAACAACAAAATTTAACGTCTAGAAATGCGACGTTCTTGAACACGTAACGTACAATGATTCTTGTAATCCTTCGCAAATCTCTCCCATAACTGACATTTAAAGCATTCTAGGCAATAGGCGACTTATACACACAGCGTCCACATTGTGAGGTCACGTATTCCACGTCTCAAAACTTTAACAACCTCACAGAAGTTCTTTAAACATCTAATGTGTGTCTAACATTGCTACAGTTGTTGGCGTCTCTGTTATATTAATAACGCCTAGCCACAAACAGTAACTGTTGCAGAATCTGTCTGATTTGATTACCATTCTTCTTTTCCCTTTCTTACTTCGACGATTGGCACCACAATGCGTAAACGCCCATGTCGGATATCAAATTCAGTGCCCAGTTGAACTTAACAATATGTCGGATATATCTCCGACAAAAATGAGGTAATGATTGAACTGTCGGCTCCAAATGAGTCCGCCAACTGAGCGCAGGATATATAATTTGATGCTTGTCGTGGGAAAACCGGGCTTAATGCGTGTGCGTAAAGTGTCGTTAATGTGTGTGCGTGAAGTGCAGTCCGCACAGGCTGATCCGGGACGGCTCTTTTTGCCTACAGTGGATTTATGTTAAGGAGAGACTTCCTTGAAACAGAAAATACCATAAGGGCGTAAAGTGCCTTCCCGAATCAATCATGCGGGACGACACTTTACGGACACGCATTAAAACCGCGTTTCCCACGACACGCCTAAATGTTTTAACACAAGAAAAAATAAATAATAACGCCAAGCCGTTAAACAGGAGTTGAGTCCATACAATTTTATGAAGTATATGTAGTGGAAAAAATTATCAAAGGGCTATAATTCTGCCAAAATTAGTCACAGCCAAAATTGCTTCCTTTTTTACGATCATCTACACACGAAGGTTGTTCAGCTGTGAAAGTTTGAGCGAAATCCGCCCAGCCGGTAAAGAGGAGTTGAGTCCACAAAATTTCGGGACGTACGGACGGACTTATGTACGGACAAGTGCAATGCTTAATGCCTCCCACTTTGTGGGGGCACAATAAAACCCAAACAGTTAATATAAAACACAGTCACTGTCACAAACATGAAGTTTTAATATAGTGTTGTTTATCTACAAATTGCAATACAGTATACTTGGTGTACATAAACAAAGCATGTACACCGATTATAAAAATGCAAACATTCCAATAAAAAATGAACCAGACAAAATGTGTATCTGCCTACAAATGACACTTTATACCAAAGGGGAGTGCAAACTATTATTTGAAAGACCGCTTAAGTTTTATGTGTAACAATATCTATTTCATTCAATCATATTATGTGTAGCCGAAAAATAATATTTACGCAATCTGGGCCCATATTTATAAAGAGTCTTAAGCCATTCTTAACTTAAGTTGAACTTAAGTCAAAATCTGAATTTGTGTTTAAAACACTATGCATGTGCATGACTTATGCTAGATATGAATTCACTTTGAATTAAATTGCAAATTATGTGTCAAAATCTTCCAGAAATGCATTACTTTGTCAGAAAATCCAATAATTAAGTTTGAAAATTTTAAGAATTTTCATAATTTTTGAATAAGATTCTTTATAAATACCAGCTCAGCAGTTAAATATGAAAGTATTCAGTCTTAAACTTAATCTTAAACATAAGCCAATGAAAATTTGTAACAATATTTTTTATAACATTTGAATACTAAGTTCGAGACTGACTCATTGCGAACTTTCCTAGTCACATGGCGTGGTTAACATGATTTTCAACAAAATTTATTTGGAAGCTTTAAGTTAATCATGTACAATTCAGTTTGACACCTGCGTAACGCCTTCATCATTGGTCAACACTTCCAAGCAAAAGTCCAGTTTGGTGTTCTTTTCATGCAGGTATCAAATTCTGAAAGAAAAATTATAATTTCATGTCCTTTTTAAATTACTATAATACCTAATAATGCTTAAATACAGTGGAATGCACATGTATTACGACTCACCTAAAATATGAATATTAAAATGCTTGTTTCTCTTCCCATTACAAAGATAATTGAGTAGACTGAAAATTGTTCTTTATTTTTTAATAGTAACTCCAACTTAAGCATATCATACCATCTTTAAATTCTTTGCATAGAAGTTCCGATTTTTCTCGCATTCTGCGGTAAATAATCTCTTCCTCCACCTTTCGAATAAATTGGTCATCTGGATCACTATAATTAAATAAGTCACACAAATTTGAGCTGTAAAAAATATGTAAATTTATGATTTGTCCATGAACAGTTTTCTGTGAGACAATATTTTGCGATATTGACCAATTTGATAATAATACATGTATTGACCTACCTATAAATGGATTATGGAATTAGTTAGCAACAGACACTGCTTTAAGTGTATCGTAACATATTTTTGAAAAGCACAATACAAAGTATGTGCAAGCTACTATATTTTTATCAAAAGGCATGAAATAAATAGAAATTATTTTGATTTAATTTTAAGTTTTATTACATTGTATTTTATTTCATTCATGATAATAGGCGATACTTATGAAAATATGTTATCTGATTCCAATGAGAAATAAAACAAGATCTCACACTGAAATCAATATCTATCCTCTTTATAATCTTAATTATGTAATACAACAGTTATTTACTTCTTTGCTGTGAAATATGCTGTTGATATGAACTGCAAAATTATTATTGACATCAGCTGTACATAATGATTTGTTGTACATATGTTTACTGGAATGTACAAGATGAAGTGTATTTGAATACAGATCACAGACTAATAACTTTTGAATTAGGAAAAACAACACACTGGGAAGCAACTGAAATGTGGGATTTCAAAAACACAGACTAGGGAACATGGGAATCAAGATGTAAAAGAGTACTTTCTCGATGGTTGGAAAACAGAGACGATTCAGAAGATATCAACACAGTTTACGATTCATTAATAGGGACAATTTTGGACCTAGCCAATGGAATTATTCCAAAAAAAGAAGATATGTCAACATAGTAAAGGCTCTGGACAAAGGAATTGTCGTATCTCTCAAAAGCATTCAAAAAAGAAAAGACACTTTCAAAAGCGTTCTGATCCAGCCAATTAATTATCTCTAAAAGCAGTTGGAGATAGTTACCTGACAGCAGTAGAAAAAGCCAAACATGATTGCCTGGATAAATTAACAAAAGATTTGAACCCCAAAGATCCAAGCAGATTCTGGAATATTGTAAACAACACCAGGAAAAAATATCAGCAAAGGGATTATTCAGCCAATAGTAAGATCAGATAAGTCAGTGGCAATAAGTGATGAAGATATCTTTCATGAACTTCAAGAGACTTATGGGAAAGAGCAGACGTTGACATAAAAGAAGTGGATGCAGCAATAGCAAACATGAATGAGGAGAGTGCCCCTAGTCCTGAAGATAAAATATTTGGACAAATGATATACAGGGGAGGTGATAAGATGCGTGAATGTCTTCGGTACCTTTTCCAACAGTGCTGGTCAAACGGTCAATTACCAGAAAGCTTCAAGACAGATCCCAAAATGATGCTCCCAAAGCCAGGTAAGGATGATTACAGCACTACAAAGTCCTACAGACCTATCACATTAGAGAGCATCATAGGAAAAATCTAAGAAAGGATTGTAAAGAACAGGCTCGTATGGAAACTAGAGATTGAGCAAGGGGGGTATGTCAAAGTTTCTAAATGCTGATAGAATGAGAAAGTCTTGCACTCAAGCAATTTTACTTACGACATACACAAAGCCTTCAAGAAGCAAAGAATGAGAAGAAAATATCAGACCTCATTGCTATGGACTTTGAATCTGCTTTCGGAAGAGTATGGCGAGCCGGGCTTCTGAAAAAAGCATACCAGTGCAACATTAAAGGTAGACTCTGGGTTTTCTTAGAGAATTCATAACCGAAAGGACATTTTACTTCATTGTAAATGAATACACTTCTCCTAAAATGATCTGAAGGGTCAGCATTCCACATGGCTCAGTCTTAAGTCCCACATTATGCAATCTATATACACGGGATAGCATGACAGACCTAGAAAGTAAATACACAGAGTTTGCTGATGATTCAACAATTTGGACCAGTTCTGAAAAGCTATAAGATGTTACCCTTCAACTAAACACGGATTTAAAGAAAATTGAATATTGGTGTGAAAAATGGAACATGAGTATATAACCTGAAAAAACTCAAGCTTATTTTTTTACAAATGAAAATTGTTTGTCAATTGTCAACTCTGGATTGAACTTCAAAGGAAAGAGTTAGGACTAGTGACAGAAAAGAAAAAACTTGAGATGATTCTCGACAAAAACCTAAACTTCGACAAACACATCCAAACCAAAACCACTGCTGGATACAGAGCGCTTAGTTCTCTTCACAGCTTTATCAGCAGAAATCGTGGTTGAAGTCAGTCTATATATGGGCCTGTATCAGTTTATTGGTGCTTCCAGTTATGGACTTTGGGGCTGCCATTTTGTCGACTGCAACAGAAAAGTGTGTCAAACAGTTGAAGGAGTGCAGAGAAGTGCAATGCTTAAATCATTAGGCTGTTTACAGGGCACAAGCACTGAAACAATATCAGTTTTAACAAACACGCAGCCAATAAGTAACCAGTTGAAACTGCGTCAAGCGCAAGAAAAAGCAAAATAAATATAGCAGAAAAATGGGAAGGTGATCCATTGAAAGACGACTGGAGTAATTGGGTTGAAAACAGGAACAGCTATACAGGAAAGCCTACTACATTTTCAGTTCTAACCAGTAGGTTTTCAGAATTTAATGACAAAGTGGATATAGAAAACATTGAAAAGGAATTTCAATACACTGAAAGTTTCATTCAAAAAATCCCGAAGGAAAACGTTAATTTCACAGATTTTAAGACAAGTAAAGACATTCAAACTACTCACATAATAGACTGGATACATTCTCAAATGAAGATGTTTTAGCATTTACTGATGGTTCAGAACTTGGCAACCCAGGACCCACAGGAGCTTGAGCAGTGATATACACAAATGGCTACCACTCAACACCAGTTCTACTTCACAAGGGAGTTTCAGGTTATAGCAATAGTATTGCTGGTGAAATAGTTAGTATAGAGCTAGAATTCCTGGATCAAGCGAAAGAAATACATTTAAGAACAATTCACATATTAACAGATTGCCAGGCAGCAATTCGTATTATTTCTTCTTATGAACTTCCAAAAATGAAAATACAATCGATAATAAGCATCAGAAATCTTCTAGCATCACTAGAAAATAAACAAAATCATAGTGCAGTACACTGGACTCCGGGACACAAAAACATCACTGGGAATGAATTGGCAGATCAGGAGGCAAAAAAGGGGCGACAGAGATGATAAACAGCAATAATTTCACTGAGAAAAAGAGAAGTTATGTCGTTTATGAAAGCAAAGGCAACAGAAAAGTGGAATTCCCAGTACAAACATTCTTCAACAAGCAACAGACTACAAGAAATATTCACAACGGTTGGGTCAAGAATATGTGTTGGTGAAGAAAACAGAAAAGTATTTGGAACTGTCAATCAGCTGTAAAGTGGACATACAAGACTCAGGGATCGTTGGTCCAAAATTACTAACCAACATAATGGTACATGTCTTATCTGTGGATATCCAGAAACAGTCAATCACTACCTATTTGAGTGCAACTTATAAACTGAAGAGAGACAGAAAAGAGATCAGGGTTGGCACCAATCGACCGCCCCCGGTTTTAACCGGTTAAAATCGCCCCGGTCAATACTCCCATTTTAGTGGTCAATACTGGTCAATAGTGGTCGATTCAAAATTTTCAAGGAATTTTCTTGCCAAGTTTATAATTAATTCCATACTGAAACCTTGTGTTGTATAAAACAAGACAGTAAATTACATGTCACTTAATCTGGCTGTAAAAGTGGCATGAAACATTAGTTGAAAATTTGAAAGTTACAGTTAATAATACGCAATATTCTTTAAGTAATCAATACTCGTCATTAGTGATCAACTGAGCTTTTTTCTAGGAATATTCTTCTTCCTGAAGAGCTGGAGCTATAATGCAACCTTTAGACAGAAAGCAACTTCAGTGTGAGTCTATAGATTTGAAGGTCTTAATTGGAGAAATCGAAGGCATATCAAAGGGCACTAGAAGAGAATTTATGGAGACATTTGGCTGATTGATAGAAAACGCTCGACATCTAATTGAAAACTAGTAAACAACTTTTCAAACTCAGTTTTAATAGTATTAAAGTATCATTTGAAAAATCACGTAGTGGATTAGCACCTAGTCGACAACGACGTTTGAGTCAGTACAAAGTGACCATAGCCACATCGAGGCGAAATCGACCAACAACAACAACATTGGTCCCTATCACAGCATATTTCACAGCCAAGAAGTAAATAATTGTATATTAATACGGGAAAACCAAGCTTAGTTTGCTACACACTAGTGTCAGTAGTTGAGTACAGTTACACTTCTGATTTGAAAGAGTGAGTCTTACAGAATCGATGGTCTTCCTTCCAATAATTAAATTTACTAGAAGGTTGTCTTTGACTCTGCCCAATGCTTCACTCAATTATGAATGTGGAACATACCGGCACATCAGTTTATCATGTACAGTAAATTCAGGGTAAGTTAGTCTTCACATTATTTTATTAGATATACAGAAAATGTTAACTTTTTAATTTTTATTGTGGTAGTCATTATATCTGACATCAACTTGTATATCACCAATGTCCCATAGTAAAAACATGTAATTCATCATTTTTTCTTCTAAAAGCAGGTGTGTAAAGTACATATTAATTATTTAAGTTATAAAGTTATAATCATTAACAAGCTAAGAAATATTTTCCAGAAAACTTTACTTTTATCCATAAATATTTGTTTTAAAAAGATTGGATCAATCATCCAACTTTTCATGACAAGTTAATACATATTTCTTTAAAATGCATACTGTATTAAAGTATTTGGCCAAAATTGGCCCTGAGGGATTAATTCCTTTGAAGTAAAAACACAACAACTGAGCACCTTGTGTTGGGGATCGAATCTGGGTCTCCGACATCAGAAGCGGACGCACCCACCAATGTCGCTAAAGAGACTATTTGAAGTTGCTTCTAGGCCAGTCACAAGATCTTCAAGTCCAACATTAATGTCCCTTCACCAAAATGGAAACTAGTTTAATCTTGAGACAGTGTTCTGGATATGGCTCAGTGAGATCCCTGTGTTCTGGATCTGGCCCAGTGAGATCCCTGTGTTCTGGATCTGGCCCAGTGAGATCCCTGTGTTCTGGATCTGGCCCAGTATCAACCAAGATCCTAAGTTACAACTTTTCAGATGACCTAAAATAATGAATTAGTGAAAAAGTGTATAGTTGATTCTTATTAGTTTCACTTTGAATACAAGTAATGAACTTTCATATATAACATTTTATTTGAAATTTCACTATTAAATGTGAAATCAACATTTTCCTTACCTGATTTATGAATACCAGCTAAAAAACCATAGATAACAACAAAATTCTTCTAAAAAATTCATTGTACAGAATAATATAAAATTTAGATTGTGAATTTTGTATTTTACAGCAATAAAAATATTATTAAGACAATTATTTATACATATAATTTTAATAATGTAACTTTAGAAATGATAATGCAATATACTGAATGTAAAAATAAAGTGATTTCAAAATATGTATGATTCAAATGCAAATAAAGTATATTGTTAAATAAAAATGTATTCAAAAAGGACGTGAATATGTTTTCAAAATGAATGTTAGTTATATTATAATTCAATATCTAAAGGCTCTTGGTTGAGTTGAGCTCTAGACTCAATCAGTTAGCTTTGTAAAGTAAGTTAGAGTAAGTAAAGTTACTATTTACAGAATGTTCTAGAAGAAATAAAGATATGGATTTTTTTCCATTCATTATACATTTATAATTGTTTGCCAGTTGCTAGTACATGTATTATACAGAAGTTGCATACCATATTGTAGTGTTTAATATATGCACTAGGATTTGAATCAATTTTTTAACTTTAATAAAAGTTATGATATAATAGTAAGACAAGAAAAAAATGTTTGTCTGTTTTAATCACAACAACAGCATTTATTTCAGCAGCAATCAAGCTAGTACAACCTCTTATGCCACATAAACTTAATTAAAGACGTTCGCAACAAAAAGAAAATAATTGGGTTAATTTCTCCTTTTGCTTCATTTTTTTCTTTATTTTATATAGGTTACAATATACTAATTTTATCTATAATGTCCATTCAAAATAAATATTTTTAATAGTAAAAGTTCATAAAGCATATATAATTATAAAAAACACACTTATGCCATGTATTTCCAAACAAATTTAGTTCAGAAATGGTCCATTAAATATCTCCATTCTATTGATACAGTGTTTATGTATGTTAAAACGAAACAGGAAAAAGGCTACACAGGTACCCTATATGAAATCAAATATTTCCCAAACAAGTTCGGTGAGCCATTCTTTTTATTAATGTTTTGGTGTAAGTATACATTGATGCATGTATGTGCGAACTGTTAAGAAAATATGTCGTTTGGAACAAAATATGCATTTTATAAAATGAAGTTTCAGAAAGCATTATTAGTTTCCATTTGACACACTTAAATGTCCAGTCAAATTCAGTATTTAAGCAGTAAATGTAGATAAAGAGTTTTTATTATCAACATACACATATATATTGCCAAACAACGCATGTACAAATATATCAGTTGAAAGAACCATAACCTTGTTTTAAAAAATCTATCCTATATACTTAAAACATTGATAAAAATCCAAACTGAAAAAAGGGCTTCGACAGGTACCGTATTCAAACCCCAATATTTCCGGAACAAGGCCGGTGACCCCTAGTATTTAAGACTGTTTTAGTTTCAGTATACAATGACGCATGAATGTGGGATCTTTTAACAAAATCTGTCGTTTGGAAAAAAAAGATATTCGTATATTTTATAAATTATTAATGTTTTCACAGGCATATTTAATGCATAATTAACCTCGTCAAGTGTCCAGTACAAGTCATTTGTTAAATGATAAATGTAGATAAAGCGCGTTTTATCATTAAACTGCTCTTGTATATTACTAAACGAAACGTTTAACAAAATGCATTTCAAAATCTCCATCTTTGTTTGATTATAAACGCTTTATATTATTCAACATTCTAAGCAACACAAACTGAAAAAAGGCTTCGACAGGTACCGTATTAAAAGAAAATACAATTCAATATTTCCGGAAAAAAGCCGGTGACCCCTATTTTTTAAGACTGTTTAAGTTTTAGAATACATTGATTCATGTTTGTGCCAAGTTTTAAGAAAATCTGTCGTTGGAAAAAAATTGAAGGAAATACATTAAATACATAAATTATAATGAGCAGCGTCTACTAATTTTGTCACATATTCAATTTAATATTTAATTCTGTAATGTTGATACATCTTTATTATATAGTATATTTCTGTTTGGTTTTTCCGACTTAGGCAGTGCCTAAATTCATATTTATTTTAGTGGCATATGTTGATTTACTGTTAATTGTACGGCTACTGGTGTCAACAAATACAACGAATGGCGGCAATACGTGCAAACTCAATGTTGTCACCAACGTGCAGACATTCGGACAAAGCGAATTCGGATGAAGTCCATTATAAAAGAAACTGTTTTCATGTCATTTAAAACTAGCTTTTAAAACTAAATTATACGGGAAAACCAAGGTCGCGCGAAGCCCGACAGCGGTTTTTCCGCTTATAGATAACGCGAGTACCTATTTATTTGTTGTTGTTTCATTTACAATACCAAATGATTTTAAAATATATGTTCTGGAGTGTCAATCGCAATCGGATCCTCCCGTTTCCGGGATTTTATGCATAGATGCCGTGTTTCAGTAATGATAAACAACGATACGCGCACCTGCTAACAGGGAACCAAATGCTTGCATTTTATGGAACCCAGAGAAATAACGGAAAGTAAATACGCGTAAATACAACGCGAAACAAACCGTCCTCCGTAATCACGTCGATACATCCATTTATTACCAATATTTAATACGCAAACTTAATATTTTAAGATAAATGTTGTTGAAAACAATGTTGCTGTAGTAAATAAGTATATATTTCAATATTTTAACATGGTAACTTGATGGTAACCATTTGTAAATACTTAAAAAAAAACAGATAAATTATATCTATATAGTTACTACAATATAGTAGTTAAAAGTGACAAAAAGAGCGAAACAGTTAGACCTCTGTAGGATAATATTTTTCACAAATCACATTGTTCACATGCCTGTGAAGAATAGGATCTCATTTGTCACGTTTAAGAGTGTGAAAAATGTGATTGGCCAAAAAGTGGGTATGCGTACGGATCACATTTTTCACATATTATATGGTAAAATTGTATCGCGACAAGGGATGAAATCATTATTAGGAGCTACGTATGTGTTCATGCGCTTAATCGTTTGTCAATAAGTTTGTACGGTCTAATTAGGAGATAGAAATGTTTATGTACTCGCGTACGTTCATACGAACGTACATCTTTTTATTGGGATATTAACCAACGCACGGATCCGAACGTACGTACAAAGGCACGTCCTATTTTGGATTATTAAAACCAAAAGAACCATGCATATGTCCGCCCGATCTAGAATATACGTATACACGGATGGTAATATAATTATCGTATTAGAACCTCCGCACATGTTAGTACGTACGTTTGGACAGTAAAGTAGCATCCCGTACCTCCCGTATCGTTGGGTTTCATATCGTTCCTTACCGTATCATACCGTACCTAACAATACCGTACCTAACCATACTGTACCTAACCGAACAGTACCGCACCGTACTGTACCGTACCGTACCGTACCGTGCATTTCCATACCATAGCATTACAAACCGTACCGTACATGCCATGCCACGCCATACCATACCAAGCCGTAACATACTTAACCGTCTCGTACCATACCATGCAAACTGTAGCGAACCGTTAATCGCCCTGTTTGTTTTTCGGGCACATACAGTGTGAAAAATAGGATTATTATTTTAAAATTCACTTTTTTGAAAATCTGAACATCTTTTTCATGTGTGAAAAATATGATTTGAGTGCTTATCAAAAACTGGACTCGATCAAAAATTTCACAGAAAATGTGAAGAATGAGATTGCGATGTATGAAGAATGAGATCCTATTTTTCACACGTGTGAAAAATTAGATCCTAGTTTCACATGTGTGAAAAATGTGATTTGTGAAAAATATGGTCTTACAGACCTCTATCTACTGTTTCTACGAGTAAAACAACAAGTGGCAGACAATTGACATTTTATTCTGCTTACGTTCAATGCAAACTTGAAATGAAACCGAAAATTCAATTGAGTGATAATATAGATCTAGGCCAACATCCAAAAATAAAATGTTTGATCTATGTTGAAACATATTTATTTATCATCTCACCTTTTAATACATGTTAAAATATCCAATGTAATAATTTCACCGTCAACTGTATAACGGTTTTCGCAGTTTTCGCAGTATTACAAATTACTTCAAAAATAACGTATCTAGTGATCTACCCAGTTGCAGCCACTCTCAACCGCTCACTAAAATGCTCAAAGTCTTACACATGACGCATTCTGAATACGTCACAACAGTGAATACGTCATAAAAGTGTGTCGATTTTAATCTCAATGTGATTATGGTATAAGTTTCGTTGGCTCTTTAAAGCAACTTAGTCTGGTTACTTAAAGTAGTAGTTAAATACCCTTTATAAAGTATTTCAAATACAATTTAAATAACCGGCTGTTACCTAACCAGAGAAAATGCCAGGGTTAAACATTTAACCAAACTAACAAATATAACACCATTGTTAAACAATTTGGCTGGTGGTATTTTATTTATCTCATTGGTCAAAGTACTTCATTGTAATAGTCACTGATCGAATTAAATATCCTTGAAAAGTTTACATAATAAAATGTCACCAGATTCTAAAAAATAGCAGAGCCTATTGCATTATCAGTTCATAGAGTGTAATATTAATATGATAGAAAATTTTATTATATTTTTGTATCGAGATTTATTTACTTTCTAAAGGAGTGGTACACCCCACTGGCCAATTGACTGTTTAAAATCTCATCAATTGTTTAACTTGTTAGAATAATGCAACAGAATCATTTTATCAAATGGCGAATTCTGCCATAATAACATAGAAAAACAGTATTAATAGTGTTCCTACAAATTTGCCTTATATCTATATGACATTAAAGTTTCAATAGGCATAAGAAGAAAATACAATATTTATAAGGAAGAAATAAAACAGTTTTAACTTATCATATTATATGTTGTTGTTTTTTTACACATTATGCGTTATCTATACACGGAAAAAAAACGATGATTCTTGGAATACAACAATAAACAATCAACTCGCGCGATACAAGCCACCGGAACACCACACAATCATGTTATATTCCCTATATATACCATGCATATAAAAGTAATTATATCTACATGTATCAATTACATGGAGTTAATGGTCTTTGACAAAAATGAAGAAAAACCATTTGTTCACAAAATCTAATCTTGATCATTTTGTAACTGTTTGATAAAAAAATACATTGATCAGCTAGCGTGGTTCGAAATTATCGAATTTCAAATGATAACCTTACAAGTGCTGCAGTAATCAAAACAACTTTACAAATATTACATCTTTATTAAAGGAGTATATTTTTGTTGAGTTTTCCAGACTTAGGCAGCGCCTAAATTGAAATTACTGGAAGAGGCAGGATTGTTCACAACTGTCCATCGCCATTTAGGGAAGTAATCGTAAAATGGTTATGGAGGTGGCCGGGCGGTGGCGGCAACTCTTCAGAAAGAAGATACAAACATCATCGAAGTTATCTCCCTTTCTGATTTTTCCACGAGTTTTAAACTGTTTCGAGTAAGAATTTGAATGCGTTTTTTGGATTGTGTGCTATCTTGACAAGTGTATCGGGTAGTATAACTGTAAATATACTTCTTTCTACTTTTTGAGTTGATAGATTTCACGCTGCATTTAATGGCGTAACCAGGGTTTTAAAATTTATACACAAAAAAATAAATAAATATTAGGAAGGAAATTGTGATTTCTGGATCATTTTACCTACCTGTTGTACCAGTTGCAGATTGGGGATTTCACTAAGCCCTAATGCATCTATCAATGTTTTTCCCCAGAGCGGGAGCGGCGGGCATATAGGGACTTTAGACTGCAAGTGATTCCTGACAGGCAGAAATTTGACAAGCCGAAAGATGCTGGGTCCCGGGGAAATAAACTTTGGTCAGATTTTAGATCCCTGTAATATACGCCCCGGGCCATTTGATAGATATATAGCATCTCCCGCTGAGGGGATTTAGACAAATATGCTTGGCTTTAGAGTGGGGAATTAGACCCCCCAAAATAACATTTGTCAAATTCCCCTAGGTCTGCTCGCCGCTCCCCCCCCCCAGGGGGGAAATATTAATAGGTGCATAAATGCCTTATATGCCCCCATGTCTTCGTCTAAACATAATTATTTTAGTTCGATTGCATAGAAAAACTTTAGGCTTATAGAGACACTCGAGTCCGTTTCCTGGGAAGAACTAGTACTTGGTGTCTTTGGTCCTTTTTGGACAGGTCATGAGAATGCTACCTGAGTGGAGATCGAACCTGGCACCTTCCGTTCACAAGGAGGACACCATATCCACTACACCTTTGGAGCATTTTGAGACACCTTTCTGGCTTTACAGGGCCGGACCCAGACGTGACAGTCCTGGGATGGGGCACGAGCCAGAGGGGAAGGCCCCCGATGGTGGAGTCCTATTTATTTGTTATTTTGTTCTTCCATTAATTAATTCGTTTTTTTTACTCATTCATTCCTTTCAAAGCTCATTCATTTACTCACTCATTCATTTACTCACCCATTCATTCACCCACTGATGAATCAATACATTAATCTATCCAGAATCAACCCAAATCCATCCATCCGTCTATCCATCTAGCATGCATACACATGGAAATACCCACCTAAATCAAACCTATATACAGTGTAGTTGTTCCGTTTATACCAAATACATTTAAAATGCTCTTTGCTCTCTTTTGTTTCCTTAAGACCATTATCTCCTGTCGCATGATCTATGACTCATACGGAATAGTTATCAGCTGCCTGGTTGTCATACTCGCTTTTCACCAATGTTTGCTTCCCAACCAGCGCATGTGAATTAAGTTGGCGGTGGAGTTAATCTATTGCGCACCCCATCCACCCCCTCATCATTAGACCACACACAATGTCATAAAAACTTGCATCAACTTCATTGATGGGTCTCAAAAACTGAAATAGGATATGCTTTGAATCCACACATGATAATGATTTTTTGCGGGGGGGGGGGAACCCTTGTTAACTACAAAATAGAGACGCATGTGATAAATGCATCAAACGTTTGATATAATTATTCGATCCACTTTGATTAGTTTCATAAAGCTTTAAGCGAATACAGTTAGGAGTTAGTTTCAAAGATATACGTTAAGAAATAGATGTAATTACTTTTAGTTTAACTTATTTAAAACAGTTAAATGAAAATGGGGGCTATAGTGATTGTTACGAAAGATGTAGTACTAGAATTTGCACTACCACTATGCATATGAAATTGTGACGCCCCGATGTTTAAGACATAAGGCTTGAAATGCCGTTGTTTATAACAGTAATGCATGCATATTCTTACAAGATTTAAATTACATTGCTTGCCGTCAAAAAGAATTCAATATTGGTGCAGAATATTGCAATACGTTTATGATGGGTATATAGTTCTACAGTCTTTGAAATAACCCACATGCACGAAGCCCGGGATAAATGCAATCATTTCAGGCATGTTCAAGTTCTAACTTGTCTGCCCGACATTGCAAGTAAACATTGTTGGAGCTGTTATGAAAAAATGACCTGGTGGTCCCTTTCAATGAAGCTGCAAGTGACAAAGAACAAGATGATAAATAAGCATTATATAATTATCTTTCCATTGATCAGTTAATCAATTTTCGTGAGAATAAAAATGAAACAAGTTCATGCAAGTTAAAATATATTTGAAAGTGTTTAGAATCTTCCGAATTGTAGAATCTTCCGAATTGGCAAGTGCCTGTGAAAAACTAATGTTAAGACTGAAATTGGCCAAGTTTGATAATCAGCCAAATCGCCCCAGAGATTGTGGAGTTACGGCCATTGAATTATCTAGAATTAGCCTTATTAGCTCACTAGAACAAAAAGTTCTTGTCGTGAGGCCAACCTTAAAAAATTGTTTGTTTTCCATTGCCTACCCAAGGTTGCTGGTATTGGGTAGTTAGGTAGGTAGGCTTTTTATTTGGGGGTGGGGGGGTGGGGGGAATATGTAAATTTATGAATGATTCATTTAGCGTCAAAATATGACATATAACACAGGCATTGCTTTTAATAATGTAATCAAGTGTCTGTTGATATAACGAGAGCTTGCTAGCAATCATCTTTAATTGATAAAACATTTTTAGAATTGTATTTTGATATGGCCAATTATAAGCAAGGGTTTAGCTGATACAGTTAATTTATTTACCCAATGGAAAACGACCTAAATGAAAGAAGAGTGAGCTTTTATTTAACCCAAAGGAAAAATAGAACATTCAGAATTTAAAAAAAAACTGGTTTGATTTAACAAAGAAAAACACTTTTGAGTAGGGATCTTTTCGTCGGGTAGGTAGGCAATGTCAAACAAAGTTAATTTTAATTTTGGCCCGAGCTTTTGTCTGTCCATCGTCAACTTTTCATTTAACCAACATCCCTAAACCGCTTGGCATATGTTAAAAAAACTTCACAGGAATGATCCTTGGGTGACCCTCTTTCAAAACGTTCAGGACTGCTGCATATGTAGGTCACCAAAGCTAAAAATAGATTTAAAAAGTGAAAACTTTAAGAAACTTCTCCTCTGAAGCCGCAAGGCTCAGGGCTTTCATATTTGATATTCTCTAGAGGTTCTCAAATTATTCCCCTGAGGTCAAACTGGCCACGCCCTGGGGGTCACATGCTTTATATAGACTAAAATAGCAAAATGACTTTAAAAATCTTCTCTAAAACAGCAAGGCCCAGAGTGTAACATCCTGTAGTGGTCCTCTAAAAATATTGTTAAAATTATGCCCCTGGGGTAAAGTGGCCACGCTCTGGGAGATAGACTCAAGTCGACTTTAAGAATCTCCTCCTCTTAAACCACAAGGCCCAGAGGTTTCGTATTTAATATGTAACAGTGTATAGTGGTCCTCTAAAAAGATTGTTCAAATTATGCCCCTGTGGTCAAACATGGCCATGCCCCGGGTGTCACATGGTTGATATACACTTAAATAGCACAATGTTTTTAAATATCTTCCCCTCTGAAACCGCAAGGTCCAGAGGTTTCGTATTTGGTAACATTGTATAATGGTTCTCGACAAAGATTGTTCAAATTATGCCCCAGGGTAAAGAGTGTCCATGCCTGGGGGTCACATGGTTTATATAGACTTATATAGCAAAATGACGTTAAAAATCTTCTCCTTTGAAACTGCTAGGCCCAGAGGTTTCTTATGTAGTACATTACATCCAATAGTGGTCCTCAACAAAGATTGTTCAAATTATGTCCCTGGGGTAAAATTGGCCACGCCCTGGGGGTCATATGGTTTCAATATTAGACTTATATGGCAACTGGACTTAAACAATCTTCTCCTCTGAAACCGCAAGACCCAAAGGTTTCATATTTGGCATGAAACATTGTGTATTGGTCCTCTAAAAAGATTGTTCAAATTATGCCACTGTGGTCAAACATGGCCATGCCCCGGGGGTCACATGGTTGATATACACTTAAATAGCAAAATAACTTTAAATATCTTTTCCTCTGAAACTGCAAGGCTCAGAGGTATCGTACTTGGTATGTAACATCGTATAGTGGCGTCAACAAAGAGTGTTCAGATTATGTTCCAGGGGTAAAAAGAAGCCACGCCCCGGGGGTCGCACGGTTTCTGTAGACTTATATAGCAAGTGGACTATGCCCCTGGGTTCAGACATGGCCACGCCCCAGAGATCACATGGTTAATATACAGTTAACTAGCCAAATCTTTAAAAAAAAATCCTGTTCTTTGCAACCGCAAAGCCCAGAGATTTCGTATTTGGTATATAACATTGTATAGGTGTCCTCTACAAAGATTGTTCAAATTATGCCCCTGGGGAAATAAGTGGCCACGCCCTGGGGGTCACATGGTTTATATAGAATTAAATAGGAAAATGATTTAAAAAATCTCCTCCTGAAACTTCAAGGCCCAGATTTTCATACTCAGGTGAGCGCCTTTGGGTTTTTTGGCCCTCATGTTAGCTATTTTAACCTAGAGGGGGCATATTTGTTTTACAAACAGCTCTTGTTTGTTTACTGTTTTATTAAAACTTTAAGTGAAATACTATAGCCTCAGGAAATAGTATGTTCGCCATTGATTTTGAAACTGGGTGGATTTGTTACTATATTTCTGCAGAAGTAATGGCTACCTCATAGATATGCACATATTGTAAAGTCCTTGATTACTATTTACTGGAAGCACAGACATATGCAGGGTCCTCACTGTTTCTTGAAAGAAGCCACCCACAGCCCTAAGAGGGGGGAATATTCATGTCATTTTTTTGGAATATGGATTTAGTTGTTTCTAGTCAGTACTCCCACTTCCTGTATATTAAGGTACATTAATACGTTTTCAAAGCATCAGCTTTACAAATGGCAGATTAAGGGCACTGATAGTAGTTTTCATTACAACCGAATAAATAAAGCTTTGTCATCACTGAGTGGCATAGGCGTTGGTTTCTTTAAAATCTCTTCAATATATTAATTTCAAAAATTAAAGCATCAGGCCTAACAAAACCAATATTATATTGAGAAAAAAAGAAGTAAATTAAAACATTTGCCCTACCCTGACTCGAACCTGCGACTGTCTTGAACAAAACAGACTGGCGCCTTAAACACTCAGCCATCCATACTTATAAATATAGAAGTAAATTTTAACGCTGTGCCAGTTATACACGAGTTTTCCAAACTACCAAGGAAAAGCGTTACAAACGCTTTATAATTTGATCTATTTCAAAAGATTATTTTTCTTAAATGTCACAATATTTCCAATCTCTTGCTCAGGAGTGTTATTTTGCCTGTATAAATAGTCTGTATTTTTCTTTTTGAGATCTATGTCAACCAATTTTAATAGGTCCCTGTAAGTTTTTTGGTTAGGTCCACTTTTCTAAAAATTATTTGACCTGTAGACGGCTTTCAAACTTTGTAATTTTCAGCATGAGGAGATGTATGTGTAGGACAAGTACCACAACAATGTCTTTGATTTGGATTTATGATCATGTCATATCATTGCGAATGATGTTATTTGTGAATGAAAAAAAATAAAAAGGTAAATATACATTCAATAATAGACCAGCAACATCTTTTCTGCAGACGGCCTTCATCTCAATGCCAGTGGTGCGCGTAGCAGTTTGGAGACGCGGTCTGCATTGATATGCAGTCAGTGCCAGTTACCCTATAGACCCCGATTGTGACTAGCCTGCAGCTTGCTCTGCAACCATGGTTGATGCCCTCCAAGGAAGTCTTTTGCTGATGTCATTTAGGTGGTAATACCGGTATTATTGGTATCGTTGTTTTTTTGTACACTGTACATCATTGAACAATATACATAGAAATACAGTAAAGTATATTACAGATGAGCTGTATGTTGTACTTTTTTTGTTAAAAGTATATCAAACATGTTGAGACCAATATTGTCATCAAATACTTATTTGCAATGCGTTGACAGTATTAGCTATACTTAAAGGGACTATGTCATAGAAAAGGGCCTCAAGGGGGCAATTTCTTCAAAAAATCTGAAATTTACATATTCATACTGGCATATAATAACGGTTAAAACAGGGTATATATGATGGGAAAAGAGTGTACGCATTATGAGATAAAAATAAAATTATAATATGGGTGGGCTGTGTTTGTTTGGTCCTTTTCCTGTTTACATATTGACGTCAGAGTTGTGAGCATTTTGTGTAACCATAGTTTACAAACGACACCTAACCAAGCATGATAGCGCAGTTGGTTTAAGCGCTGTCTACTGTAATTTCTTCGTATGACTCCTAAGACGTGAGTTTGATACCCTCTATGGGTTTTAATGTTTTCAGGCTTTTTTGGTAATTTGTTTTTATTAAATATCTTATTGTGTATTATATTATTAGCACGACTATTCGAAGAATAGGTGAGCTATCCTACTACCCCCGGCGTCCGCGTCCACGTCTGAATTTGGTTAAAGTTTTTATTCAAAAGTCTTGTAACTTCAAAACAACATAAGTTATTTACTTGAAACTTGGAATATACCTTTGTCATCAACTCCAGTGTCAGGAGCAACATTCCCCATAACTCTATTTTGTAATTTGACAGAGTAATGCTCTTTTTCACTAAGATTTTCTGGTTAAAGTTTATATTCAAATGTTTTTTAACTTCAAAACTACATAAGTTATTCACTTGAAACTTGGAACTAAACTTTGTCATCAACTCCAGTATCAGGGGCAACATGCCCCATAACTCTGTTTTGTAATTTGACAGAGTTATGTCTCTTTTTTACTTAGATTTTCTGGTTAAAGTTTATATTCAAAAGTTTTGTAACTTCAAATCTACATAAGTTGTTCACTTGAAACTTGGAACTAAACTTTGTCATTAATCCAGTATCAAGGGCAACATTCCCTATAACTCTGTTTTGTATTTTGACAGAGTTATGTCCCTTTTTCACATAGATTTTCTGGTTAAAGTTTATATTCACAAGTTTTGTAACTTCAATACTACAAAAGCTATTCACTTGAAACTTGGAACTAACCTTTGTCATCAACTCCAGTATCAAGGTGAACATTCCCCATAACTCTATTTTGTATTTTGACAGAGTTATGCCTCCATTTTCACTTAGATTTTCTGTTTATAGTTGATATTCAAAACTTTGGTATCTTCAAAACTACATAAGTTATTCACTTGAAACTTGGAACTAAACTTTGTCATCAACTCCAGTATCAAGGGCAACATTCCCTATAACTCTGTTTTGTATTTTGACAGAGTTATGCCCCCTTTTCACATAGATTTTCTGGTAAAAGTTTATATTCAAAAGTTTAGTAACTTCAAAACTACACAAGTTATTCATTCGAAACTTGGAACTAACCTTTGTCATCAACTCCAGTATCAGGGTGAACATTCCCCATAACATTATTTTGTATTTTGACAGAGTTAGCCCACTTTTTGCATAGACTTTGTTGTTAAAGTTTTTGTTCCAAATATTTATAAACTATTCAAGGCTTCACTTTAAAGCTATGTATTTAAACAAATGTATGTCCCTTCTACTATCCAAAATATCTACCAACTGAAATACTTCGAATAGTCGAGCGCGCTGTCCTCTGACAGCTCTTGTTTTTATTTATTTAATGCGTATGTCTTAGTTAAGTGCATTTCTATCAAATAATATAATGTATAGTGCAATAGGAAGCCAATTTTTCGTTGACATAAGTACTTTAAACAGTAAAATAAACATACTTCAGCCAATATTGAAGAAAATATTTTGTTTCTTAGTTACTGATAGAAACATCACTTTTAATATTTACAAATGTATAGTCCAATCGATTTTTCTGGGCATGTATTTCAGTCTTTTTTCCGGGCATGTATTCTATGTAGTACTTGCACTTATAAAAGCTTAAGCACTAGTTTATTTGACTGGTGAAAAATAAATGCATATTATTTCAGAACCAGCCTGTGTGCCCTGTTAGCAACCCAGTACAACAGAAAGCTTGTCACCCGAAGATTACTAAGATGGTATTTATCATCGTACCAATGTCATTGTGAGGCTATATTTATCATCGTACAAATGTCATTGTGAGGCTTTTCAGAGCTTCTTAAGCTTAAGACATCCATCCAAGAAAAAGCTCATCTCCATACAATTAATTGTACTTCATGTGTGCAATTAAAAAACAACATATTATACATCATAATTTCATAATTATCTGTTGTCATTAATTATGTTACTGAAAATGACTCATTTTGGCATTGTGAGTACAGGAACGGACCATTAACTCTAAATTAAGCATTTGCTTATACAAAATGGTACGGCAGTAACCTGTTATTCTCTGTAGGACTGTATGATGTTTTCCCGCCCACCCTATGGATGAAGATGTTTGGAGTTATGATTCTGGGCCATACGTGGGGACAAGAAGGTACCCACTTCATCATAATGCAGTTCCTCATACAACAAGATGTCAACCTTTCCCAACTAAAGGTGATGCTGTCCAAGGATGTCGATGAATACCAAGAACCGGTACTTTTAATAACAAGTGACATTGATGTTGTGAACTTATTTATTTCATCAGCAAAGAAGTGTTTTTAGCTCAAAGAGTGCTCATGGTGAGCTTTTTGATCGTCCGTTGTCCGTCGTCCGTCCTTGCGTGCGTGCGTGCGTCCGTCGTCTACTTTTCATTTAAACATCTTCTCCTAAACCACTTTGCAGATTTTCACCAAACTTCTCAGGAATGATTCTTGGGTGGACTTCTTTCAAAGTTGTTCAGATCTTTCCGGTCCGCTGCATATGTAGGTCACCAGAGCTAAACATAAATTTAAAAAGTGAAAACTTTAAAAATCTTCTCCTATTAAACCGCATGGCTCAGAGCTTTCATATTTGGTATGTGGCATCCTCTATTGGTCCTCTACAAAGATTGTTCAAATTATGCCCGTGGGGTCAAAACGGGCCACTCCCCAGGGGTCACATGGTTTATATAGAATATATAGCAAAATGACTTTAAAAATCTCCTCTAAAACTGTATGGCCCAGAAGTTTTGTATTTGGTTGGTAACATTGTACAGTGGTCCTCTACAAAGATTGTTCAAATTATGCCCATTGGGTCAAAATTACGCCCCAGGGTCACATGGTTTACGAGGCCCAGAGATTTCGTATGTGGTATGTATAATCCTATAGTGGTCATCTACAAAGATTGTTCAAATTATGCCCCTGGAGACAAAACGGGCCACGCCCTGGGGGTCACATGGTTTATACATATAGCAAAACGACTTTAAAAATCTTCTCCTCTGAAACCGCAAGGCCCAGAGGTTTCATATTTGACATGTGATATTTTCTAGTGGTCCTCTACAAAGATTGTTGAAATTATGCCCCTTGGGGTCAAAACTGGCCACGCCCCGGGGGTCACATGGTTTATATGGAATATATTGCAAAATGAATTCAAAAATCATCTCAAACCGCAAGGTTTCATATTTGGTATATAACATTATATAGTGGTCCTCTACAAAAATTGTTCAAATTATGCCCCTGTGGTCAAAATGGGCCACGCCCCAGGGTCACATGGTTTATAGAGACTTAAATAGCAAAATGACTTTAAAACTCTTCTCCTACTGAAGGGATTGACCTCAAATATCATACATGAAAAGATGTTTGTTTGGTGGAATGCAGTGCACAATAATTATAACTACCTAAATTATTAACAGAGTAAGTCCTCTTTTTCATTTTTTGTTGTCCCACCATTTTCAAAAAAAAAATACTGAACCCCTGAATTCAATATCCTTGTGAAAAAGCGGCATGCAGGGGAGGGGGGAGGTATGATTTTGCACCAGTATGTGAAGTAGTTTGTAAGGTCTATTCCTGCCACTGTATGCCATGTGAAGAGGTTCCATAGTGTTGGACTCATATAATTTCACATGTTGCTCATGAGAAAAGATGCCATTAAAGAGTTTGCCACAGCAAACCTTACGCCGACCATCATTCCATAGAAATGCATGCTGTACAACCTTTATACAATGCAAGTCTTTCATTGATCATTTCCATAGTCAGTTCTTGTGGTGATACATATGTATATGAGGGTTTAACATTACTTTCCTTTCATGTCTGAACTAAGAAGCTTAACTTATTTAGGCTATTATACCCATCAAATCATATACATGTGTGTGGTTTCCTGTAAAGATACATGTACTGCTTTTTGACTCACACGTGTCCAAAAACTGTCGAATTAAGGCTAATTGTCACTATTGATATGTCTATATATTAGGGATGGCATCGATATTCAAATATTCGCTTTTTCGTTTAATTTTTATAGAATATTCGCATTGATTCATATTTACTACATTAAGATTTGTGACCCAGCCGACACCAGGATAGTACAGTTTTAGTACACTTTATCGCTGTATCTTTACTAACAAACTGCAATATCATGTTAATGTGTTAACGGAATTAAGCATAAACCACTGAAGTCCCATGTTAAGTGTTGTTGTTTTTATAAAGAATATTTGCAATAAATCTACAATGTACATATTTCTTGTCATGTGGGAAACGTGTCGATAAGCATATATGTTTATGGGTGAATTTGAGCAACATTTATCTGCTATAATGACTGCCAAATGTGTGATCGCACATCAGTAAATGTTTTCTATGTCCCCGGCATCTTGATGCGGGAGGCATATAGTGATTGTCCTGTCCATCCTCCTGTCCGTGACAAGGTCAAGTAGATTTTATCGTTTCGTTTAGCACCAACCCCGCTTAATACAACACTTGGATATTTTCACAGTTGTTAATTATGAACTTCCCAATCCACCCATATCATCCAACCTTACTTTGACCTTGATAGTGACCTAATTTGGATTTAGAATAATTCAAACGGGCTATTTCTTGGTTAACTATATTTTACAGTTTTGTCTAGCACCAGCACCGCTTACTACAGCACTTGGATACTTACACAGTTGTTGCTGATGACCATTCCCAATCCACCCATATCACCAACCTCACTATGACCTTGACCTAATTTGGACTTATAATAATTCAAATGGGCTCTCCAGCACTCACTGGGGGCATGTGTATTTTATCAAACACAGAGTCTTGTTTGTTAATCTTTTTACAGGTTAAATTACCCGTTGAATGTTATTGCTTCATAATGTTCTATGTAATTGTGTATTACCGATTATACGATGAATGTTGACACGGACTCGTAATATCTTTCTCTGACTCATGAAACGGGTCTAATCTATTGAAAACACGGTGTTATGACGTATCGCTTGGTGAAATACTGCTTTGACGTTGCAAGAAAACTACTTTCTACAATCAATAAATTGTGTTTAAAAGCAGTACACATTTGCGAATTGTCTAATAGCGTTTTAACTATTCGAATAACGATCATTCAATCGAATACTCAAATATTTAAATAGTTTTGCCATCCCTACTATATATGCACCATATTCATTTCAACTACCGTTTAAACATTAAGAAATGGTTTACTTAAATTAGACAAAAAGAGAATGAAAAAAAGAGAGAATTAGTAAACTTTACCAAGAGTTAGAGTGACAAAAATATAGTATAAGTAAAGTTTAAACTATGTGGACACTAGCAGTTCATATTTTATGTCAAATTCATCTTTACTGTAAAGATGAATTTGACATAAGATATGAACTTCTAGTATCAACATAGTGAGCTTTTAAAATAATCCAGAAAATTTGATTCAAATCACAGGTATTTAATGGTTGATAATGCTTGTTTGTTTATTCAGAACCATGACTCCTTCCCAACACTTGATGACTGGCTGGAAGTTTTACCTGACAAGAAGGTAAAGGAGAAAACAACATATTAGGTTTTATGTCCAGATCACTTGGTAATTGTTATACTTATAATTGAAAAACGGGACCTATTGTGGGAACGATTCTGGCAGTATCTTTGTGACACGTTGTGGCACTCTTGGTTTGGTTTTGAGATTTCGTAAATACAACAACACAAATATTTTATGATACATTATCTTTTTATACTATTCTTTAATAAAACTGTAATGCATACATGTTTCATTATCTTTTGAAGACTATTCTTTAATAAAATTGTAATACATACATGTTTCATTATCTTTTGAAGACTATTCTTTAATAGAATTGTAATACATACATGTTTTATGAGCAAAGCCACAACTGGAAAATGATAATTATGTTGTGATATACCTTCACTACCAATAATAATTGCTTTTTAGCTCACCTGAGGACAAAGTTCTCAAGGGTGAGCTATTGTGGTCAGTCACCATCTGGCGTCTGTCTTCAACAATTACTTCAACACCTTCTTCTCTGAAACCGGTTGGTGGATTTTAACAAAACCTGGCAGGAATGTTCCTGGGATGGTCCTTTTACCAAATGCCTTCAATTCAAACGAATTCCTTCTAATTTTGATCTGTTAAAAAAGCATGGCTGCCAAAGGGTGGGGCAGTTTGCCCTGGTATAGGCAATTTTCACAATCTTTTGATCAGAAACCACTTGCTGCATTTTAAAATAACTCCACAGAATGTACCAAATTCCTTCAAATAATTTTGATTTTGTCTTTTGTCAATATTTTACTTTAAAAGCCTTTGAGCATACTATTACATTTCTACAAGCCACTATGATTCATGAAACTCAGGTGAGCGACCCAGGGGCCATTTGGCCGTCTTGTTTGAAGAAGCTATGTGTACTTATAACTACTTTTTAATAAATCCATTTGTATTATAATTATTTCTCTTACCTTTTACAGCGGTAAAAACTAGAACCACCATTGTTTGGTAACACATTTGATGTCCCTAAAGGTGTCTGGACGTACATGTATGTTCGACCAACAAATTGTAACTGTCAGACAAAATGAGAGCTTTTTAAAATAAGAGGCGGCTAGACATTCTGCAATTAAAATTGTACTAGTGTAACCTTTCTTTGCACTGTCTAGTTGATGAAATAGAAGTTATGCCGATATAGTTTCGTTATTTTGAAAGTGGTACTTACCAAGGTTTTATGCAACAGGCTAGTTTTAAGTTTATTATATTCATACTTGGAAACTCCACCAACTGATGTTTCTATGACTGCATGGAAATATTTCCTTAATAGAGAAAGTGGATTTAAATAATACTGGTCCTAAATATATACCATACATAAAACAATTCATTTTAATTCGTACTAATAATTTAGTTGCTATAATGCAATATTTAAAAAATATAACCGATTTTACAATCGTTTTATGACACCAAACAACGTAATATTGTTTTACAAGGTCTTGTTGGCAAGATAACAGGAATCATTATTTTCAACACTACTGGTATATCGTATTGTTTTCTGACTTTTATTTGTTTGAAGTTGGATAAATGCAGCAGCAATTTTGTTGCCAGTTTGTATAATGATTTTGAAGGTACAAATTTATTGCTGAGGTCAGGGGTGGCATTCACAAAGCATCTTAAGTGCAATATTATCTCTGTCCTTGAATCTGGAAACTTCTATATTTTGCATTATTACAAACGGAAACGAGGCAGCTCTAATTAATATGTTGAAATGACATCAATATTAAATGTATATTGTAAAGAATATGGGCAACACACAAATATGTTTATTTTCAAATCAAGTTTTATACATGAAAATGTACAAAAACACTGAGACTTAACTTAATTACTGCTCATATGTGGTAAAAAGCGCGTAAACTAATCTGTGTGTACACATATGATTGACGATTTCAACTTTGTAAAAACTTTTGTTCTTGACACTTTAAAGAAACTGCAATGGTTCACATTTGGGTAGGCTCCTCGTTCCGTGAACCGGGCAACGGCTAAGTCGTGTAACACAATTGTTGCTTTGGCTTCAGCTGGCAGATACCCTATTATGCATGTTTCATTTTCAGTGAAGAACAATGTACACTAGATGATGACAACGGAACTACACCATAACGACAATATTCCGTGCATTTCTCGGAATTCAAAACAATCCAAATGGAACAATATTTTATGGTTTTGTGTTACGCAAATAAATTTGTAAAAAAAGATACATGTTGTTTGTAAACTGTAGTTGCCCATATCGCCACTGTGCATTAAGGTCCGTGCCAACAACAACTTACCGCAACTGCACATGTATGTCCGTGTCAACAACGACGCTAATGTCCATTAAGGACAATGTCCATGTCAACAATACCGCCACTGTACATGAAGGTAAATGTCAAAAACAACGCCGCTACTTTACCTGTAAATACGTGTCGACAACACCGCTACTGTACATGTAGGTAAATGTCAACAACAACGCCGCTACTACACATGTAACTACGTGTCAACAACACCGCTACTGTACATGTCAATACGTGGCAACAACAGTATCGAAACTGTGCATTCAAGTTCATGTCAACAACACCGCTACTGTACATGTAGGGTCCGTGTCAACAACAACATCGCTATTATACGTTAAGGTCCGTGTCAACAACAACATCTTTACTGTACATGCAGATACGTGTCAACAACAACTTACCGCTACTCTACATGTAGGTCCGTATCAACAACAACAACACCGCTACTGAACATTCATGGGTTTGCGGGGGTACCTAATTGCTAGATTATCGTGTCCGTAAAGTGAGTTTATGCTGAGTGCTCGCAATAACATGTGGGTGCGGGGGTACCCAACTACTAGATGTTCATGTCCGCAAAGTGAGTGTATGCTCAGCGCTCGCAATAACATCGGGGTGCGGGGGTACCCAACTACTAGATGTTCATGTCCATAAAGTGAGTGCATGCTAAGCGCTCCAATAACATGGGGGTGCCGGGGTACCCAACTACTAGATGATCATGTCCGCAAAGTGAGTATTTGCTAAGATCTTGCAATAACATGGGGTTGCGGGGGTACCCAACTACTAGATGTTCATGTCCGTAAAGAGAGTGTCTGCTAAGCGCTCGTAATAACATGGGGTTGCAGGGGTACACAATTTCTAGATGATCATGTCCGTATTTAAAGTGAGTATTTGCTTAGAGTTCGCAATAACATGGGGTTGCGGGCATACCCAGCAACTAGATGTGTATGTCCGTAACGGGAGTGTATACTAAGCGCTCGTAATAACAGGGTTGCGGGGGTACCCAACTACTAGATGTGTATGTCTGTAAAGTGAGTGTATGCTAAGAGCTCGCAATAACATGGGGTTGCAGGGGTACCCAACTACTGGTTGTTCGAGTCCACAAAGTACTAATATTTGCTTAGAGCTAGCAATAACATGGAGTTGCGGGGGTACCAATCTACTACATGATCATGTCCGTAAAGTGAGTGTATGCTTAGCGCTCGCAATAACCTGGGGTTGTGGGTGGATCCAACTACGAGATGATCATGTCCGTAAAGTGAGTATACGTTTAAACTCTCGTAATAACAAGGGGTTTGCTGGGGTACCCAACTACTAGATGATTGTGTCCATAAAGTGAGTGTATGTTTCGCGCTTGCAATAACATGGTTGCGGGGATACCCAACTACTAGATGATCATGTTCGTAAAGTGAGTATATGCTTAGCGCTTGCAATAACATGGTTGCGGGGATACCCAACTACTAGATGATCATGTCCGTAAAGTGAGCATATGCTTAGCGCTTGCAATAACATGGTTGCGGGGATACCCAACTACTAGATGATCATGTCCGTAAAGTGAGTATATGCTTAGCGCTTGCAATAACATTGTTGCGGGAATACCCGACTACTAGATAATCATGTCCGTATAAAGTAATGCACATATCAATGTTTTCCCCCAGGGGGCAGCGGCGGGCATATACGGGACTTTAGACTGCAAGAGAGACCGGAGAAATAGACTTTGGTCGGATTTTAGATCCCGGGCCTTTTGATAGACATATAGCAACTCCCACGGAGGGGATTAAGACTAATATGCCTGGCTCTAGGGTGGGAAATTAGACCCCCAAAAATAACATTTGTCCAATTCCCCTAGGTCTGCCCGCCGCTATTGAAATTTTGAATATTGAAAGGCGCATAAGAGAATACTTAGCGCTTTGTGTCCTAAAACATATATAAAGTTAACAACAACAATTGGACATTATATTTGTATATGATTGTAATTGTTACTACGATATTCGTGTATAAATCCTTCAACAACATTTGTTTAAAACTATCAACTCTATATCTGTTATCAAAGTGGTTTCATCTCGAAAATTGCTGGCCAATTTAGTGTACTGCAGCCCACCAAATTGTAACGGTCAATATAACTCATATGTTCGATATATCATACACGTTCTCGATTGATTAACGTTATTTAAGCTATTATTAAGAGAATAATTCGAAAATACTATGTTATTGAGTTAAGTAAATTATTGTAGATGCGATTGAGCATGTATTCGGATAGAATCAATTTCGGATACCATTCTGTTTTGCCTTTAAACAAGGAACAAGCAAACAAAATGTTTAAGATTTATATTCAGTAGTGATTATTATACGCAAATGAACAATGAACAATAGATAAATTGATTGCGTGTTAGCGCGTGTAAAAGAAGAATGGTGCAATAACTATAAATTGCTTTGTTTCAATATTAGTTCATTCATATTTGCATGTCAAATACATTTTAGAATGTTTCTACACTCACGGTGTTTATTTTATGACTGGCAGGTTACTGTTTCATCTCAATAATATGAAGTATACATTTTTAATTGTTGTTAATGTGTACCATCCAATCATTATTATTGTTATATAGAAAAACATAATATATACCATTTGTTGAAGGGTAAACATTGTGGTATTGGTTATAATAAAACTCTTGTGCTACATAAGAGATGTCATGTGAGATTGCTTTGATATTTTAAAAGCCATGCAAAACAGTTAATACCAAAACTTAACTGCCGGGCCCAGCTAGCTCAGTTGGTATAGCACTGGACTCTCAATCCAGGGTTTGTAAGTTCAAGCCCCAGCCTCGACACATAACTTTTGAAATAATTTATACGGCAATTATCACCGACGTCTGATTTAAGTAGGGCAGTTGTCAGTTACTGGCATAAGTATGTGCACTTGGTACTGGTAAACCTCTTAGATTGGCTAAGCTTGCCCAGTGTGAGTTGGTTAACTGACCGCCGTTATATCACTGAAATACTGTTAAATATGGCAACAAATCCAAACAAACAAGTCAACAATTAACTAAAAAGTACTTCCAGCGTGGTATGAGAATGTTTATAGATACATTTCTAAGGACATTTTGTATAAATAATTTAATAATAATTTATAAATGTTTATTAATAATGCACATAAACAACAATTACATGCAGAAACTAACAAACTTTAAGTAGCATGTAGTGGATGTGGTGTCTCTGTTTCTGGATGATGGAATAGGCCCATGGTTCGATACCCAATCAAGGCGATTGCCTAATACTGCACATATATTGCAGTTTGATCCTTCTGTGTTCATTTTACATGAACATACTGAATGAAAACAAAGAAATGCATAACATGATAACATCACATCAATGATCAGGCTTTTATCA
The DNA here is from genome assembly GCA_027627225.1 of Congeria kusceri. Classification (NCBI taxonomy): domain Eukaryota; kingdom Metazoa; phylum Mollusca; class Bivalvia; order Myida; family Dreissenidae; genus Congeria; species Congeria kusceri. Next base: position 15,848,617 of record CM051039.1, read on the forward strand.
AGGTGATAATGTCTTGGCAGACATTAAAAAGAACATCTATGGATTACTTTATGGCCAAGTATGGAATATGCATGTGGTATCAAAATCTGGTTACTTGTCCACTTTGAAGTGGTATCTTCCATATGTATCCAAACTAAATAAAAATGTATAGAGTTAATTCAGCCCAATTCAGACTTTTCCATACATAAGTACTCTTGGACAAGCTGGGCAATATTTATAATTTATTTCACCATCTAATTGCATCTATGGTTTGATAAATAAGCCATACAGTCTGGTCAGTTTCCAATGCTTGCATTGACCATACTAAGATGGTGATGCCAGTTGTAATCAGATGTTATATGTCTTAAATGCAGACTTCATGTGTCATTTTCATATAGGCAAGTAATTTCTCAATGTCAATGGTGCTTTTTATATGCCTAACATTACAGGAATGTCCTTGGCAGATGGCAGGCAACGTCCACACACATTGTACAAAGCATAACTTAATTTTCTAAAGTAGATGCCCTTTATGATCAATATCATGAGATTATGTGCCACACAAGAACCAAGTGTGTGGTTTATGTCAGGGCCACTATGCAAACAAGAAGACTGTAAAGCCCTAGGTCACTCACCTGAGGGGCTAAGCAAGTTTCATGTTGATTGGGCAACACATGTTGCTTCTTGAGTGCTCACAAGCTTTTTCTTTCATTTGCCCTAGTGACCTCGTTTTTGACCCCACATGACCCAATTTCGAACTAGTCTGAGATATAATTTAACAAATGTTCTGGGCTAATTTTATGAAGTGTGGCAATAATTAGTGTTTGCCCCAATTTTCTAGCCAATCAGATGTCTCCATTTTGTTAAAATTCAAAAGATTAATTTCATGAAGAACGGCCTTCGCAGACTCTTACCAGTTAAGAGTTTGTTCTATCTGCTCAGCTGTAGAACATAGTAATCAGTGCGCAAGCGAGGTTTAACACACCTTTACAAGAATCACTCGCTCTGTGTTTTGGTATATTTTCTGAAAATGGACGGGTCCATTGCACTGAGTGGTAATTTCACACAAGATACTGTTACCATTGAAACCAATCTGATTACAATCACATCTTAAAATATGCAACGATTTTATGAAATGTTTGTTCTTTTGTCAGATTGCATGTAAACAGAGTACCAGTAGCATGTGAACACAAAATAAACGTAAGTAATAGCTTTACACCCCTGCAAAGTAATACTGTATAATCGTCCATTTCAATGTAAAATTAATATGTACCGCGAAAAGTGGATCGACAGACATGTTGAGGAATGGTGAGGAATGACTTTGAGTCTGATGTAGTGGGGAGGGGCTAACACTAAATACGTTAGAATTTATTAAGAGAATTCTTCAGAAATAAGAAGCCCTGTTCGGTCGCTGCGCTCCTTCACTTAGGGCTTCTTATTCCTGAAGAATTCTCTTCATAAAATCTAACCTATACATGTTGTCTATAGAGTGTTCACAAGGTAAATGTAGACGACAAATGACAAATGAAGGACAAAAGGCGGAATTTAGTAGTGTTACCCAAGGACCATTTCTGTGAAATAAGTTTGAAATCCAGCATGCGGTTTCTGACAAGATTTTCAAAGTTTTCCATATAGCCATATACAGAAAATGCCACTGGCCCCTGGCAGCCATGAATTTGTCACTCAAGGAACAGTTCTGTCAAATTTGTTTTAAATACGGCAATCGGTTTCTGACAGAAGATTTTCAAAGATTTCTATATAGCCATATAAGGAAATGTAAGGACCTGTAAGTGTTCGCGGAAATATATTTGATCTACTGACTGACCTACATTTGCAAACCAAATATATTATCAAAACATCTTGGATGTTGGGCATAATTATAGTCAGGTTAAAGCCCTTATTTGACTGAAAGGATTGATACAATAAGTAAATGATAGAATGAAGAAATACATGTGTATTTGTGTATTTCACACTATTTGTGCTGCAAACGATAAGCATTTTCACATGTGACTTTTACTTTCACTGGGAATTGAACCCAGATCTCCCACTTAGTAAGTAGGTATGTTTCCTAACACCATGAAAGTTTGAAAGTTTAAGGAAAATGCTCATGATCAGAAAATCAAAACATATTTTTGCAGTATTAAATGTAAATTAAAAACAAGAGCTGTCAGAGGACTATTGGAGGTATAGAGATGATGTATTTCTTAAGTTGGCACATTGGATTGAAAGTGTGGACAGCAGAAAGAAACCTAGAAACATAGATTTGTTAATAAATGAATGCAGTACCTCAACGATACCCTAGTAAAATCTTTACCATTTTTAGAATATACAGGTATATATAGTCACTTGTAAGCTTCAATCAGTAAAACTACTAGAGCTATCACTAAAGGTAATAAATACCCACACATACCACTTGGACACAGATGAAGAGCTTTGGCACAGAACAAGGTATTGACTGACAAAATGACTTGCTTAAGACCTTTGATCTTGAATTGTGACCTTGACCTTTGACTTACAAGCATTTGACATGTGCGTGACACATTGTCTAGTCCTGTATGGTAACAATTTGAAGTAAGATTAAAATCTGTTTAGGCATTAAGAAGTTATGGAGAGGAACGAATTATAAATACTAAACATTTGACCTTCAATTGTGACCTTAACCTTTGACCTACATGCAAGAGCCATGTACTTGACACATCATTTGGTCATGGGGGTAATACTTAAATCCTTTAAGGCAATCAGAAGTTATAGAGCAGAAATAAAATACTACAAGAAGGTACTTTATTTTGACCTTTAACATCCAAGTACGACTGTGACCTTTAAGGTAGCTATCTGGTTATTGCGCCCAACACTCTGTCTCACATAAGTGAACATTTGTGTCAAGTTATTTCAAAATCCTTCAATGCATCATGGGGAAGTTAGAGCTCGGTCAAGTGCTATTTTAACAATAACGTGTTCTATTTTGACTTTTGACCTGAAAGCATGACCTTGACCTTAAAGGTAGCGATCTGGTATATGCGCTTGACACGCCGTCTCGTTGAGGTTAACATTTGTGCCAAGTTAACAATGGACACCAACCGCATGCTAGGTAAGGTCATCTGAAAACACAGCGTCAAAAGAAGACAACTAACGTTATATGGCTATTCTCGCACTGATATCAACAAATTATAATAAAATCACTTTTTGTTAAGTTTGACCAACACTAGTTTTGAATATATAATTATATATTATATGATAAAATGGTGGTAAAAGTAAGTCACCAATTCACACAACATTTTTTACATTTAACATGTTAGGCATTTAAAATTCAATGATTGATTGTCAATATAGTACACAATCCAAAAACGCAGCCAAATTCTGACTCGCAACAGTTTACAACTTGTGACAAATTCAGAAAGCGAGATAACTTTAATGCTGTTTTATCTTCTTTCTAAAGAGTTTCCGCGAGTTACATTATAAAAATAGCAATTTCATTGATACCCCTACCAAATGGACTGTGCTGATCTTGGTGTTTCAGAGGTTGCTGTTGGACTGTAGTCGGTCAATATTGGACAGCACATGCTAGTTAAGGTCATCTGAAAACACAGCATCGCAAGCAGACAACTGATGTTTTACGGCTAATTTTAGCACTGATTATATATATATAAACATATTATTATTAAAACTACTTTTTGTTAAGTTTGACCCGATTGACCAACACTAGTTTTTAATATATAATTATATATTCTATGATGAAATGGTGGTTACAGTCAACTATCAATAAACACGACATTTTTTACATTTAACATGTTATTCTGTTCTCATATTGTTTCGTTTTCCACACTGGTAGGCCTGTTAATAACGTACCACATGTATAGGTTTTAGGCATAAATAAAATTTATTTCTTCCTCTAAATATCATCAACTGTACAGAACAGTACTATAATAATACATAAAATATCCATTATCAACTTACTTGGCCAATATACTATATTGCCATTGGCCATCAAAACGCACCAGATACTGGTATGATTGTCATTGCGATTGCATACCATCTAGTACTGCAGTATTAGTTATATTGTACTTCAACCACTGTGTAATTTGTACAGCAAGAACAACATTGGTGACATTATTTGTAGGAACTTCTATTATAACGATGTTACACTGACGATTTTTCGCTTAACTATTTAACCCAACTTTTGACCTTTCCAAATATCAAATTAAATGTTGTGAATATTTTCCGCCAATAGTACTAAATGAATAAATCCTAGTACTGCATCAGCTTATTTGAAATTAATCGTAGTAGACTAATCATAATAAAAGGAGTGCAAAATTCCAGAATTATAGAGGATGGCGATTGGCGAATATTCAATACTAGTGAATACAACTTTCGAGTGACCCTTCTAAATTCGTACACAATAGGCACTGCGCCATACACTAAAAATAGCAATTGTGTCTAAAACAGTGAGCCCACCACATAATGGGGTATGTTGCTAGTACTTATTAACCTCTGATATGCATGAATGAATCGATCCTGGACGTTAAGGGCTGTGCCCAGTCAGTTTGTCATATAGCTATAAACAATATATGAAGCTGAATGGGGAAATTCTCGACAAATTATCGTTGTTTGGCACTAAGAACAGTACCAGAAATCTATTTAGCATAGATTAAATATTTTATTATTTGAAACTACTTGTATACTCCGAAATAAATGTTTATAAAATACTGTAATACCCTGCTGTGTATTTGTAACGATTATATATGCATTTAATTATATACCGTCTACACATTTATGATTATTTTGTTTGTTACTCTCTTTGTTTTGAATATTCTTATAATTCAAAGGAGGTGAATAGTATAAAGTATGTTTTAGTTACGTATGTGAGTATTATATGCCATTTGAATCTAGTCAGTCATGCGACGGATAAGTGAAATACTGTACATGGAAAAAACTAACAAGTTACACATTTGTCAGTTTTTTTTATGTCAAAAGTTCAATCTACATTCCTTATTTTCAAAATTACCACAGACACCGAATATCTTTTTTAAAAGACATTTCTTGTTTCTTACTGCATTGGATTACTTCATACAACTTAATAATTTTGAGATGGAATAGCCTACACTGGAATTAAATCATTCTTAGTTATTCATTTGTTGTTGCACTGTAGGCGCGTCACCGGAATCACAGGGGCCTAGAACAATAAAAGTACCATATATATATATACTATAAATATAGGGGCCTACAACAATAACAAGAGGGCCATGATGGTCCAAAGCGCTCACCTGAGAACTGGTAGAGATCAATACCATACTGTTGTGACAGGTTTGAAAATTAAGGTAACTGCACAATACACATGTTTCTGCAAAGGGGGATAGGATCAGTTTGATTTAAAACAGCGGTTAGTACAATGGGCAAACTAAAGTACCAGTTGGGTTGTGGATATGCGGAGTTTTCGCGTATGGTTCTCAAATAATTTTTCGCGATATTCTCAACTGATCCTTTTTCATTAAGTCAGTGACAATTCTGGAAAATGCAAAAACATTAGATTTTGATGTCTTTTTCGCAGACAATTTTGGAAATCCATTGCAATGTGATAATTGCGATGGCTGTGCTATAAGGTCAAGTTTTGTTTTTTCTTTGATAATTTACTGTTCAAAGATAAGGCCTAAATTAAAATTAAGTGTGTTTGCCCTTTACCGACCGACCCACAAAAAAGCCGCCGACTCTACAAAAATTATTGCAAAATCTGCGGTAATTTTTTTTTTTATTTAGTGTTTTTTTCTTTCTTTAATTTCGTATTTTTGTTTCGCTCAAAACTTTGATAAGCTACAATTTTGATCACTCAAGCGCTTGAACAAAAGTGTGAAAACAAGCGCCCATTGACCGGATTCTAGTAAACATGGAACCCACCGGTCGACGTATGACGTCATCATCTGTGTATATAATAATGTTTTGTTCTAAGGTTAGATACCAGTAAATAGTAGGGTGATCCCTTGAAAGTTGTCCATATATGAAATAGATCTTTTTTTCTTCAGTCAAAAGAAAGATACATTTCGCATAACGGACACGGGTTTCAATAGTTATTTCCTGAAAACGACATGTCTTTTGTGCAGTTTGATGTATCATGACACCGAATTACTTGAAATTTTAATATTCAGCAGTTTATGTATGTGCTTTTGTCGAAATCGCGAGTGTTTCTTACGGGCGACTAGGTGAGCTATCCTACTACCCCTGGTGTCGGCGTCGGCGTCTGAATTGGTTGAAGTTTTTATTCAAAAGTCTTGTAACTTCCAAATTACATAAGTTATTCACTTGAAACTTGGAACTAACCTTTGTCATAAACCCTAGTATCAGGGGCAACATTACCCATAACTATGTTTTGTATTTTGACAGAGTTATACACACTTTTACATACATTTTATGGTTAAAGTTTTTGTTCCAAAAATGTATAAAGGTTTCACTTAAAAGTTTTGTATTTTAACAAATGTATGCCCCTTTAATCAAATTATTTTTAATTTTCAATTCAATGATTTGACATTTTTTTAGTCAACCAGAATGTATTTGTACCGTATTAATATGATTGGGACTGTCTAGTCAGTTCAGACATGATAATAATACACATGTTTTCTTGTCAGACAGTATGTATCTATGCTGTATTAATTAATATGCAGTGGCGTATTCAGGCGTACTCCTATACGACCGGGCGTACACAACGCTTTGCCATTTCGTTTTGTGGTTAAAATTTAAACAGGTTCGGCAATCTTGTGATCGTATTTCAATTTTCAGACGAAGCGACATGTCACCTACCTGTATAGGTTCAATGTCTACTTAATGATTTTGTATATGCGTTTTATCAACTCACTACATATTACCCGACCTATTCATCAATCTAAACAACTACGAATAAAACCGCGTATCTAGTAACTGTACAATAAAATCCTAAATTAGCATAGCGTTTGAATGATTTGTTCTTTCTTTTTTGTCTTTATTTTACCAACACATATTTTTCATATAAAAAACCCGCTGGATCCATATTCAAAGCGTGTCGCGGGAAAAACGGGCTAAATGCATGTGCGTAAAGTGTCGTCCCGGATCAACCTATGTAGTCCGCACAGGTTAATCCAGGACGGCACTTTCCGTCTACAGTGGATTTATGTTTAGAAAAGATTGCACAGGCTGATCCTAGACGAGATTTTACGCCCGGGCTTCCCATGACACGCCTCATTCACAGAGCTCCTTGGTGAAAACTACAGTATGTGGCTTGATGATTGAAACTTCCCCTTGTCTTAAATGTTTTTAATTTGGTACAGAACAAACACCTCCTGTTTCATTTCCATATTTCAAATATAATACCAGGCGCGGTACCAGGATTTAGAGTTAGAGGGGCGGAAATATTAAAGAACTGACAACAAATGAACTGCTGTTGTCTCTTACATGTTAAGATACATGTATCGGAACGACGCATATCGCCAAACGGAACAATTTAACCAAAATACCACAAAACAAAAACTATATTTGAAACAATTTGATTGAAAAGAACATGTATTTGTAACGAAATGCACATGTTTCAGTTATTGTTCGGTTTAAAAACCTAGTTCTGGACAATTTTAGAGGGTTCGTACGCCGCTTCAGCCCTCCTCTAAATCCGCCTATTTAGCTCAAAACGAATTAAATGTATTCATCGTTGCAAAACGGCAAATGTATTGCTAATGTAAATTACATTTAAAATTACTTTACTGATATCATCACAAAATGAAACTCAAATTCTTAATATACAACTAAATGTTATGTATGTTTTGGTTTATGATGGTGATTTTGTATGTTTTCGTTCATAATGAATAATTTTACGGTTCTTTCAAATCGAAATCTAATTTAAATCACTTTACTGATCATGCAGCACCATTTGTGTACCTTTAGGAAACAGGAAAGAGCTAGTTTTGATTTCCTTTTGCAAACCCAACAAACAGGAAACGTAAATTTATATGATGATATGTTGGGAGGAATAAAACATGAATTTAGTATCGTGTGACCTACTGATCAAGTAAAATATACGACGGATAAAAATGATCACAAACGCCTAATATATTTTTAATATATTTCTTGATGATAAGGTTTCAAATAGATCCTTAAAGTGCTTTAATTTTAAGTTGTTCCTTGCAAAGTGCATATAAGAAACTTCGATTGCTTAATCAAAATGCTGACAACGTAGAAAGACTGTTGGCGACAAAAGAAACTAAAAACATGGGATTTATGATTGCATTTGTGCTAAAATGGAATCATTTGTTTGAATATTAGTTCAATTTCCCACTTTTAAACTTGATAATGTTGCGTCCTATTCAATAGTATATGACACCATAGTAAAAATATTTTGTACGAAACAAACACCTTTTTTTTTCAAGCTAGTTATACAATGCAGACGGAATTATATACATGCCAGTCGACGAGTCGATCTGCAACGGGCCATGCAGAATAACTGATGAAGCGTAGTAGTTAGTGTAAAAAATATTAACTCCTGGAAACACAAGTACAAGTGAAAGAATCAATGATAAAGCAGTTTTAGAGGTTATTTATTGTTTTCTAATTCTATTTGGCAGTTTTTGCAGAAACTGATAAAATTCCCAATTTGGTTGAAAACGTGGCTAACTTTCCGAATTTGACTGGTACCGGTACCATTCCCAAAGTAATGAGGAAAAATGCTGAAGCATAATCGGGCCAGAAACTCCGGAGTTATTGCCCCTTGTGTGTGGAAAAAAACATCAACAAGTGATCAATGATTGGCTTGCACACACTATTTTTTATTCAATGTTGACCAAACTCGCACAGTTTGCATATGACCATAAAAATTGATTGATTTAATTTGATTTTCAACAATTGCAAACCTTATATGCAGTTATTTGTACATGCATCATTGATGGCTTCAGAGCCTGCATTAACATCAGTTAGGCCTAAATTATAAAATCTTTTGTTTGCCCTTTACCGACCCGAAATTTTATAGGTGGGTCGGTAGGTAGGAAAAATATTTTATTTTATTCCGAGAATTTAATCTTTGTCATACCTAAAAATCATCATTTAGCAATACATTATAATTGTATCTTTGTTTGAAAATCACAATTACTTTCTTCGTCTTGATTGATACAACCAAGATTATACATGGTAAAACTGGCTTTAATAATAGACATAACATAAAATAGAATACGCAATGCTTTAAAAACAATGTGTGAAGTACATGTATTCTATTTAATACCAATGTCTGTATTGACTAGACACACATATTTAGGGCAAAATCGAATGTGCGCCCGTGCTTGTACATGAACTATATCGGAAAATAATATTAAAGGAACTATTATATTTAGGGCTAACAAATGACATCTCAATATTAATTTCTACGCCGATTGTCTTTTTTTTTAAATTTAACCGCTTATGTAAACAATTATGTAAATTTTAAATGCCCAAAAGTATGCAACAGTTATTGGTATACGTTAAACCATTGTTTGAAGTTTGCATTCCCTAAAATTTGAAAATTTGCCCTATTCTATTGGCATTCAAATTTGCCGCTGCATAATTATCGCAAGAAATCTATGTCAAAAGTGGTCTTAGACAGCTACGCCGAAAAATAACAACATAAGATATAAAGGGGCGAAAATGCCACTGCTTACAAAAAATATATTCGATATAGAATATCGCTATATGAATAAACATCAGACGAAATAGCGAAAAGTGTAAAACGTTTTTTAGACTGGTGGCAGGGGCCAACGGTCTTTGAGAGGGTAATTTCCACAACAGTGATCACGGGGAACTACTTTTTTTGCAAGCTACGAGTCAGTAAACCGAAACCTGAACGGGTCCTTTTTCCAAACAGTCGCACCTTCCTACCTGTTTTATTATCTTTTAATTATTTAAGGTAATGTACGTCATATGTGTTATAATGTGTATATCATGTTATTTATAACAATTACATTTGTTTTATGTCAATTTATTTAAAATGTTACTTCAAACTAATGACACCCCTACTTTCGCTATTTGCATGTTGTGTGTAACCGAAATATTCACCCTAGTGCTCTGGAATAAGACCACTAAATAATGAGCTACATCTGTTATTTTTAAGTTAAATACATATATTGGATCTGTTTAGGATCGGTTTCCCAGATATTTGGGATTTTTTTTATCTTCAAATTGGGAGAATTTGTAGGTAAATTGGAGTAGGAAGGTACCTTTTTAGGATACTAAGTTTATATAGAGGAAAAACGCTGTGCTTATACTCGACTTCACCTGTTATCTTACGTTCATAGACAAACTGTGCAATATTGTTGAAGCTTGGATGAAAAATACAGTCCCTATTCTGAACAATGTCCATGTTTTTATTTTTTGGACAAACAAAGGGCAATAAATCCGGTGTTTCTGGCCCGATTTTGCTTATATTCGATTTCACCTTTAATCTTATGGTCAAAGACAAACTGTGCAAGATTGGTGAAGATTGGATGAAATATGAAGTCTCTATCCTGAATAATGTCCATGTTTGCATATTTTTTCACAAACAAAGGGCAATAACTCCGGTATTTCTGGTCCGATCTTGCTTATATTCGATTTCAATTGTAATCTCATGGTCAGCGACAAACTGCGCAAGATTGGTGAAGATGGGATGAAAAATGAAGTCTCTATCCTGAATTATGACCATTTTTGAATATAGTTTCATAAACCAAGGGCAATAACTCTGGCATTTGAAACACCATCTGGCCCATTTTTGGGGGGTCTGCTGAGATCTGATGGTCATACACAAACAGTGAAAGTTAGGTTAAGAATGATGGAAAATAACGACTAAATGTAGGAAAAAGGTATTTTTGCACTTTTTTGGCATGAAAAAAAGGAGCAATTACTAGTGTGATCCAATAACAATCCCGTCCGAGAGTTTACCGAGATTTTACGGTCATACAGAACCTGTGCAAGTTTGGTTAAGATTGGATAAAAAGTGAAGTCTATCATCAGAACGAAACAAATTGTCGACGGCACACGGACAACAGACGACGGACGACGCAGGAGAGGTCCCCTATACCAATATTTATCTATTGGGTATTTTTATTGTTTTATGCCCCTGTGACCGGAATTAGGTCACTGGAGGATAAGAATGAAACTGACAGGCTCTTCAATTTTATTGTTATTTATGATGACATTTAAAAAGATGTAACAAACTCAGTCTCTTATCCACTTACACTATCATAATTTACATGTGCACTAGTATCCTATCAACATAAATGAAACCGAAAGTAACCTGTCTTTTCCGTGATTTGGTGACCTATTTTAGAAAGTTAGTCAGCATTTCATTTTACAATGAGGCAAAGTAATGTACAACATAGAACTAATTCATTAATTTACTTCCGCACTTTATAATTAATTATTTGAAGATTATAATAATGTATTCTATAAAATTGTCGACCAATGGTCGGACCAAACTTAGACGCTTGTCGCTAAAATAGGTCAAATCGAAACATCATTCAAATATCTGGGGGGGTTTTCATGTCAAAGTAGTATTGTCGATTTCTTTTAAGTAAATAACGTCCACATTACACAAAATCCATACCAAGCATCTTCTTAGCATTTAAAAATCCGAGATGTTTAGCACATTGCTTCCCCGACAAATATCCAAGATGGCGGACTATTCAGTTGCAGTCGGCTTCGTTCGTAACACTTCGGCATACCCCTCGCCCGAGCATGCGCATTCTTAGTTTTATTCCCTATAAGGAGATGGACGGCTGTGAACATTCCGTCAAAAGACGGGAAAACCAAGGTCGCGAGAAGCGCGACAGCGGTTTTTCCGCCTATAGATAACGCGAGTACCTATTTATTTGTTGTTGATGTTGTTTCATTTCCAATACCTAATGACTTTAAAATCTATGTTCCGGAAGTGTCAATCGATATCGGATCCCTCCGGTTCCGGGATTTTATGCATAGGTTCCGTGTAACGATAAACAACGCTATGCACACCTGCTAAGGAAACCAAATACTTGCATTTTATTCAACCCAAAGAAATAAGGAAAGTAAATAGGTGTAAGTACAACTCGAAACAAACCGTCGTCTGCAATCACGTCGATACATCCATTTATTACCAATATTTAATATGCAAACTTAATAAATTTATAATAAATGTTGTTGAAATCAATTTTGCTGTTGTAAATAAGTATATATTTAAAATAGTTTTACTTGTTAACTTGATGTTAAGCATTTACAAGTAAAAACTTGAAAAAGTTGATAAATTTGACGAGTAAAACAACAAGTGGCAGACAATCGACATAATATTTTATTCTGCTTACGTTAAATGCAAACTTGAAATGAAACCGAAAATTCAAATAATATAGATCTAGGCCTACAATTCATACCAAAATAAAATGTTTGACTTATGTTGAAACATATTTATTTATCATCTGACCTTTGAATACATGTATATACATCCAATGTAATAATTTCAATGTCAATTCTATAACAGTTTCGTAGTTCAAATTACTTTAAAAATAACTTATCTACCCAGCTGCAGCCACTCTAACCCACTCTAAAAAATGGCCAAAGTCGCACACATGACGCAATCTGAATACGTCACCACAGTGAATACGTCACAACAGTGTGGCTATTTTAATCTCAGTTATTATGGTATAAGTTTCATTGCCTCTTTAAAGCAACTTAGTCTGGTAACTTAAAGTAGTGGTTAAATATACTTTGTAAAGTATTTATAATACAATATAAATAAACGACTGTACCCTAACCAGAAAAAATACCACGGTTAAACATTTAACCAAACTAACAAATATGCCACCAGTGTTAAACAATTTGGCTGGTGGTATTTTATTTAACTCATTGATCAAACTATTGATCAACTTGCGTGGTTCGAAATTATCAAATGTCAAATGAAAACCTTACAGGTCCTGCAGCAAACAAACAAAAAAACATTACAAATATCTTCTTTTCTTCTTCTTGTCGATCACTCAGATGGACACGCCGGCTCTCTGCGCAAAGGTCGCCGTGCGCCGCAGGTCCTCCAGACTGCCATAGAGCTTCCCTTGCATCGTGGTCTCCTCCGCCCAGATCTGGCGCCTGAGGCCATTGTTTAGTGGGCAGGACTGCAGCAAGTGTTCTGTTGTCATGCTATCTGTCTGACAGGGGCACTGGTCTGACTGGCCAAATCTGAACTTGGTGAAAAGGTGGTGGTTCATACGGTTGTGGCCTGTCCGCAGCCTGAATATGAGGACCTGCTCAGATCTTGAGAGCAGGTGGTATGGGTCATTTCGGTTATATCGTGGGTGCTGTTGTAGCCACTTGGTGTGTTGCTTTGCCTTGATGATGGTCTTGGCTTCTTTGAAGGTGGTTGACCTGTCATTCTGTTCTTTTGTGGTGCCCTCCTTTGCCAGAGTGTCTGCGGCTTCATTGCCTAGTATGTTGCAGTGAGAGGGGACCCATTGCAGCACGACCGTGTGGGCTCTGCACAGGGAGGTCAAGGCAGATGACAGGTCGTTCAGTTCTTTGTCTCTGGCAGTATCTAGGGCCTGCAGGACTGACTTTGCGTCGCTGAAGAACACAACGTTGTTGGAGGAGAGTGGACTGTGCTCAATGTGGACTGCACCTGTCTTGAGCGCTACTGCTTCAGCCTTGAAGTTGGTGGAGTAGAGGCCAGTAGCGAGGGAGATGTGTTGTTCTCTACCTCCTGGATACCTGATGTAGATTCCGGCACCACCACTTCTGACAGCCTGGTCAGCAGACCCATCAGTGTAGACATGAGTCCAGTTGTGTTGTGGGTAGGAGTTGTTGATGTGTTCCATGGAGATGGACTTCTTTTCAGCATCGCTCTGGGAGTCTTTCTTGCCAATGCCAGGAATACTGCTGTGTATCTGGGGTCTTTTAGCATCGCTCCAGCCTGGGTTTTCAAGGTACGGGGGGATATCTTTGGGTTCTTGATCCAGGATATCTTGGCATTTCCTTTCCAAAACCCTCGTCTGGTGGATGAAGCTCCCTCTCTTCAGTCTTCCTTTTGTTGGTTGGCACAGTCTGTCTTTCATGGGATGATTTGGCAGTCTTTTGAACTTTGCTGCCTGGGTGAGGAGTTTGGTGTCCCTTCTGTCTTCTATGGGCTCAAGACCCGTGATGGTTTCCAGCTCTTGAATAGGGGTTGACCGCATGGCGCCAGTGATGATTCTGGCCTCCTGGTTCTGCACCTTGCTGACTCTGTCAAAGTTTGACTTGCTTGCTGTGCCCCATGCCGTCACCCCATACTCAAGGACTGGTCTAACGCTGCCCATGTACATCTTCTTGAGGATTGCTGCATCTGCCCCCCATGTTGTGCCGGTTAGCTTTTTCATGAGTGCTAACCGCAGTTTGGCTCTAGCTTCGACTTTCTCTGTCTGCTGTTTCCAAGTGAGTCGCCTGTCGAAGGTCACGCCAAGATACGTGGGGGTGTTGTCAGCTTGCAGCGTCTGTCCGCAGAGCTTGAGGTTGGCCTTCACTTCTTTTGGGGAGAGGCTAAAGATCGTGTAAGTGGTCTTCCTGTAGTTGATGGTGATGAGCCACTTCTTTGTCCAGTCCTCAAGAACTTTCAGCGCCTCTTGCATCCGGTAGTTTGCGGTTGTGATGTGTTCTTCTGAGCACCAGAGTGCAAGATCGTCCGCATAGATGGCCCCATGGACATTTCGAGGGAGGTCCTTGACGATGTCGTTGATGAAGACTAGGAACAAGGTGGGGCTGAGGACTCCGCCTTGCGGGACTCCGTCTTTCAGTGTCTTCTTCCGGCTGTACTGTCCACTTACATGGACTCTTGCTTTCCTGCTGTTCAAGTACTGGCAGATCCATTGGAACATACAACCGGCCACACCACTTTTCTGGAGCTTCAGCTTCAGCCCTTCCTTCCAGACCTTATCGAAGGCCTTCTCCATGTCAATCCAGATCGTCAGGGTGTTTTTCTTGTCCTGGAAGCCATCTTCAATCTTCTGGGCGATATACGTCACCTGGTCCTCAGTCGAACGATTTTGCCTGAATCCTGCCTGCTCTGGGGAAATAGTGTTGTTCTTCTCCAAATGCCAAGTGAGCCTGGTGTTGATTAGCCGTTCCATGAGTTTGCCCACACAGCTGGTGAGACTGATGGGTCTGTAGCTGTCCACCTTTGCTCGGTCTTTGCCCTTCTTGTGGATGGGGACCATATCAGTCTCTCGCCAGATTTGTGGAACATGGCCAGTCTTCCAGCTGTTGTTGAAGATTTTCAGTAACTGTGTTTTTGCCCTTGTGCCTAAATGTAGAAGCATCTCATTGGTTATTTTGTCTGGCCCTGGGGATTTTCTTTCTTGCAAGGCTTTCATGGCGTCTGCTAGTTCATGATGGTTGAACGGCTTGTTCATGTGTTCCTCTGGCTGATACTCCTTGGAGGTTCTTCTCTCCTCCTGTACCTGGGCCTTTCTTTCTTCAGGTACAGTGATGTTGCTGACTTCCTCATAATTATCTATAAAAAGGTTGGCAGCTTCTCTCCCTGTCAGCAACTCTTGGCCTTGTGAGATGGTAATTGGCTCTGCCCTTGTGTCTTCACCATTCATCGCTTTGGTCAGCTTCCACAGCTTGTTTCCGTCCCTATCTAAGTTTAGCTTCTCGGTTTTTTCTCTCCAGCTAGATCTTGCTGCTTGAAGGTAGGCTCTTCTGTACTTGGCAGTGGCTGCTTTCAGGGCGATGTTGTTGTCAACAGAGGGATTCTCCTCTACTTCCTGTCTGCTGCTGCTGACTTGGTCCTCAAGTTCTTGAAGCTCTTCCGTCCAGTAGGGCCTGTAGTTCTTACGTGCGCCCCGTGGGATTGTCTCGGAAGCCGCTTTCAGAATGGCCTGATTGAAGTTCCTGGTGACTCGGTTGATGTTAAGGTCGTCTGTTTTTAGGCCCCTGGTGTAGAGGTCTGTGAGGCTTGCAAACATGTTCCAGTCTGCCTTCTTGTAGTTCCACCTTGGGAACGTTGTTGAGTTCTGTGGTCTGTACTGCAGGTTGATGGCCAGCTTTACTGGTCTGTGGTCGCTGCCTCCTAACTGGCTCAGTACCCCTCTGGTGGTCTTCTTGGAGAGATCATCAGTTGCAAAGGCGAGATCTGGGGTAGAAGTTGACAGCCACCTGCGTGAGAAGAAGGTGGGTGGGTCTTCTGGATCATTCAGCAGAACCATTTGGGTATCAATCTGCCAGTCCTCCACTTCCTCTCCTCTTCTGTCCGTCTCTTCATAGCCCCAACAGGTTGAGTGGCTGTTGAAGTCTCCAACAACCAAGCAGTTCTCAGTGGGTAGGTTTTCCAGGTACTGCAGGGAAAGGTCTTTGTCTTGGGGGCAGTACAGATTGTATATTGTAATTACAGACCTGTCCATTGTGATATTGACTCCTTGGATTTCAGCTTGTTGGTTAGTGACTACTTTAATTTCTTGTGCTGGGATATTGTTCTTGATGAGCATCAGCACTCCTCCTTTGTGTCTTCCTTCTCTGTCTAGCCTGAAGGTTTGGTATCCTCTGATGGTGAACCGGTGGTTTGAATTCAGGTGGGTTTCTTGGATACAGGCTACATCAATATTGTCGGCGTGCAGTCTTTCAGTGAAAGGAAGCTTTTTGTTGTGTATTCCCTCCGCATTCCATTGAAGGATGTTCAGCGGTCGAGGGGTCTCTTGAGTGCTTGGTGTTCTTTCTTGGCCAGCCGCATTTACCCTCCGCCTCCGTAGCCTGGCTCCTCGCAGCGGGACGGGGTGACCTCCGGTAGCTTGGGTTGGACCCCTTCGAGGCATGGGGTCCGGCACTCTACCAGCCCGGGGGGACTCCACAGGCAGAGCACCATCACGCAAAGATCCATTGTTGTCCATCATTGGTGTGGAAAGCGTTGCACTGTCGTTATGCGCACTCTGGCCCAGTGCATCCGTCTTCAGCAGTGGTTTATTCTCCGACTTTTCCTTGTCGTAGGAGACTTGCCTGCCATGGCTGTAGAGCATCTCCTGCCCTTGGTTTTTCTGTCTGAGTGATCCTTCTCATACCCCTTAGCCTCGAGGAGAGGTGACTGATATTCGTCTGTCCTCTACCCTTCGACCTGTCCAGCTTGGGAAGCCCTGCCAGGAGTTTACACTCCCGCTGGCGTAGCTAGCCGGGTCATCGAGGCACTCAAACCACCACACCACGTTAAGGAATCAGCCATGTGGTAGATTACAAATATTAAATCTATTTATATTTGGTTTTCCCGACTAAGGCAGTGCCTAAATTCATATTATATATAACAAATAATTAATTCATTGATGTTACCAAGTCCTTTTGGACCAGCTGTCATGCGTGGACTTAAAAGTTAATAAAAAAAAAGTATACACTTCTTCTTCAGCACGACCTTCGTTCTATACATAGAGTGTGACGTCACTGCTTTCGACGGGTTGCGAGAAGCGACACCTGGGCCCGTATTCACAAAGCTCCTTAGGGAAAACTTAAGTAAATTCATAAAATTCCTAAAGTCTCTGGAGGTTTCGTGTTTAGGTCTTTTAACATTAAACTGTTGTAAACTTGTAAATATTGCTTATACGTTGAGTGTTGCAGCATTCTTTGTACAAAAATCATTGGATTTCGCATAGAAAATTTGATCAGAAATTTTCATTTAAGTACAACTTAAGTTAAGATTTCCCTTAGGAGCTTTGTGAATACCGGTCCAGGTGGACACAATGGCACGACCTTGGGCAGCCGTTTTGTCGCTTACTGCATTAATTTTTAGAATAATTCATCAATGCCTCACTATTCAGCTTTAAAATCGATTTAAATTTGAAATGCTAAAATAAAGACTGTTTAGAAGTACACACTTTGTCTGCTTTGTGTTTGATGTTTCTATATTTAATTATGTAATTTATTTTATAAACCGACAGTGAATGAATCATAGGTTAACAAACACCAAACTATTTCAGAAGTTAGTTAACATTACCCTCAATACTCTTAATATTTTTACAACTATTGTATTATTGCATTTAACTCTACTTTCGTTTTCCAAACATTATTGACAATGAATTTGGTTATAACATAAGGAACCCAGTACCCTCGGAGGTATAAAAACGTATAAATCCAACAGCATTACACCATACATCGCACGTAGAAGTGATCTGAAGTTTGAAAATTGTGCATACAATAAATCAGGGCCGTATCCAGAGATGACAAAGCACGAGGCAAATATTTCGGGGGGGGGGGGGGGGTGTTCGAGGGTGCGATTTGGCGAATATCTGGGGTGTTTTTACGAATATCCTGTAATAAACTGACGAAATCTAGTATGTGGTATAGACTGGACCTATGTACATGTACTGAACGGTCAATGATAATGTTTTTAAATTTGCTACACATGCATATCGACATCAGTGCAGTTGATTATCTACTAGACATTTATTTTACCTATAAGGGTCGATGTATTATTATATTTTCGAAAAGTACTTAATTTTTGGGGGGGTCAATTTTCCATTTTTCACCGAGGCAAGTGCCTCGA
Organism: Congeria kusceri; assembly: GCA_027627225.1. NCBI lineage: Eukaryota > Metazoa > Mollusca > Bivalvia > Myida > Dreissenidae > Congeria > Congeria kusceri. The sequence continues at coordinate 15,867,053 of CM051039.1, forward strand.
TGTGCCTCGGCGTGGCTGCGGTCATGTATATGGTATATGGTATATTGGGAGCAGCCTTGCGCACCTGCTAACGCGTTACTGGACTACCTGTGGCTCCTTCGCACTGCAAAGTTCGACTCAGGTGTTTGAAAACTGTACACCGTCGGACATTCTCCTCGAAGCGTCTGTCCGGCTAGCGCAGTGGTTGGTACACTCGCCTCTCACCTAGGCTGCCCGGCTTCGCTCCCCACTCGGCGCATGTGAGTTTGGTTGGTGGTCACCATTCCGGACAAGTGGGGTTTCCTCTGGGTACTGCGGTTCCCCCCCCCCCCCTCAGCATAAGAAAAAATAAATAACTGTAAATTGCAGCTACAATTCAAATTTCGTCCCAACTTCTGAAAGTAAATTAGGCAGGGGTGCTGGAACACACCCCGGGTTCTCACATAATGAGGCTTCGGCCCGGAAGGACATCATAAACTTCGAAATACGAATACTCCTCGCAGCTGTTCTGATGGCAGTGTTGTTTAGGGCCAATTTGAGGTCGAAATTCGGCCCCATTCCCCCGCTTAAACAGTATATATTTTTCCCCTATAGTTAGCTTAAATCCCCCCCCCCCCCGAATATAAGCTTTCTTTAAAAAAGACTGACCAAAATCGGGCAAAACTGATTAAGATAGAGGAATTTTAGACCAACTAGTAATCTAAGTTATCATTTTGTAGCAAAACAATTCATTGCTGTTTTATAACAAAGTAGAATATAAACATTTAATAAAACAATAATGCTTTCAAAAAATCCCCTTTTGGCGTAAAATTCTCCATCTCAAGGGCTTCGCCACCTTTCCCCCAAAGATGAAAAATAAACACTGGTACTACCGTAGTTCACAGATTTGTGCTCGTGACCAGTCAAATCTCTACCCGGAGGTTAGTTGTTGGTTATCCGTGATAGTGCGGGGTTATGGTAAAAATGTACTACGACTAAAACGTGATTTTATTGGCTAAAACATTACAAGAGATGAGTTTAATGTAATATTATCTCTTTTAACATAATCTTTTGCAGCCAAACTAGCCTAGCTGTCACATGGAAAGGCTGCCACATTTTGTCCAAATATATCGCTCGTCATTTGAATAGCTGTTGTGAAAATTTTAAACTGATTATCACTAGTAAGTATCATGTGCATTAAATTGCCAAATGCTAGTATACATAATCCTTGTCAATTTTTGTTTAACATTATTTTGTTTAAACCTTTTTTTTTTACAGATCTTTAAAAACCTAGTACATATATCAAATATTATATCATACATATATATCATGTGAAAAAGGATTTTACTGACATCTATCGGTATTTAATGAATAGTCGAGTTAACAATTCACACACACTCATGTCTTTGAAATCGTCCGTGCGTCCACTGGCCTGGAACAGAGGTTGGTCAACCGGATGTCTACGTGTAATTAACCCTTTTGATATGGTTTTGCGTGCAGCTTCATTATGCACCCGTGGTCAATCGGTCAACATATCGCCGTTCGTGATGCGCGCGCATATGGTTCGTTGCGATAACTTGATGTTATCAAATTGCCCGAAGGTTTTCAAAATGGTTTTCCGAATCGCGATACTAAATTAGGTGGGTGTACGTTTATTAGTTGATCGATCATGCGTCCTAATGGTTGTTGTTGTTTCCACATTACAATTCTGTCATAACATCTCTTGCCACTGCTTGACTGAATTATTTTGGCCTGACTTACAAGTTACAAACACGCAGATGATTTATTATAAGGCCATACCAATTTAATGCTATGTTAGCGTCCTCAGGCTGGTGAGTTTTTGGATGCTTGAACGAAAAAAAAACAATTATGACAATGTGATAAATCTGAATGCGTGTAACAAATTCAGAAAAAAAAAGAAAAAAACTACTTAGGTGATTTTACCAATATTTGTAAAAAAAATAGTGTGCAACTCGTCAATTTACATAGTTAAAATACTGTGTAAAAGTAGGTGTCCAATATGAAAATGATATATAAGAGGTTTGCAAGAAAACATTTGCTTTAGCTTAGACCTCTGCCATGAATAAGTAGTGAAAGAAATTTTTTTTTTATCAACTCATTGTTTGTTTGTTCTTGCCTGGTTGGAATGCTTAAAAAACGACTGCACAAACCTATCTCAGCGTTTCCAGTAGACAAAATAGCCAATGGCTACAAGTATTTAAAAATGTATTCGAAAATAAAGCAGAATTGATAGATTTCATTAGTAAAATATTTCAAACCGACAAATATTCTGCAAAGTCATTTGTCTACCGTGACTGTAATTTCTTTTGCCAGCCTTGACAAAAACTCCTCTGTAGCGACTTACTTACTTAGATTTACTTGCTTACTTAGTTGTCAAAGAACGGTAGTGTAACCAGGGCTCGTATTCACCAACTCATTCTTAGACTTAAGAAAGAAGAATTGACTTAAACTCATGAAAAAATCCTTGTGTATTCGCAAATACGTATGCTGAGTAACAATGTTTTCCAAGTCATTCAAAAATCGTTCTATATAAGAATGCTAGAATTAGAATTGGTGAATACCAAATCAGATACGAAAGCCAGAATTAGAGTTTTTGAATATCAAGTCAGATACGAATGCTAGAATAAGAGTTTGTGAATACCATGTCAGATACGAATGCTAGAATAAGAGTTGGTGAATGCCATGTCAGATACGAATGCTAGAATAAGAGTTGGTGAATATCAAGTCAGATACGAATGCTAGAATAAGAGTTTATGAATGCCGAGTAAGATACGAATGCTAGAATTAGAGTTGGTGAATACCATGTCAGATACGAATGCAAGAATTAGAGTTGGTAAATATTAAGTCAGATACGAATGCTAGAATTAGAGTTGGCGAATAGCGAGTAAGATAAGAATGCTAGAATTAGAGCTGGTGAATATCAAGTCAGATACGAATGCTAGAATTAGAGTTGGTGAATATCAAGTCAGATACGAATGCTAGAATTAGAGTTGGCGAATACCGAGTAAAATAAGAATGCTAGAATTAGAGTTGGCGAATACCGAGTAAGATACGAATGCTAGATTTAGAGTTGGTGAATACCGAGTAAGATACGAATGCTAGAATTAGAGTTGGTGAATGCCATGTTAGATACGAATGCTAGAATTAGAGTTGGTGAATGTCAAGTCAGATACGAATGCTAGAATTAGAGTTGGCGAATAGCGAGAAAGATAAGAATGCTAGAATTAGAGCTGGTGAATATCAAGTCAGATACGAATGCTAGAATTAGAGTTGGTGAATATCAAGTCAGATACGAATGCTAGAATTAGAGTTGGCGAATACCGAGTAAAATAAGAATGCTAGAATTAGAGTTGGCGAATACCGAGTAAGATACGAATGCTAGATTTAGAGTTGGTGAATACCGAGTAAGATACGAATGCTAGAATTAGAGTTGGTGAATGCCATGTTAGACACGAATGCTAGAATTAGAGTTGGTGAATATCAAGTCAGATACGAATGCTAGAACTAGAGTAGGTGAATACCGAGTACGATACGAATGCTAAAATTAGAGTAGGTGAATACCGAGGAATATACGAATGCTAGAATTAGAGTTGGTGAATACCATGTCAGATACGAATGCTAGAATTAGAGTTGTCGAATACCGAGTAAGACACGAATGCTAGAATTGGAGTTGGTGAATACCGAGTAAGATACGAATGCTAGAATTGGAATTGGTGAATACCGAGTAAGATACGAATGCTAGAATTAGAGTTGACGAATACCGAGTAAGATACGAATGCTAGAATAAGAGTTGGGGAATACCATGTCAGATACGAATACTAGAATTAGAGTTGGTGAATGTCAAGTCAGATACGAATGCTAGAATTAGAGTTGGCGAATAGCGAGAAAGATAAGAATGCTAGAATTAGAGCTGGTGAATATCAAGTCAGATACGAATGCTAGAATTAGAGTTGGTGAATATCAAGTCAGATACGAATTCTAGAATTAGAGTTGGCGAATACCGAGTAAAATAAGAATGCTAGAATTAGAGTTGGCGAATACCGAGTAAGATACGAATGCTAGATTTAGAGTTGGTGAATACCGAGTAAGATACGAATGCTAGAATTAGAGTTGGTGAATGCCATGTTAGATACGAATGCTAGAATTAGAGTTGGTGAATATCAAGTCAGATACGAATGCTAGAATTAGAGTAGGTGAATACCGAGTACGATACGAATGCTAAAATTAGAGTAGGTGAATACCGAGGAAGATACGAATGCTAGAATTAGAGTTGGTGAATACCATGTCAGATACGAATGCTAGAATTAGAGTTGGCGAATACCGAGTAAAACACGAATGCTAGAATTGGAGTTGGTGAATACCGAGTAAGATACGAATGCTAGAATTGGAATTGGTGAATACCGAGTAAGATACGAATGCTAGAATAAGAGTTAGGGAATACCATGTCAGATACGAATACTAGAATTAGAGTTGGTGAATACCGAGTAAGATACGAATGCTAGAATTAGAGCTGGAAAAATACCAAGTAAGATACGAATGCTAGAATTAGAGTTGGTGAATACCATGTCAGATACGAATGCTAGAATTAGAGTTGGTGAATACCATGTCAGATACGAATGCTAAAATTAGAGTTGGTGAATACCATAAAAGATACGAATGCTAGAATTACAGTTGATGAATACCGAGTCAGATACGAATGCTAGAATTAGAGTTGGCGAATACCGAGTCAGATACGAATGCAAGAATTGGAGTTGGTGAATACCATGTCAGATACGAATGCTAGAATTAGAGTTGGTGAATACCGAGTAAGATACGAATGTTAGAATTAGAGTTGGCGAATACCATGTAAGATACGAATGCTAGAATTAGAGTTGGTGAATAACAAGTCTGATACGAAAGCTTGAATAATAGTTGGCGAATACTGAGTAAGATACGAATGCTAGAATTAGAGTTGGCGAATACCGTGTAAGATACGAATGCTAGAATTAGAGTAGGCGAATACAATGTAAGATACCAATGCTAGAATTAGAGTTGATGATTACCGAGCAAGATACGAATGCTCGAATTAGAGTTGGCGAATACCGAGTCAGATACGAATGCTAGAATTGGAGTTGGTGAATACCATGTCAGATACGAATGCTAGAATTAGAGTTGGCGAATACCATGTAAAATACGAATGCTAGAATTAGAGTTGGTGAATACCAAGTCTGATACGAATGCTTGAATAAGAGTTGGCGAATACCATGTCAGATACGAATGCTAGAATTAGAGTTGGCGAATTCCGAGTAAGATAAGAATGCTAGAATTAGAGTTGGCGAATACCGAGTAAGATAAGAATGCTAGAATTAGAGTTGGCGAATACTGAGTAAGATAAGAATGCTAGAATTACTGTTGGTGAATACCGAGTAAGATACGAATGCTAGAATTGGAGTTGGTGAATATTAAGTCAGATACGAATGCTAGAATTAGAGTTGGCGATTGCGGAGTAAGATACGAATGCTAAAAGTAGAGTTGGCGAATACCAGGTCTGATACGAATGCTAGAATTGGAGTTGTTGAATACCAAGTAAGATAAGAATGCTAGAATTAGAGTTGGTGAATACCGAGTAAGATACGAATGCTAGAATTAGAGTTGGCGAATACCATGTAAGATACGAATGCTAGAATTAGAGTTGGTGAATACCAAGCCGGATATAAATGCTAGAATTAGAGTTGGTGAGTACCAAGTCTGATACGAATGCTATAATTAGAGTTGGTGAATACCGAGTAAGATACGAATGCTAGAATTAGAGTTGGCGAATACCATGTAAGATACGAATGCTAGAAGTAGAGTTGGCGAATACCATGTAAGATTCGAATGCTAGAATTAGAGCTGATGAATACCGAGTAAGATACGAATGCTAGAATTAGAGTTGGTGAATACCATGTAAGATACGAATGCTAGAATTAGAGTTGGCGAATACAGAGTAGGATAAGAATGCTAGAATTAGAGTTGGGAAAATACGAAGTCTGATACGAATGCTTGAATTAGAGTTGGCGAATACCGAGTAAGATACGAATGCTAGAATTAGAGTTGGCGAATACCAAGTCATATACGAATGCTAGAATTACAGTTAGCGAATACCGAGTAAGATAAGAATGCTAGAATTAGAGTTAGCGAATACCGAGTAAGATGCGAATGCTAGAATTAGAGTTGACGAATACCGAGTAAGATAAGAATGCTAGAATTAGAGTTGGCGAATACCGAGTAAGATACGAATGCAAGAATTAGAGTTAGCGAATACCGAGTAAGATACGAATGCTATAATTAGAGTTGGCGAATACCGAGTAAGATAAGAAGCTGGAATTAGAGTTGCGAAAATACAAAGTCTGATACGAATGCTTAACTTAGAATTGGCGAATACCGAGTAAGATACGAATGCTAGAATTAGAGTTGCCGAATACCAAGTCTGATATGAATGCTAGAATTAGAGTTGGCGAATACCGTGTAAGATACGAATGCTAGAATTAGATTTGGCGAATACCGAGTAAGATACGAATGCTATAATTAGTGTTGGCGAATACCGTGTAAGATACGAATGCTAGAATTAGAGTTGGCGAATACTAAGTCTGATTCGAATGAAAGAATTAGAGTTGGTGAATCCCAAGTAAGATACGAATGCTAGAATTAGAGTTGGTGAATACCGTGTAAGATACAAATGCTCGAATTAAAGTTGACGAATACCAAGTAAGATACGAATGATAGAATTAGAATTGGTGAATACCAAGTCTGATACGAATGCTTGAATTAGAGTTGGCGAATACCGAGTAAGAAACGAATGCTAGAATTACAGTTGGCGAATACCGAGTCAGATACGAATGCTAAAATTAGAGTTGGCGAATACCGAGTATCATACGAATGCTAGAATTAGGGTTGGCGAATTCCGAGTAAGATAAGAATGCTAGAATTAGAGTTGGCGAATACCGAGTAAGATAAGAATGCTAGAATTAGAGTTGGCGAATACTGAGTAAGATAAGAATGCTAGAATTACTGTTGGTGAATACCGAGTAAGATACGAATGCTAGAATTGGAGTTGGTGAATATTAAGTCAGATACGAATGCTAGAATTAGAGTTGGCGAATGCGTAGTAAGATACGAATGCTAAAAGTAGAGTTGGCGAATACCAGGTCTGAAACGAATGCTAGAATTGGAGTTGGTGAATACCAAGTAAGATAAGAATGCTAGAATTAGAGTTGGTGAATACCATGTAAGATACGAATGCTAGAATTAGAGTTGGCGAATACCAAGCCGGATATAAATGCTAGAATTAGAGTTGGTGAGTACCAAGTCTGATACGAATGCTAGAATTAGAGTTGGTAAATACCATGTAAGATACGAATGCTAGAATTAGAATTGTTGAATACCATGTAAGATGCGAATGCTAGAATTAGAGTTGGTAAATATCATGTAAGATACGAATGCTAGAATTAGAGTTGGTAAATACCATGTAAGATACGAATGCTAGAATTAGAATTGTTGAATTCCGAGTAAGATACGAATGCTAAAATTAGAATTGTTGAAAACCGAGTAAGATACGAATGCTAGATTTAGAGTTGGTGAATACCGAGTAAGATACGAATGCTAGAATTAGAGTTAGTGAATACAGAGAAAGATACAAATGCTAGAATTAGAGTTGGTGAATACTAAGTAATATACGAATGCTTGAATTAGAGTTGGGAATACCGAGTAAGATACGAATGCTAGAATTAGAGTTGGTGAATACAGAGAAAGATACAAATGCTAGAATTAGAGTTGGTGAATACCGAGTAAGATACGAATGCTAGAATTAGAGTTGGTGAATACGGAGAAAGATACAAATGCTAGAATTAGAGTTGGTGAATACCAAGTAAGATACGAATGCTAGAATTAGAGTTGGTGAATACCAGGTCCGATACTAATGCTATAATTAGAGTTGGGAACATACCAAGTAAGATAAGAATGCTAGAATTAGAGTTGGGAAAATACCGAGCAAGATTCAAATAAACAGCCTTGTTTATACAGAATAGTTTCAAGAATATTCTTTATTCTTATGCTTTAAGTCTAAGCATGTGTTGGTGAAAACAGACCCAGTAGCCAAAATATTGAAATTAGCCAATGACTACTAAAATTTCTGAAAATATGTTAAAATGGGGCTTATTATAATATGTTCCGACAAAAATATTTTTAAATAACAGGAATATTTACAAAATAAAAAGAAAATAGCTGCAATTGTATCATTTCTTAGCCCCAACCAAGTTCGTGGTACATGTATTATACTTTGTTCAAGTATTGTATCAGTAGTCATTATTTACACGATTTTAGCAACGGTAACAGCGTCGTGACAACAACGTTATAACGCAATCTCTGTTGCCATCAACTTATTAAAATGACATTAGCTACCTTCCAATCGGACATGTCATCTCATTGTACCGGGGCTCGTACGAAGGGTAACATAGATGAATAAGATATTTAAGTTCACGACATTCTGGTAAATTCTATTCTAAACCGGACAAATGCAGACAACAACTGTATAATTAAGTTAAAATGTCGAAATTTGTCTTGATTTCGTGAGACCGTTTGAAATGATGCAGAAACCATTTTGATAAACAGATTCCCGATAATCATATTTACGCCTTCGTTGACGCCAAAGGGTGGTCTCTAAAAGTATATATATCCAAAAAACGACCGACCGAAACTGTACCTTTCGCTCTAGCCAGCAAGTACGTTTCCAAAAACGTTGTCATAGCAACCAGAATGCGGTGTTTTCTGATCGGCGCGTGCGTTTTGTTGATGTTTTCAGCTGTTGTCAAGGCAAATGGTAAGTACATATTTTGCTGTACATTGCATGATATTCTGATACCTAGTTCCTTCTATATTCAGTTAAATTTTAGTATGCCTAAAATGTGTAAATATATAAACTAGGGATGTAAACGAATACTAAACCGCTATTCGAATATTCGAAATCAGTATTCGAATATTTTTCAAATTTTCGGTAGTTTTATAAATAAGTTATTTTTCACGACCCATTATCATTGCCGTCGTCGTTATCATCCTCATCGACATGATAATGCATCTGATTTTGTACAAAAATAATTAATATAAATAATAAATATACGCATAGTTTTAGAAAAGACTGGTTTAATTATACATCGCATGAAATATCGCAATTTTTTACTATCGAAGGTCTGCGCTCTTCGAGTTCTTTTTAATTGTGTAGGGGTTTGTGGTAAAATGTATTAAATGTGTTTGTGTAATTGTGTGTGTCTTTGTGTAATTATTTTGTTTTCCATCATCATTTACAGAAAATCTCCTGGAGGAGGAATTACGGGAAGCAACGAACAGGGCGTTGGACGAGGTGAGCCATTATTAAAATCATGGGAATCTTCGTTTTGATAGTTCCTGGTACTGTGACTGCTGCTGCATATCTACTACTTGTACTTAAACTACGATTACTCTACAACTACAACAACAACTACTACTGCTACTGCTACTACTACTACTACTACTACTACTACTACTACTACTACTACTACTACTACTACTACTACTACTACTACTACTACTACCACCACTGCTGCTGCTGCTGCTACTTATATTTATACTCTACTACTACTACTACTACTACTACTACTACTACTAATACTACTAATACTACTACTACTACTACTAATACTTCAATTACTATACTTCTACCACTACTACTATCACTGCCTCCACCACCACCACTATTAACACCTCCAGTACCACAACCACCCCACCACTGTTAACACCGCCAGTACCACCTCCACCATTAACACCTCCAGTACCACCAACACCGTTAACACCGCCAGTACCACTCCCACCACTGTTAACACCGCCAGTACCACCGCCACGACCAGTACCACCACCACCATTAACACCTCCAGTACCACCACCACCATTAACACCGCCAGTACCACCCCCACCACTGTTAACACCGCCAGTACCACCGCCACGACCAGTACCACCACCACCATTAACACCTCCAGTACCACCACCATTAACACCGCCAGTACCACCCCCACCTCTGTTAACACCGTCAGTACCACCGCCACGACCAGTACCACCACCACCATTAACACCTCCAGTACCACAACCACCCCCACCACTGTTCACACCGCCAGTACCACCTCCACGACCAGTACCACCACTACCACTGTTAACACCGCCAGTACCACCGCTGCGACCAGCACCACCACCACCACTGCTAACACTGCCGGTACCACCACCACCACCGTTAACACCTCCATCACCACCACCACTAGTACAAAATGTACTTCTAACCAACTCACCAGAAAACAAACAACACACGTAAATAAATAAAATAATAAATACAATTTCAGACTGATGAAGATGGCGGTATGGAGGTCGGTCCGTGTATAACCTTCTGCAGGGATCATCCGAGCTTTCAACAGTGCTTTAAGAACTGCGTGAGCGTTCGCTTCGGTAACGGAAAAAGAGATGATGTGTAAGTATTCAGTAAAAATACGACATGTTCGGCTTTTTCTATATACACAGAACGAGATCTTTTGTTGTGAAATCTACAATAAACAACGCGAAAAAAGCGAAAAAAAAGGCCGAACCATTGTAAAACGTCCTTCGCATGGTATGCATTTAGAGTTGCAAAATGTATTAGTCGGAATAATTTTCGATTTGCTGTTGTTTATCAGTCAATAAACAACGATTTGGAGTTCTGGTTTAATAGCCACGCATCAGAACATCAGTTGTTTATTGAGCGACACAACGATATTGCGAACATTATTTCGATTCTAACATGATTTGACATAAATTTGGCAATTGTATTTGGAACTACATTTTGCTATCACGGCCTGTAAACACTGGCTCCACCTCTTTTTGATGCATAAAATGTAGTATATTTTATTATATTGGCTCCATCTCCTGCCCTGAGCTCCACCTCCATGGCATTGGCTCAACCTCTTTTTGAAAAAGTACACATTTATACATAATACCCGTCCAAACACAACGTCAAGTAGTTGATATTGTTGCATACATCAATAATATGTTAAATGATTGCCTCAATATCTGTATTTTGAGCGAAAAACGCTTAAAAACATAGAGAAAAGTCAATATTGCGTTTGCATCGACTCGATGTTAGCATTCATAAAAGTCCTCCTGTTGAGAAATATTTGTTTTCTGCAATTGCTCTACCTTTATAGTAAGTGAGATCATTTCTACGTGGAACTACCTTCTCCGATTTTTGAAATAGCGCATTAAATTGTAGTATTAAAGAAAAAACCGGGCCTACCTTTCGTGTTTGTTGATATTTTGCACCAATTTCCTGTTCTGAGCTCCACATCGGAAGTGGCAATGGCTCATTTTCTATTCACCTCAAAAAAGAGGTGGAGCCAGTGTTTACAGGCCGTGACTATGCTCCGATCAGAATCGGGACTTCTATTTGCGTTGTTTATTAGGTAGTTCAACAACGAAAAGTGTCTTCTTTGTATATACAAATTTAGTAAGTGTCACGTTAGAGTGTTAAATCTACAATAAACAACGCGATAAAATAGGCCGAAACATTGTAAAATGTCCTTCTCATTGTATGCATATAGAGTTGCAAAATGTATTAGTCAGATCGAGTTAGAATTTAACTTATAGAGTATATAAAGTATTTTATAATTGTATACATCAACTGATCAGTTAAAATCCATAAAAATATAAATGCTTAATTCACTAAGAGTTCACAACTATTTTAAGATATAAGATATTAGAAGACAAAGACAGCGATCGTTGCTAAATTTGGATTTGTGTAATTGGCTATATATATTTTTCTGATATCAACAGTGTATTATTTTCGTTTGTACAGAAATAATAAAGCATGTATGTGTTAGGGCGCGTCGCGAATTATTATACTTGTTCTGATATTAATTTTGCATTATTTCCGTTCGCCATAAACACTGATGTTCAAACTGACAACTACCTGTTACAACAGTAACGTCTCTTTCACCGACCGTACTCACGTGAGAGCCTCAACCCTACATGGACCATCTTGTTCTGATATCAATTTTGCTCTTTTTTTCCTTTTCCCAGAAACAACGAGAAGCGAGCGTTTTTTAGAGTGCGAATTCCTGAGCCCCGTGTTCGAATTCCTGAGCCACGCATTTCTCTGAAGAAGTGAGCAGTGGATATCTCGATATTCTGGGCCCGTATAGATCCATAACGCTTCTAAGGACAGTCTTACCTTAAGTTGTATTTAGGCAAACATTTCCAATCAGATTTCCAATGTTTAATTCAAGAAATTGTGTACACAGAATGACACACTAAGAAACTGCTATCTGGTCTTTACTAGAATACCGGTATACATCAATTTCAGTATACAATTACCGGTACATATACACAAAAAGCCACACTCTTAAGGAATTTCATAGTTTTAAGAAATTTATTGCAGTTTTTACTAAGGAGTTTTGTGGACATGGACCCAGATAAACAGAACCCAGGAAGCATCTTCATTTGAATGTTACTTAATCCATGAAGCATTCAATAGTAAATTATCTTAGCTTTTTTTCTTAACTCAGTTCAGTTACTGAAATTGTTTGAAATTGTTTTAACGTTGTTATGTATAAAGTGACATCAACTTTGTTGCGTATCTGTCATTTACTGTTAAAGATAAGAGGCGTATGCAGTATATGGCTTTTATCAGATAAGAAATTAATGCAAACAAATGTACCGAATCTTTCTATTAATAAATCGTAGCCTTCACGCTGTTACGTTTGTCTTTGCCCCCGTGGTTAAAAGTTGTCCCGTATTACCATTTTTACATATAAAATCATCGTCGTAATAGATTCAATATACACATCAATGCAAAGCATGATCGCACATATATGGTATTCACACACAAAAACTTCACATCATATCGCCAGTTTCCTAGCTATGGAGAGCTAACAAATCTGATTGTTTATGATATTTCCACAATGGACATGTATATTCCCAAAATGGAGTATCTAGTTTTAAGTGCCAAGTATACCGTCCAATAGTAAACGCAAAAGTGTGAAATACTGAATTTATAAATGTGGTTAAATTTGAAACGGTTGTAATTCATAAATACGCTTAAATATAAGATAAATTGTGTTTGAAACATCAGCAGTGGATCTATATAACCTAACAAGTCTCGTGAGGTCCGTTGTTTCGGGCATGATGCCGATACAACTAAGCGCGCAATACGAAAAAAATGTCACGAGCACAGAACGCGAATATGAATGAAACTAAGAATAACTGTTTAGGTATTGCAAAGTTAAAGGGACCTATTCGCAGACTGGCAAATTTACCATTTTTTGTCACAAATTCTAAAAAGAAAACTACGGTATAAATAAAGGAGCGAAACACTCCCATACGGTCATTCACTCAAAATAATGTGTCGTTTATAAATAAACATCATCTGAAATGGCAAAACTATACAGCGTTTGTGACGCTTTCGTCGATATCTTATCAGAATACGTGCACCACATGCACAGCGTTAAAATTATGAATATAAGTATACGAGCTTCGTGGTTTTGAATCCCGACAGCATATTTTTTTCTCTTTTTAATGCTTTGTTTGACACAGGATAATGGGTTAGTTAGTTTGACACAGGATAGATGGGTTAGTTAGTTTGACACAGGATAGATGGGTTAGTTAGTTTGAAACATGATAGATGGGTTAGTTAGTTTGACACAGGATAGATGGGTTAGTTAGTTTGACACTTGATAGATGGGTTAGTTAGTTTGACACAGGATAGATGAGTTAGTTAGTTTGACACATGATAGATGGGTTAGTTAGTCCAGGGGCCAGATGATTGACACAGGATAGATGGGTTAGTTAGTCCAGGGGCCAGTTTGACACAGGATAGATGGGTTAGTTAGTCAAGGGGCCAGTTTGACTCAGGATAGATGGGTTAGTTAGTCCAGGGGCCAGTTTGACACAGGATAGATGGGTTAGTTAGTCCAGGGGCCAGTTTGACACAGGATAGATGGGTTAGTTAGTCCAGGGGCCATATTCCAGAAACATCTTAAGTTTATCTTAAAATATATTCACTTAAGTTCCGATTTGGGTAAGGTAATATTGTTAAAACTACATATAAATTAGTGAATCAAATTACAGTTAAGTAAATAGTAGTCAATAATAAGTTGATACTTAGTGAACACTAAACTGAATAGCATGTATAAATGGAATAACTTGTAAAGAAAAATGACAATTTTAAGGCTAATGATAAGATTTCACTTTAGATGTATCTGAAATACGGACTCAGATGCTTTAGTATTTAAAGTGAAGACATATTAGACATTTCTTACAAAATACGACAAAGGCTGTTTGTAAAACAGGCATGCACCCTGTTGATTAAAAAAATCTTTATAATATCAAGTCTGGTATTAGGCCACACCAAATTTAAGTCTAGGTCATCGGGATTACCGCACCGACTTTGCAAATAAAAAAAAATAAAAAAAAAATAAAAAATGCTCTGCGCGAGTCATTAAACAACGGAATAACAGTCAATTTTTGAGTTTACTGTTTGATATATATGTATTAATTTCATTGTTGACTTAGATGACTACGTTACACATGTGCACATCAAAAGTGCCATCCTCCATCCTCTGCGTACGATAGTATCATGAACAAAAAATCTAAGCAAATATTTAATAAACGTAATGACATTAATGTATATTAACGTAACATCGATTTTATCATCTTAATGTGTTTGAATGCTATAAAATTATATTTATTAATGACTTAGTCAAATTGAAAGGGATAAGGTTTATACTATTAAATTTTTAAAATGTTGGTTATTTACATAATACATGTTGTTTTTGACAATCTTGAACACTGATAATTATATTAGTAAATTTTTGGTATAGGGGACCTCTCCGGCGTCGTCCATCGTCCGTATGCCGTCAACAATTGGGACCGTTATCGCGATAAAAACTACATTTTTTATTCAATCTTGACCTAACTTGCACAGTTTGTGTATGACCATAAAAAAATCTCGGATGGGATTGTTATTAGGCCAGATCACACCAGTAACACGAGAGTTATTGCCCCCTTTTCATGCCAAAAGTGCAAAAATGCCATTTTCCAACGTTTAGACTTTATTCTCCATCCAATCTTAACCAAACTTTCACAGTTTGTGTATGACCATCAGATCTCAGCAGACGCCAAAAAAGGCCATATCGAGTTTCAAACACCCGAGTTATTGCATTTTGTTTATTAAAAAAAATTTATATAACTGGACATTATTCAGGATAGATACTTCATTTTTCATCCAATCTTCGCCAATCTTGCAAAGTTTGTCTATTATCATGAGATTACAGTTGAAGTCGAATATACGCAAGATCGGACCAGAAACACCAGTTATTGCCCTTGGTTTGTGAAAAAAAAATGCAAAAATTGACATAATTCAGGATAGAGACTTCATTTTTCATCCAATCTTCGCCAATCTTGCACAGTTTGTCTATGACCATAAGATTAAAGACGAAGTCAAATATAAGCAAGATCGAACCAGAAACACCAGAGTTATTGCCCTTTGTTTGTGAAAAAAATATGCAACAATTGACATTATTCAGGATAGAGACTTCATTTTTCATCAAATCTTCACCAATCGTGTACAGTTTGTCTATGAACGTAAGACTACAGGTGAATATAAGTGAGTTCGGGCCAGAAAAACCAGAGTTATTGCCCCTTGTCTTTGGAAAAAAACATCAACAAGTTATCAGTCATTGGCTTGCACACACGATTTTTGATTCAATGTTGACCAAACTTACACAGTTTGTGCATGACCGTAAACATTGATTGATAAAATTTGATTTCCAACAGTTGCAAGACTTGCATGCAGTTATTTGTACATGCAATATTGATGTCTTTAGAGCCTGCATTAACATAATTTATCATAGTTTGACAGAAAATTATCAAAGAAAAAGCAAAACTTAACCTTATAGCACAGCCATCGCAATTATCGAATTGCAAAAAGTTCTCCAAAACTGTTTGCGAAAAAGACATCAAAATCTACTGTTTCTGCATTTTCCAGAATTGTCACCGATTTAATGAAAAAGGGTCAGGGAAGAGTATCGACAAAAAGATTTGAGAACCATTAGCAAAAAAACGCACATCCACTACCAAATTCATACTTTAGTTAGCCCATTTCACTAACCGATGTTTTAAATCAAAATTGATCCTAACCCCCTCTGTGTATTGTTCAGATACCTAACTTTTTAAACCTGTCACAACAGTATGGTCTTCATCTGTACCAGTTCTCAGGTGAGCGCTTTGGGCCATCATGGCCTTCTTGTTTTATAATAATCATCAAAAGATATATGTAATCAATGATGTGTATTAAATGAAACATTATTTTAGTATGCGAACGCACCAAAATAACAAAAATTGAAAAAATTATATTTTTATCTTGTTTGCGCTCGCTCGCTCCAAATTTTGTCTAAAAAAATCCGATGACCAAGTATTCATTTTGGTGTGGCCAAAAGATCGAACGAAAACTGTTGGACATAGAGAAACTGATAAAATGCCTATTTAAGATAAATCAAAGGCGATTTGGATGATCGTCGAACTTGGCTAAGATATTATGGCCTCAAACATTTTCATGAAGTTTGGTGAAGATCGGATGAAAACTGTTGGACTTAAATAGCGGGAACGGCTAAAAAGGTTTATTTAACTCCACAGTTCCTGAGGCTATATGGTTGATCAAAATATGCCCACAGAGATGTTCAATAACTTTGGTAAAGATAGGATAAAAACTGTTGGACTTAGAGAGCAGAAACGGCTAAAAAGGCCAATTTTGGATAATTCAATGGCAATAATTCCAATTCCTGGGGCGAGTTGGCTGATTATCAAACTTGGCCGAGATATTATGCCCACAAATACTTTCATGAAGTTTGGTGAAGATCGGATGAAAACGGTTGGACTTAGAAAGCGGAAACGAAAGTGGTGTACCGACCGACATTAGCACACCAACATACCCCGCGACGGCGCATAGCAATATGTGAATAAATCCGTTTAAATATACAGATGAATGGATTCGACCTTGAACGCGCGCGGTGCACGTTTCTTGCACTTTTTTTCAGAAAAAGAATCATTTATAACTGGGCGGTAGAAAATACCTGGGTACGTATACGTCGAATATCGAACTATGGGCTCGACTCCAAGCGTGTTGACTGGAAAATATTTACCAATAGGGCGGCTAAATTTTTTTTACAACAGTACATTTCGTCAATGAGTATGCAGTACGTCTGTTTGCTTTGTTAATATGTGATTTGCATGAATAAACAAGGAGTTAATTAACGAGAAATGCTTATACAGTAGACACCTTTTAAAGCAGTAATGATCATTTATTATAGGGACATGCGCTTATACAACAATAAAATATGTACAGAAGTTTTTTTTAAACATGACAAAGCACCCAAATATTATGTTAATTGCGTGTACACCCCTTTGACGATCTCGTTCTTAAATATATTTAATTTACAAATTTACACATAGCATGGAGGATTTCTCTAAAATATTTCATATTATACGTAATGAGTTTTATTGTATGCACAAAATATCGTATTAAAGAGTTAGTTTAAATCTATTATTGCTTTTTAGAAAATGTAATTAAATTTTACAACCCATTAAACGAATTCCGATCAAAATGCATTTCATTCGAGTGCAATTTGTCGTGTAGTTTCAAAAGCTTCACCGATCGCGACCAGTGAGCCAACGCCGATATCTGTATATCTCTCTTTGAAAATGCCGATTTAATCCACGTAAATCTGACGACGAGCATTCATGAAACTATTTCGAAATACGTCCTTAAAGCCTTACTACCTAATTGTTTAAAGTCCCCGCCGAGTTTACACATGATCTATAGAAAATGTAGTAAATTTTAAAAGCGCCCTTGTGGGTGGTGAAATTTAAAGAGCGTCACAACAGCAGACGACAGGATGTAAACAAACAGAGTAGTCATGACGCCACGAGCACATGTTCCATAAACGGAAACGGGTAGCAGACGAACATAATTGAATTGTAATTAACTAGATTAGGTGGATTATTTAGTGTTGCTGTTTCAATTTGCATTTTTGTGGCAAGCTACTGCAGAAGAGAAAATGGTAAGTATTAAATACCTTATAGTTGTATTCTAATTATTTACGATATTAGTTGAACAATATTTACATAATCGTAAATACTTACTGGTAGATCATAGCTGAATAGTGTTATTTATTTTGCACTGCAAGTACATGCTTATAACAATACGAAGTCCGTTAAGTCATAGTCTTAATTGAAATTTCTTTCACTTACATACAGTAAATACAACCCAAACTATATATATACTTTATGATTTTATAGCGTTATAAACTTGAAAAAAAAGTTAAAGGATTATGAATGTCTTAAATTTAGATCGATAAATCTTTCCGTTTGTTATTCAATCTCTATGCTTACTTCCAATAAAGTGATCACTGGATCGTTAACTGTTCTATTGTTGACACCTTTTATGCTTGATTACTCTCTTACTAAAGGTTTTCGTTGAGGTTAAGGCTTAATTTGAGTCAATTTCGCGATGTGACTTTTCGATATAGCTTTTTATTTTATTTTATATGTACCGGGCTTGAGTAATTAACACGAAGGACTATGTATATACCGGGCATGATTAATTAACGCGCTGGTATATGTATGTACCGGGCTTGATTAATTAACATATAGGTATATGTATGTACGGGTCTTGATTAATTAACGCGCTGGTATATGTTTGTACCGGGCTTGATTAATTACCAGAAAGGTATATGTATGTACCGGGCTTGATTAATTAACATATAGGTATATGTATGTACCGGGCTTGATTAATTACCATATATTTATATGTATGTACCGGGCTTGATTAATTACCATATAGGTATATATATGTACCAGGTTTCAATAATTAACATAAAGGTATATGCATGTACCGGATTTGATTAATTACCATATAGGTATATGTATGCACCGGGCTTGATTAATTAACGCAAAAGTATATGCATGTACGGGGCTTGATTAACGAACATATAGGTATATGTTTATACCGGGCTTGATTAAGCAACGAGAAAGTTCATGAATATGTACTGCTCTTGGTTAACTCACATGAAGGAATATGTATATACCGGCCATGATTAATCAATGCGAGAGTTAATGTATATGTACAGGGCTTTATTAATTAACACGAAAGTATATGTATGTACCGAACTCCTTTCAGTTTCAAAACAATTACATGTACTGGAAATATAAATGTTCAACAGCGCTCAGTATTATTTTACGTCATATAATAATATATGACGTAAAATAGTACCGAGCGCTGTTGAACTTACAGTACGGTTACTAAATTTTAGTAACCGTACTGTAAGTTAACAGGCCCGAATTGTCCATTTCTTAACAATGGCATGGGAATTTGATGCCCGATTTGTAAAACATCAATTGGCATAACTGAAAATGCATTTCAATATTTTAGTAAAGTACGTTTGTAATTTCAACGATCGTGATGCATTACTGACCGTCCACGGGATTTTAACTATCTAGCGTTCAACACCAAATACACTAAGAAACGATTATTCTCCATATTAAAGGATATATTCGGATGCTTATGTACTTTTATACGGTGTATGCAGATCAACACTCGTTCCTGTATTTATAATGAAATCGATATCACCTTGTTAGGCGAAGGTTTTAGCAAGAATGCCAATGTATATTTAATTAAGACATTTTCATGCGGCATATAAAAGGCTTCCGAAGAGAGGTCAATTGCGGGACCACAGAGAGACTGTTTGCAAATGCCTACAAGGCCACAGTAATAAAACATTTTTTCATAAATACTGTAATGCGAACAATGGCGTGATTTGAACTGTGGTATTTTTCTGATTCGTAAAAGCCAATGTCATTAAATTATTTTTTCACCGCGAAGTGCATTGGTACATAATGGAACTTTACACATGTGACACAGCTACATTTGTATATTTCTTTATGGGCCACGAATGAAATGAGAATTAAATAAATTAAGGGTGATGTTTCATGGAGTCAAGTCGTATATTTTTTGTATGCGTGCCTTTAAATTGTGCATTATGGCAATGTTCGTGAAGTTAACAATCAGCATGTTTTCTGTATATTTTAATGATGTAGCATTATGTCATTGTTTATAGAACTGCTATGGTCGCTATATGCACAATAATTTGTATTGATACAAGTAACACACGATACACAATTCTACAATGCTATTTTGCGTTATGTAAAAGATGCCGATGAATATATAGAACTAAAAATGCTCGAAGAGCGCAGACCTTCGTCACGATAGAAAACTTCTTAACTGAATTTTTCAAATTTTTCAATTGAATTATTCAGTTTACCTCCCTTTGCCTATCTCCGAATAGTAACGAACCATTAAAAAGATTCTTGGGTTCAGATGGTGATCCGGGTCACCATTAAAATCTTATCATTTACTCATTGGTTCATTTCCAATCTTCAAAGAAAATTATGTGCAAATATGTCCATAACTTTTTGCGAAAAGTTACTATATAACAGACTAACTGATAAACAAACGGTGACAAAAACATAATGGCGGAGGTAATAAAAACAAAGCCTGACTTTGCTACGACAAATAAAGCTGCGTCAGTTGTGCACAATGAACAACTCATATAAGAAATCGCAACTGGAAACAAAATTAGTTTCCAATGAATCAAAAACTAAACAGTTTTAGAATTATTCGATTTAGATAGTTTTCGCTTAACAGACAATTGCACAATATATTGTCGTTTATATAGATGTAACACTTAAGTACTGTGCAATCGTTCAAACCGAAGCTAAATATGGTATGTACTAATGATACTATAAACAGTCTGTTAAACGAAAAATAAAATCATATAGTTCTAACACTGTTGCGTATTTTGATACATTGGAAGCAAATTTTGTTTCCAGTCGACGATTTCTTACATTAGTTCCAAGGGATTACTTTTATTAAATGGAATCAATCATTATTTGAAACAGTTATTGAACCGAGAATATCGCCATTAATCGATCTTAGAAATTGAACTGATCTTGTGTGTTTACAAAAGTACGTGACATCAAGTCGATTTCGGCATGATTTCTATGGTCTCTAATTGAATTCACGTAATTTTGTGAAAATCTTTTATTGGTTTTGATCAAATATTTATAGTAAACCTATGGGAGCCATTGGCGATTTAAATGCAAAAACAAGGTGATACACGTTATACTGAACATTTTACAGCTTAATGTTGAGATACCAAACACATACAATACTGTATTGTGAGCTTTAAAAAAAGTCAGTTTAAATTTTGTTGATAATGAGGGGATCAACCATTTATTGTAAACTGGGGGGGGGGACATTTATTGTAAACAGAGGGAATCGTGGTTTTCTGTTCATAACCACGCTGCAGTCTTCTGCATTTATAAATCGTCTGATTTACCTGTATCGACGCGTCCATGTTTATAACGGTTCTCACGTGCATTTTTATAGACTGTAAAAACTTACATAAATATTCATAAAATAAATGGTATTTGACAAGTTTGATGTTTACATTTTCAACACTACGAAACTAGCCGAAGTTACTCGTGTTTTATGTAGAATATCGTGCAGCTCGCCGAATGTTCACGGTGAATAGTCGGATGTAATCGCCACGATATTCGGCAGTAAATAAGGCTAAACAGTTTTACTTGGAAGATTGATCGGTGTTTTTGCAATAAACAGTATCCAGTATACCAGATGTTCCAGACGTAGGTTGTATACCAACCTAAACACATGCTAAGACAGACAACAAGATAACCGTTTGATCGTCGAGTCCGATTTTGGCCTTAGTCACCTTTTGTGCGGCTTTAATGAAGAGTGTTAGGTGCCAAGTCTATAGATCGGTGACACGATCCTTTAAACAAGTCAAGTACTTATAGCGCACTATTCCAATATATCATTTTGATTAAGCTTAACGAAACACTTGGTTTCCATGCATTTAAATATTGCGCAATACTACGTATTTAACAACTGCGGTAATTTATTGTTCGAAAGTGGCCAATATTTAAGCAATACGACCCTTCGTTTACAACAAACACTTGTCGGTACGCAATACCTGTAATTCAATTTAAAAAATCTATATATTCAATAGATCGAATGTTTAAACCTTAATTTGCCTAAAGCAACCGAAAAGTGGGTGGGTGGATTGGGGGGGGGGGGATGCACTTCGGAAATATGCAATAGTCAGTAGTCACGGCGTCCCCAACACGTCTGTCTGTGCAGTTCCTTTGTGACCCGGAAGAGTTTTAATGGGGTCAAGTTAGGGAAAAATCTTGAGCAAAATAGCAGGGTGCAGAACAAAAATGATAAATATGTTTTGAAATTTAAAATATTGTTGCAAATATTCAATGACAAATGATTAGACAATGCTTTAAAACCATATTCAAAAGCATTAACCTCATGAAAACCCTGGATTAAGCAAAACAATAGAAAATGTCAACCAACTGCTCTCTGGCTTTTCACCCTGCTCCGTTTTAGCAGCACCCTATACCTTTGTTGATCCTAAATCTTTCCCTAGGGTCAAGTAAATACCTCGAGATGATTCAAACCTAGAGTATATTTCAATTAGTTCATCATTATAATATATACTTGTGATGTTATTGCCGTTTGTTTAATGCTCTTGTGTGGATCATAACTCCATGAAACTGAAAGGCTGAATTATATTAAAAATCCTATAGATTTATTATATTATTTATTATTATATTATATATTATTATTATATTATTATAATATTATATATATATATTATTATATTATTATTATATATATTATTATATTATATATTATTTATTAATTATATTAAAAATCCTATAGACCGATAGCATTTCAGAGGAAGTAAATAACTTAAGAACTATAGCTCTATTTCTTTTTTAGTATTATGTTGTTTTTTCTTTTTTTTTTGTTTCTTGCGCAGATAAAAAACCCATTGTCACGGCAAGTGTTGTAAGGAGTGTTGATCGGAATGACTAAAGAACGTGGTGTACCAATTGTTCTATGTTGTTATGTCGTTGTTATTTTATGTACATTTTGAATTTATTTCCAGGGAGACTTTGCGAAGCTACCCTCTAAGAAGAAACTTGAAGGTAAATAAGATATGAAATAACTCGCACCTATTAGAGGAAATATGACATGCTAAATGTATTGGTCGCACAAATATATAAATTAACAATTATATTTTGCAAGGTTTACGCTGACACTAAATATAAACACGTTTGTTTAATAAGTAAAGAATTTAACAAAATTTTACACTTCCATCATTTTGAACCGCCGTTTACTCGTTATTTTACAGAGACCTTCAGTTACAACATTAATAATTTTTCGAGTTTCGAGTTTTACTATAATAGATGATCAAACCTTTTGTACAAACAGTTTTATTGATTTTTATTTTTTACTTAGTTTTCCATATTTAAGTTTTCCTAATCGGAGCTTTATTAATATGGTCCGTGTTTTCATAAAACTCACAAGGACAATCGTAGTAAACAAATACACTATATCAAATTTACACTCAAATGAAGACATTTGAGAAATTTACTTACTTAAGAAGCCCTGTGAATATTGCGTGGCAGGACCCGTATTTACCAACCTATTCTTAGAATTAAGTCTAAAAGTAACAAAAAATGTCTTCAAAAAAGACAATCGGCGTTGAAAATAATATTGAGATGTCATTTAAAAATTACATAAACAGACGGCCAAAATGATCGGTTTCGTGACTTCTCAGACCCCAGATATTTTGGTCCCCACCAATAGTAGGAGACTTATTGGACGCCAGATTTTTCGGACACTATAAGAAAACTTCTCGGACTCAAAGGTTAATTTGAGATAAATGTATTAATTTAAAAATTAAATAAAATTATCATTAATATCTATGCTGTGAATAAACCAATCATACAGCTCCATGTTTCCACCAGTGATATATGAACAACCAAAATAATTTAGGTTAACATAATTGTTATCTGAATTTGTCAAGTCAATTTAACAAATTAACAATGTTAGAAAATAATTTCGGGAATGAATTAAAATTATTATGTATCAGACGAGTCTATACAGTTATTTATAGTACCGGTAATATACCATTCATGTAAGTTATCTAATATAATAACGATTTGAAGTCAAATAAGCATTTATGCTGTGTATCCCAATAAAAAGCAATAGTCAGGGAACATTCAGCGATTTTTGAAATGTTAAGACTTTAGTTTTGATAACGCAAACATAAAAATTCATTACACTATGACGATTTTAAATTATATCAGTAGAAATACGATTTTTCAAGGGTTCCTGTGTATAATTAGGACTGCAAATTGTGTATTCATGCTACGCGAATAACAATTCAACGTATTCCGAATCTTCTTTCATAACATTTTATCTATTTAAAATGTAGCATCTTTTTACAGATTAAATAAAATATCTACTGGAGAAGTTGATAGAAAAATGCAATTATAAATAATCGTTAATAAATCGTAATCACAATTTTAAATCAAATTAACAGTAAGTTTATAAATATAAATTTCCCATTTATTTAAATTTTAGGTTTATGATTCTCTGAACTCTATTATTGATGCATGTATGAGTATATTAATTAACACAGCTATACACTGTTTCTAGATACGCGCGCTATTTTTAGAATGACACTACTGTTTCTGGAATGTGAAGAACTCGCTAGAATCACTGGGCTACATGGAACGGCAACTCTGTGAATGAGATTAATGAATGGGAACATTGCATAATTGCTATTTATAGAGCGTAGCGCATATATAAATGTAGGCTAAACAAAATAGTTAATTCGTTACGTGAATGAATATAGCATTCTGTTTATGGCATACAATGAGAAAATACATTTCATAATTAGCCTCAGTTCTAGAGCATATGTCGAGGATATGTTTATAACTTCATTTTAACCGCTTATGTATACAATTATGTAAATTTTTAATCCTCAAAAGTATGCAACAGTTATTGGTATACGTTAAACCATTGTTTGAAGTTTGCATTCCCTAAAATTAGAAAATGTGCCCAATTCTATTGGCATTCAATTTTCCCGCTGCATAATTATCGCAAGAAATCAAGGTCAAAAGTGATCTTAGACAGCTACGCCGAAAAAATATTCTTGCAACTGTTCTGCTCTAAAAGCGCTTCTAATTTGAATCTTACTAGGTATTCAGCAACTCTAATTACTTGCGAGCCCAAATGCTTTCCATTGAACTACAGTCATCAGTGCTCGAATCAGCACTACTGCCATTATCATCTGAACTAACAAGCCTCCTTCGCAGCATGACGAACAACGTACACATGAGGACAAGTTTCAGATTTATGCAATTTCACTATATTTAGCATTCTTAACAAGTGGTCAGATTACCGTTTTCGCACCTGCGAGTAAGTAGCGATGCATTTCAAACCGTCTTAATCGTATACTGTAATTGAGCTATTATCGGATTTTATCATTTTAACAACGATACGGCGATTTTCGTTTTTTACCGCAAAATATCAGATCCACCAGAGCGCTTATATTATATTTTAGCGGTAAAACAAAAGCGCTAATTCATGAACACGCTAATATTTCGCATTTTGAAAAAACAGCGTCAGAACGCTAAAACTTGGCCGTGCTAAAATAAGTACGCCTACAGTAATCCCTTATAAATTTAGAAAGATTTGTTAATGACATAACCGACATTGGTTTCAAGTAGTAAGCGACATTGGCACCAAGTTTATTCGCGAACGCCGAAGTATTTTTCTGGAGTCTTAATATTTTCTTTATTCTTACGTAATTACGTCCAAGAATGGGTTGGTAAATACGCGCCCTGGGCTCGTATTCACCAACCCATTCTGAGACTTAAGAATAAAGAATAGACTTAGACTTTTGCAAATACTTGAGCGGCTCAGAAATATTGCAAGTACCAATGTCTCTTATGTCAGTAATAAATGATTCTAAGTAAAGAATGCTAAAATTTGTGTTAGTGAATATCAAGTAAGATTCAAATTAACAGCGTTCTTAGATTATAACAGCTTCAAGAATATTCTTTATTCTTATGTCTTAAGTCTAAGAATGGGTTGGTGAATACGGGCCCTGCATTGAATACCAACTAAGCCTTTTTTCTCCTCTCTCCATAGGTACGTTCTACGACTACTCGGGAGGCAAGAAGACCATAGACCTGGAGGGGTTCAAGCACCTGTGCTACAAGTTCTACCTCGCCCCAACCACCAAGGCCGCCGCCGAACTGTTCACGCAGCTAGACAAGAACAGTAAGAGCTGGAATGGAAACAGCACTCGTCGTAATGCCTAGTGGGTTAGGTGTGATCTGATGAAAATCAGCTCCAAAAATACGCCGAGTATTAGAAAGATCGCGCACTTCAGTCGGGTTGGGTGTATTCTATGAGTTCGAACCTCTGCCCAATCTAGCCAAGACAAAAAAGATAAAATAAGAAGCGTTTCTCTTGAGTAAAAAGGTTTATAATTTTATTAACCACGGTGTTGTTTTAGAAACTCATCTGTTCGTAATTCTAGCATCGATGAAGACACTGGCGCCCATGAATGCCGCTTTAAATTATTTTCAATTTTGCATACATGCTTATTTTACAGAAAACCTCCAAACTGTCAACAGCAAATACATATTCAATTTTGTATTATCGAAGACACTCGTACGGCACTAGTATTGCATTATTCACCATTGCATAGCATCATGAATGCGCAGCTAGTAGAGAGAAATAAACCTGTATATCGATATTTACAGGCGATTCGCTCCTCTCATTTGACGAAGTGGTCGCCTTGATGGAGAAACAATGGACGCCAATCAACGAGCGGAAAGTATCATTCTTGGAGGATCTGCGCAAATGCAGGAAAAAGACTGGTAATTAATAGAAGGCCCATTTGTATTCAATTTTGTTGCGATTGTGCAAGGGGAGTAACTGTGGTCAATGATGACCAGAACAGCTGATCTCCCTTTGAAATTTAGTATCGAAAAACTTAACACATGTACGGCGCGATGCCGATTCATATAAACTTCATTTAAAGGACAAACACTATATTGAATAGCGAAAACGTTTTGTTATGTTTACACTATTTAAAATCATTAAAATGACAAGTCTATGAAGTATCGTTAGCCGTACTGTATAGCCAAAAAAGCAATAATATTGCTTGTGTTCTTTCTCAACAGGGCTGGTATTTATAAAGAATCTTAGCCGAAAATTAAGAAAAATCTTAAAATTCTCACATTTTATTATTTGATTTTCTGACAAAATAATGCATTCTGGAAGATTTTGACACACAATTTGCAAATATACTTCAAAGTGTATTAATATCTAGCAGTAGTCATGCAAATGTTCCAAAGCATAGTGTTTTATCACAAATTCTAATTTTGACTTATGTTCAACTTAAGTTAAGAATGGGCTAAGAATCTTTATAAATATGGACCCTGGACCGATGTTTACGATTTGTCTTCGTAGCTTTGAGGATGTGTTTGTATACGTGCGCTTTTTCTTTGATTATTCGTGTATTAATGTCTCATTTTGCTTGAATTCTCTTCACCAGGGCCGATAGATCGCGAGGAGCTGCGCGAGATTCTGCAGCAGAACAGCGAGGAGGCCCTGACAGATGAGGACGTGGACTACTGCTTTGACAAGCTCGACATCAACCGCGACAAGGAGATCTCTGAAGAAGGTACATTCCTTGCGTACTTGCAAAAAGGGTTAAGCTTTTTTTTTATTTGTTATTGGCAACAGTGACAAGGCGATATGAAAAAACTACACGCGTCCTCGCGAAGTTTCAAGAGAATCTTTTATTTGTTTTATTCAAAGCCTGGAGAAATCGAAAATTTAGCCCAGCACCCCCATCAATTTCCAAGATGTTTTTGTTTTCCGTTTCCGTTTTATTAGCAAATTACGAAACAAACAGTTATTGCTCCTTGCTTTTACGACGGTAAGGGACCGTGATTCCACAAAAGGGGACATCAATAAAAACTCAGTGATATATTTTGCTTCATAGATATGTTTAAAAACAATTGATCTGGGCATACAAACTATAAAAGGCACGAAGTTCTTCAGAACGAGCGAATGCTGTCACGTATTTTCGGTATATTAATACCATTCCAAATGTCGCAGTAAATGATTAACGGTAATATGTCTTGTTTCAGAAATATGCGAACTGATTTTCAAAGTGGAAGATATGATGTCAAGAGAGCCCTCCAGAACAGAAATGAAATCCGAAAAGAAAGAGAAACACAAATCAAAGAAATCTAGAAGCAGGTCTTCGAGCAGCAGTAGTGACAGAAGTGGCAAAGGATCGCGAAAGGGCTCAGCACATAAGAAGGACATGACTGAAGACGAGACCGACATTCAAGAGGACTCTACGCCCCAACTTCAACAAATGCACGAGGTTATATTGAAAACGGAAATAGCGATTGAACAACAGTCAGAAGAAGACGATATGGACAACATGAACGCAAAGATTACAGCTCCTTCTGGAGACGATCCAAGCAACTTTCAGGACATGGCCCCGATTATATCAGGTCCAGCTATGAATATATATAAAAACCCATTAACGACAGCGGAGCCAGGCGAAGCTGAGGATGACGAAGAGGCTGGCATAGAGGATGACGAAGAGGCTGGCGTAGAGGTTGACGAAGAGGCTGGCTTAGAGGATGACGAAGAGGCTGGCGTAGAGGATGACGAAAGGGCTGGCGAAGAGGATGACGAAAGGGCTGGCGAAGAGGATGGAGCAAATGAAGAACCTAAAACAAAAAAAGAAAAAAGAAAAGAAACTTAAGCTAAATAAAAAAAAATTGTTATCCTGTTGATAATAAGACGTACACTGTACATAACAAACTGATGCTGTTTGTTATGGCGTACCCTTTGTGTCAAAAGAACATATACGCCTGCTAGCTAAATATATATGTAACTGTTGTTATAAATTTGTTACCGCTGTTACAATTTTATTACTGCAGTTATAAATGTGTAACGGCAGTTATATTTACAAATATAACTGCAGTAATAATTTATACCAACAGTCATAAAATATGGCAATCGTCATTAAATTATAAAAGCGGTTACATTGTTCTGACCAAATCGTAACTTAAGCTCTAAGTCTGTTTGGCGAATTAAAACACGTCTTATATAATGCCTTTTTGTCAAAATTGCATTTATTCATTTAAATATGAATTTTTAAATTATAAAAACAATTTGAAGATACATATTTTGTACATAAATGAATCAGAAAAAAGTGTAACTGCAGTTATAATTTTATGACAACTGTCATATTTGTTTACTTTCGGTATGAATTGTAACTGCAGTTGTATCTGAAAATGTAACTGCTGTTATAAATGTATGACCGCAGTCATACATTTGTAACTGCGGTTACAATTTTATAACAACAGTTACATCTATATTTAGCTGCCGTGCATATATTTACTTTTGACACAAATGCTACGCCATAGTTTGTGAAATACATACACATCTTTGTATCTGCAATATTACTCAGTTTTGACGTTCATAAAATGCCAAGCCTCTGTTAGATAGACATGTTTTATTAATTATAATAAATAAATATCTTAAAAACGTTCTCATAGAAGATCGTTGTAGATACAGGTAACTATGTGCAGAAAAAAAATATGCATCCGCTGTTCATTACCAGCTTAATCGTTTACTATAACATAATACGTATCACATAAATATGAGCGCGTATGCACATTTAACATGCATATTTTACAAATAAAATTCAACAATCTATTCTAAATTGATTGGCGATGTAAATGACTCAAATTACTTTATTAGTGTATTCTAAATTTTTCATCATTGCAAACGTTGCGTGTATATATAGAGAATTCATAGGGCATGCGCCTTTTTATTATTCTTACAGCATATTGTATAATTAATATTTCATTCTTCAGCGTGCTCAATCATTTTAGAAGCTGTCGTTTAAGTTATTATATATACACATTATTTCACTTTTTTACATTTTAACAATTCTATGTCAAACGATGGTACTGCAAATGCAGAAGATAATGATTGGACAATAACTAGAAAATGACAAGAAATAATCCTTGCTACGTGAATAAGGATTGGTATAGATTAAAGAAGTTTTTATTGTTGATGTACCTTAGACAAAACTTGAGCAAATATCTTAAGAAAATACAATCATACAAGTCTGTTGGTTTTTTAAATCTATAGTTCATCTAATAATCAAAAGTTGTATTCTGCTGAAGATTGACAAGACAGTTCTTAATTTATCAGTTTGCAAACATAAATCACAAGCAGCAGCTGTCCCACAGAAAATTCTTTCAGATATTTTCACTTCAGTACAACATAATTAAAGGGACTTGTTCACAGATTTTAACGTATTTTAAAAAACTACTATTAAGTGTCTTAAGGTGTAAAAAAAAAATGTTTGTTTCAGGTAACTGACCTACCCTATAAGAATGCCCCGACCCTAGGACATTTTATTGTATTTGTCAGATTGATTTTTGTTTTATTTACCTTTTTCAATAATTAAATGTGTTTTGGATAAATAAGTGTTTTGTTTTGATAGTATCCACTTATAAACAATGTTTAAGGATATAACTGATATGTTTTGAATATTTATTCAGTTTTAGAATCTTCAAGTTGACCATTTACCAAAAAAAAACAAAAAAAAAAAACCCCAACCTACCTACCTAATTTGTTTGGGCATGCTACCTGAAACAAACAGATTTTTGTTTTTACGCCTAACTGCAAAAACTAAAGCATCTGGAAAAAAAAATAAGTAAAAAAAGTAAATAAAAAAATTTGCCTTTGCAAGGACTTGAACCTACGCTCTTCGGATAAAAATTTCATGCTTTAACCACTCAGCCATCCTGACTTACTAATAAGTCGTGTATTTTTCATACTACCCAAATATCAATGAAAAGCGTTACCATCGCTTTATAATTGTATCCACTTCAATTGATGATTATCTATAAACGACACTTTATTATATACCTGTTTAAAATCTTACCATACTACATGCTTTATCAATCGGTGAAATACATGTCACCAGAAAAAAATCCCGGATTATGCTACTCGCTTTTTTTCCGATCCCGTATTACCATTCTAGTTGGACTACTTTTTAATGATGTCATCATAGAGTTATGTAAACAAATATAATCTATCCATACAATGATTAGTCCAAATTGTAGTTTTTAAACAAATAAAATAATATAAATGCATATTTGAAGTTTATAATAAAAGAAATATTACGCTAGTCAATTGTTCCAAGAGTATGTATTAATCTCGTGGCTTGCGCTATTTCGTATCACACTCAAGGCTCTGCCTCTCGTGTGATACGTCATCACACAAGTCACTCGACTTATACATACTCATGGAACAATTGACTAGCGTTATATTCCGTATATATTTCCTATTTATGTCTTTGTCAGTAGTGTTATTTTGCTTGTGTATATATAATGTATTTTTCTTTTTGGGATCTATGACAAAAATTTGAAAAATTGTAAATTTGCCAAACTGTGAACAGGTTCCTTTAAGGGTTTCCCAAAGAGCCTTATGAATACTAGACCAAGTCAAAAGCTGGTCAAAATTTCATATACATGGCGATTCAATGTTAAGATTCAAATGTTTTACTTACCCTGACCATTTGTCTACATTTTAATGGTTGTTATAGATGACATTTTACATACATAGTATTGTATTTGATAAGTGCAATGAACCATGACTATTGAGCTATTCTACACAAAAATGATTAACTCTGCACAAGAAACACGACTTACACGTTTAAACATTTTGAACTCTGCAGCTGTAGGGATACTCCACTTCACAGAGATAGTTTACTTAAAGGTACATAATTGTATATTACTCTTTGAGACAATTTAATCTCTTACAGTTAACTGTTTAGCTGCAGCTGTTTGACTTTAAACTCACAAGTATTGATATTTGTTGTTTTTTTGTTTCATGTTTATACACCATGCACTTATGTGTTAGATGCAGATTGTATTAGATATAAACCTATACACATATTTAGAGAGTTAATAAACCTGTACAAATATCTATTCAGTTTATAAATTATTTCCCATGTTTATTTTTGTTTATTTTTTTTCTCAGTACTGATATATTCACGGGGTGCAATATTTGGAAACAACTATTATTAGGTTTCAAAACATACTATCATGGCAGAGCAGATAGAACACTACCAAAAGTAGTTAGAAAAGATTGTCATGAAAAAATAGGTAACTATAATGTTTTGTGCGATTTGCTACGCTAGTTTCCATGCATTTTCATACTTATGCAAAGTCAACAAATAGCCTGGAAATGAAACTTGATGTGTCACAGGCACAGATGTCCCCACGATGCATGTTTGGATGCAGACAAATGGCGAGTCGTCAACACTAACTTTTGCCTTCACAAATTTATTTTCATATCAATTCTATAGCGGAAAAAAGGACAAAGGGCCATAATTCTGCCAAAATTTGTTGCAGCCCAAATTCCTTTTTTTACGATCACCTACACGTTAAAGTTGTTTAGCTGTGAAAGTCTGAGCGCAATCCGCCCAGAAGTTACAGAGGAGTCGAGTCTACACAATTCTATTGTGGTAAAACAAACAAAGGGCCATAATTCTGTCAGAATTGGTCGCAGCCAAAATTCGTTCCTTTACGATGATCTACACATTAAGGTTCTTCAGCTGTGGAAGTTTGAGTTGAGCACAAACTTTCGGGATGTAGGGACAAACAGATGGACGGATGGATGGGCAAGTGCAATGCTTAATGCCTCCCGCTTTGTTGGGGCATAAAAAAACCATAAACTGACAAAATATAGAAATGCTGTTTTTAGGGAAAGATTTCCAGTGAAACAACATTGTGCTCTTCTTCTGCTCCTTGGAATATACTTGGAACAGTAATAATTTTTGCAAACTATTAGTCAATAACAATTTATTATTCTTACTTTTACCCTGCTCCCTTTTGGCAGCAGCTTATACCCTGCTTCCTTTTGGCAGCAGTTTTTACCCTGCTTCCTTTTTGCAGCAGCTTTTACCCTGCTTCCTTTTGGCAGCAGCTTTTAGTTTTTTTGTCTGATCCAAAAATCTTCCCCTAAACGCACAATGACGGTTGACTTCTACTAAGTTTTCATCACCTTAGCACCGTGACTATGTTGGTACTCAGTGTGATACATCTTGGTGGTATTAGCAGAATAAGAGGGCCATAAGGCCCTAGGTCGCTCTTCTGAGGGGCTAAGGAACTAAACTGTTCTGAGCAAGTTTCATGAAGATTCGGCTAAATATGTGGCTGCTAGAGTGTTCACAAGCTTTTTTTTTAATTTGTTTTATCCTGGTGACCTAGTTTTTGACCACATGTGATCGGTTTCGAACTTGTCCCAGATATCATTGGGACAAACGTTCTAAGCAAATTTTGTGATGATTGGCCTATCCATGTAGTGTCCACAAACTTTTTGCTCAATTTGGCCTTGTGATCTAGTTTTTTACCCCACATGACCCAGTTTTGCATTCATCCAAAATATCATTGAAACACATTTTCTGACCAAGTTTCAAGAAGATTGGGCGAAAAAAAGTGACTTCTAGGGTGTTATGAAGCTTTTTCTTCAATTTCCCAGTGACCACGTTTTTGACCCAACATGACCCAGTTTCGAACACGTCCGAGATATCATTTGGAAATGTGGCCTCTAGAGTGTTCACAAGCTGTTTCTTCAAATTGGCCTGGTGACCTAGTTTTTGACCCCACATGACCCAGTTTCAAACTTGTCCAAGATATTATTGAAAAAAATGTTCCAAGTGAGTTTCTAGAAGAGATGGGTAAAAAAATATGACTCCTAGAGTGTTCACAAGCTTTTTTTCAATATGACCTAGTGACCTACTTTTTGAACCCACATGAACCAGTTTCGAACATATCTGAGATATCATTAGAATAAATGTTCTGGGCAATTTTCATGAAGATTGGGCAATAAATGTAACCTCTAGAGTGTTCAAAAGCTTTTTAATGTTTTCAATATAGCCATATAAGGAAAACTGCCCCGCCCCCTGGCGGGTATGCTTTTCAATGGAGCGGAACCATTTTCGAACTTGGCCGAGATATCATAAGAACAAAAGTTCTGAGCAAGTTTTATGTTGATTGGGCAAAAAATGTGGCGTCTAGAGTGTTCACAAGCTTTTTCTTCCATTTGACCATAGTTTTTGACCCCACATGACCCAGTTTCAAACTCATCGGAGATATCATTGGCATAATTGTTTTGAGCAAGTTTCATGAAGATAAATGTGGTCTACAGTGTGTTCACAAGGTAAATGTTGACGACGAACAACGAATGACTTAACAATGGACGACATAAGACCGACAAAAGGCGATCACAAAAGCTCACCATGAACACGCTGTGCTCAGATGAGCTAAAAACAAGAGCTGTCTCAGGACAGCACGCTCGACTATTCATACCGCTTTGTCATAGTTATGGGCCTTGGTCACTGACCTTACATAATGACCCTGAAGACATGTGTGAAGTTTCAAATGAATATCTATAGTAGTTACAGAGATATGTATTTTTGCACGCAAACCTTCACCAGAGCATTACGGCGACGTCAACAAACAGGCGAGTAGTATAGCTCAGAATATTCTGTGAATAGTCAAGCTAAAAATAATCAAATAGACACTTATACCTGCGACACAATAATTGTCTCTGTGAGGGATTTTTTTAATACATGACATACGGTGTATCACGCTAAATACAAACAAGTGTGGAGATCTAATAACCTCCCTTCAACTGATGTATCAGTTAAAGGGAGGTTATTACATCTCCACACTTGTCAACAGTATTTCAGTCATATAACGGCGGTCAGTTAACCTACTCACACTTTTCCTGGGCAGGCTTAGCTGATCTAAGCGGGTTACCGGTACCAAGCGCACATAGTTATGCAGTAACTGACACAGGGCCCTACAGAGGTAGGGGGAGAATGGCCGTAGAAATGCACATACACTGAACAGCACTTCTAACCCGACACTTCTACAGATCTTAATAACATGGTCATTTTTTGGGGAAATTTGACCAAATTTAGGCAGTCATTAATTTACTCACATACGTATTAGTATGTAAAATTTTATTTAATAAACTTCAATTTTTATATGAAAGTTATCATATTAACGCAATAAACCTAAACATAAAATTCGCAAAATAGTGCAATGAACAACTTGAACGTTTTAGATATGGCACGATCAAGAGATCTGGCCGTTTTCATCATTTTGCATGAGGAAAGGTAGGTGAGTACAAAATGTTGATTTGTATATAATAATGTATTATTTTATACGAAATAAATGTGAAAAAATAACACTTGATTGTGCATCTATGTCCCGAACTTAACAGACTATTCCTCAAATTTTCATAAGAAAGTATGTTATTTCCATGAGACAGAGGTGCCGGCATGTCTTAAGAATCATGGAAGGACACACAATGTATTAATAATTATTTTATGCACGCCAAGTATTGCATTATGATCATTTAATATTGTTTAGCATTTTTACCACAAAAACATTATTTTGTGAATTTTATGTTTAGGGTTATTAGTTAGTTGTGATAACTTTAATATCAAATTTTCCGAGGAATAAAATAACAAGAGCTGTCAGAGGACAGCGCGCTCGACTATTCGAAGAATTTCAGTTGGTACATATTTTGGATAGTGAAAGGGGCATAAATTTGTTAAAATACAATATTTTTAAGTAAAGCCTTATATAGTTAATACATTTTTGGAACAAAAACTTTAACCACAAAGTCTATATAAAAAGTGGGCTAACTCTGTCAAAATACAAAACAGAGTTATGGGTAATGTTGCCCCTGATACTAGAGTTGATGACAAAGGTTAGTTCCAAGTTTCAAGTGCATAACTTATGTAGTTTTGAAGTAAAAAAAAATTGAATATAAACTTTAACCAGAAAATCTATGTGAAAAAGGGGCATAACTCTGTCAAAATACAAAATATAGTTATGGGTAATTTTGCCCCTGATACCAGAGTTGATGACAAAGGTTAGTTCCAAGTTTCAAGTGAATAATTTATGTAGTTTTGAAGTTACCAAACTTTTGAATATAAACTTTAAACTGAAAATCTAAGTGAAAAGGGGGCATAACTCTGTCAAAATACAAAATAGAGTTATGGGTAATGTTGCCCCTGGTACTAGAGTTGATGATAAAGGTTAGTTCCAAGTTTCAAGTGAATAACTTATGTAGTTTTTAAGTTAAAAAACTTTTGAATATAAACTTTAAACAGAAAATCTATGTGAAAAGGGGACATAACTCTATCAAAATACAAAATAGAGTTATGGGGAATGTTCACCCTGATACTGGAGTTGATGACAAAGGTATATTCCAAGTTTCAAGTGAATAGCTTTTGTAGTATTGAAGTTACAAAACTTTTGAATATTAACTTTAACCAGAAAATCTATGTGAAAAAGGGGTATTACTCTGTCAAATACAAAGCAGAGTTATGGGGGAATGTTGCCCTTGATACTGGAGTTGATGACAAAGGTATATTCCAAGTTTCAAGTGAATAACTTATGTAGTTTTGAAGTTACAAAACTTTTGAATATAAACTTTAACCAGAAAATCTTACTGAAAGAGGCATAAATCTGTCAAAATACAAAACAGAGTTATGGGGAATGTTGCCCCTGACACTGGAGTTGATGACAAAGGTTAGTTCTAAGTTTCAAGTGAATAACTTATGTAGTTTTGAAGTTACAAAACTTTTGAATATAAACTTTAACCAGAAAATCTAGGTGAAAAAGGGGCATTACTCAGTCAAAATACAAAACAGAGTTATGGGAAATGTTGCCCCTGACACTGGAGTTGATGACAAAGGTATATTCCAAGTTTCAAGTGAATAACTTACCATATGTAGTTACAAGACTTCTGAATAAAAACTACCCAAATTCAGTAGGAAAGCTCACCTATTCTTCGAATAGTCGAGCTAAAAATGTACATGTAAAAATCTGTGTCATTGATTTAATCAATGTCAAAATTTGATAAAATTTGCCTGACAAATAGCCATTTTATTGATATTTATGACAGTGTTGGGTTAGAAGTGCAGTTTAATGTAGTTGAACAACATACAAACAACACAATAGTATAACATGTTATGTTAGATAAAATATGACATGGAAACATTAAAACAAGATTCTGTGTTTGATAAACACACATGCTCCCGGTTGGTGCTGGATAGCCCATTTCTTAGTCCAAATTTGGTCAAGGTCAAAGTGAGGTTGGGTGATATGGTGGATTGGGAACGGTCATAAGTAACAACTGTGTAAATATCCAAGTGTTGTTCAGCAAGCCGTG
This sequence comes from Congeria kusceri, assembly GCA_027627225.1. Taxonomy (NCBI): domain Eukaryota; kingdom Metazoa; phylum Mollusca; class Bivalvia; order Myida; family Dreissenidae; genus Congeria; species Congeria kusceri. The sequence goes on from CM051039.1 coordinate 15,904,356, forward strand.
TTGGCCCTAGACAAAACGGTAAAATCTAGTTAACCGCGAAACAGCCCATTTGAATGATTCTAAGTGCAAATTAGGTCAAGGTCAAAGTGAGGTTGGGTGATATGGGTGGATAGGGAATGGTCTTAAGCAACAACTGTGTAAGTATCCAAGTGTTGTAGTGGGCGGTGTTGGTGCTAGACGAAACGGTAAAATCTACTTAACTTTGTCACCCATGGAAGGACGGAAAGACGGACGGAAGGACGGACAGACAGGACAATCACTATATGCCTCCCACATCAAGATGCCGCGAGCATAAAAATCAATTTCCAATGATTTACTATTAAAAGCTTTCACTGCTCTTCCTTTATTTTATTTTGATTTTACAAACCAATCTTTTCTATTTTAAAAATCTAAAAACAAACACAGCTAACTGAAATGAAATTTTTATTTAGAATAACACATAATTCCTGAAGTAAATGAAGTGCAAATAACATTTGAACAGTAATAAGATTAACAAAATGTTTAAGCCACATTGCAGAGATGCTTAAATTACAGTTTCGTTTGTAATCATCTTAAAAGTAACTAGAATTGTCACATGAGTGACAGATATACCCCCACAATATGGCCTTGTCACAAAACTATGGCATCCATTTGAAAGAAATAGACACAGAGAGAATGTTTTAATTTGTGAATGGTCAACAGTGTATTTGGAAAAATTTAATTTCAATAGGAGCCATAACTCTGTCATCATTTAGTGGTTTGTAACCAAAGGTGAACTTGATCTGTATTTTGTGATGTTACACCTATGTACCAAAAATTAATAGAACATGTCAAGTCTTTCTTGAGTTATCATCCAGAAACCAAAAACCAACAGACCGACAAGCTCACTCCTATATACCCCCCCCCCCTAAACTTGTGGGGGTATAAGTACTAGGTTTACTCATTTTCATGTTTGTAGAAATCTTTCATCATAACAGTCTCAGACCAGGTGATTGCTTTTGCCTTGTTCTTACTTCCTGATGCTCCTAGAATACAAAGTAATAATAATAATAATAATAATAACACACTATTATGTGAAGTTAGAATAAGAAATCAAACATAGAACAAACTGTTATATTACACCAATGTTTTATATGCAGTTATCCATTTGTAATTTTAAATTTTTGCATAGTGATTAGTGCAATACACACCTGCATATATAATTGCATCAGTTAAACTGATTTTACCATAAAACTGTATAACTTCTATGCATTTACAATATTTCACAAAAAATAAAACCGTGTCCATGGGTGCACGAACACAGTTTTTAAATACAGGCCAAATGATCAAAGACATAATCAGTTGTAACAAGAGTGAAGAAAAAAACTGCAAATTTTACAAATTTATCTATACAATTATATAACAAACATACTTATACACTATGAAATGCACAGTAAAAAAAAAAGAAAAAAATCATTTCCATTCTATGTTTGATGTCTTATTCTAACTTCACATAATAGTCTTTGTAATAACAATAATAATAATAATAATAATAACATTATGAGGTCATGGTGGCATAGTGGATATGGACCGGGTTCAATCCCCACTCTGGAGCATTCTCAAGATCTTCCCCAGACATCAAGTACTGGCTCTACCCAGAAAACGTGTCTCAATAAGCCTTAGGCTTAGGCTGCAGACATAGGTGGCGGTGGCATAGTGGATATGGTGTCCGCCTATCCCGATCGGGAGGTCCCGGGTTCAATCCCCACCCTGGGAGCATTCTCAAGATCTCCCACAAAGACACCAAGTACTGACTCTACCCAGGAAACGGAGTTTGCCTTAGACTTTGGATGCACTCGAGCTAAAATAAATAGGTTTAAACTAAACTAATAATAATAATGTTATTATTATAATGGTCGTGTATACATCAAATTTGAAATATATTTTAGTCTTTTAGGTGTCAGCTGTCAGCCTTTGATTTTAAGCTCCAACTGCTTCCTCAAATGCATGTATAAAATGTTTAATAAAACTAGAACTCTGCGAGCCAGATGTGTCGCCTGACGGGGCATAACCCGACGATAAGAGAAATTATGCCAAAAACCGAACTTGATCTTCCTCTTATGCCTACTAACACTTCCGTAAAGTTTCATTATGATTACACAAAAACTTCTCAAGTTATTGTTTGCACAAGCCTTAACTGAACTTTTTTTTTAAAGGGGCATAACTCAAGTATGATAGGAGCAATTATGCCGAAAATGGAACTTAACCTTCCTTTTATGCCTACTAACACTTCCATAAAGTTTCATAATAATAGCATAAAAACTTCTCAAGGTTATTTTCTGCCCAAATTGAAGGGGACGCTGCCGCCAACGCCAAAAGTAACCCCTACAATTAAGTCGCCTTTTCAGGCGACACAAAAATACGCACAAACAAGTATAACAATTAGACCTGTGGAGAAATGTGCTGTTACACTTGTATTTATATTAAACTTTAATAAACCTTTAAGTTTCCATGTTGATTAAATAACTGCATGTTATTCTATAAATACCTGGTACATGTTATCAAGAGCATTGCCAAAGGGAGAATCGCGTTTTTAAATGCTAATAAAAGTTTGTTGAACATTTAACTTATCTGTTGATTTTTCCAGGTTAAATCAATTTCGTACACTGGTAAAAACATTCAGATTATGATCAATACCAGGGTTAGCATTCATTAAAGATGATTCTTTAATCTTAATCCAAAGAAATGATACCACAAAGCAGATACAGCATGCCTTGTTAAAGATTAATCTATAATCTTAATCCAAAGAAATGATACCACAAAGCAGATACAGCATGCCTCGTGTATTCTGCATAAATCAGAGTTCAATTTCTTCAATTATCTTTTCCGATATATGACTAAGGTAAAGTTATTTATTTAATACATGCCATTATATCATGTACAAAGCAGACATGCTACATCTTGTAACAGATCTTGTACATAAACTCATGCATACACACATTTCTAGCTATTGTATATATTATGTTGTTATGAACTATATATAATTAAAAATTAACAAGAGGGCCACATGTCCCTAAAGCGCTCACCTGAGTATAAAGATCTGGGACTTGTGGTTTCAGAGAAGATTTTTAAAGTCATTTTGCTATTTAAGTCTATATAAACCATGTGACCCCCAGGGAGTGGCCACCTTTTGCCGCAGGGGCATAATTTGAACAATCTTTTTAGAAGACCCCTATACAATGTTACATACCTAATATGAAAACTCACGGCATAGCGGTTTCAGAGGAGATTTTAAAAGTCAACTTGCCATATAAGTCTATAGAAACCAGGGCCTGGCCACTTTTTACCGCAGGCGTATAATATGAACAATTTTTGTAGAGGACCACTATATGATATTAAATACTAAATACGAAACCTCTGGGCCTTGCAGCTTCAGAGGAGAAGATTTTTAAAGTCTTTTTGCTATTTAAGTGAAAATAAACCATGTGACACCCAAGGCATGGCCCGTTTTAACCCCAGGGGAATAATTTGAACAAACTTTGTAGAGGACCACTTGAGGCTGTCACATATCAAATATGAAAGCTCTGAGCCTTGCTATTTCAAAGAAGATTTTTGAAGTTTATACTTTAAAAATCTATCTTCAGATCTGGTGAGCTACATATGCAGCAGACCAGAATGATTTTACCAATTTTGAAAGAGGGTCACCCAAGGATTATTACTGTGAAGTTTGGTGAAAATCTGCCGAGTTGTTTAGATGCTGTTTGTATGTTTGAATTTAAAGTTGACAATGGACACCCGGACAACGGACAATCACAAAAACCCACCATGAGCACTTTGTCCTCTGGTGAGCTAAAAAGCAGCAAAGATGAAATATACTTTTAAGCTTTGTTACATTATTCAGGAAAAAGCAGAATGCATCTCACACATCAAATTATTTCCTAAATGCATGTTCTGTATGATGTAATACTGGCATAATTAAATATTAGACTCGACACACATTTAACAAACAAACACGTTTGAAATGCAATGTGTATTTCATTGTTAATTAATAATTATTAGTTAAGGTGCCAATGTTACCTTTTAATATTCCTTTTGCAGCAGCTGGTTTTGGACTTGAAGCATGTGTTCTCTTGGTATCAGATCCTAAAACATCCAAATCAATCAAGAGTTCTAAAATGGTAAACGGTATGCTTTTTGACTTTTATATTAGATTTTGACATGGTAATAGACTAACACAACCTGACGGTAAGAGCATACAAACAACTTTAAAGTGGCATATCGATGGTAGATCAACAATAACATTTGCAAAAATAACGTTCATTTACTGAGAATTAAAATGAAAGCATTTTAAATACAATGGCCTTGTGTCTATAAACAGTCGACAAATAGCCTCTACACCTGCAAGTTCATGGATGTTAAGCATTCGACGTTGCGCATGCGCATAAAACCCCACTTGTTTCAATAAAAACATATCACATTAAATCGATCTAAATATAAACATACTATTTTATATATTTTAAAATTGCCAATCTTTATTCAAAAATCTGTAATCTTCCTTAAAAATAAACATGACCCAACAACCACCTTGATCTTTTTCAACTTCCTGTAAGTTCGTGGGGAACTGTTTATGACGCCATACGCGGAGGCCCTTCCACTGATTTTTGTGTTTTGATATAAATACGGCGAGTTTTTAATGTCCTTATTTATTTCCTTTGATTTGTGTTGGATTTTAATGAAATTAATACTTACATAAAATGTTTCTTAACAACACGAGGGGTTGAATTTTTTTAGCGATTAATAAGTTTAAAACACAAATAACTGCAATAAACTTTACTAACATGGTATATTTATCTGTAGATGTTTTCTCCGCAATTTTGTGCTGTAGTAAGTCAAGCTGTTCTTCGGCTCACATTTGCAAAGAAAGCGGACACGCGACGTTACGTCATTGAAGAGAAAATTACGTCATAATTTCATCCACGAAATTACCGGAGGCCACGAACTTACCAGATTAGATGCTGAATATAATTTTAATATATAATGAGTGGTCATCGGTGACACTTTCGCGGGTGTGGGAGAAGTAGTAGTACTAGTAATATTAATAAGAATGAAATGTACATGAAGTACCGTTAAGCGCATGCACAACATTAATAAATGTGTTTTTATGTAGGAAAATTGTCATTGAAATGAGCGATTTTGTAGGCTAAGTTTGAATGCAGCTGGGAACCATGTATTAAAAAATTGTTTGGCTTTATATATAATTTGTTCTTAATCATTCCATTAATATATTATTGCTACTAGAAAAATATATTCAAGAAAAATGGGAATATGTATTTTTTAATATGTGTCTATATTTATGGGAAATACCGTCAATATGCCCCTTTAGGCTATACAAACTAAATACTTTATTTTCAAGTATCATATAACAAAATACATATTTTGGCAAATATTATACATTGAATTCAAATGAATTGTAAGGCCAAAATAAACTTTGTTTGCCATTGCCTACCTACCCGCTGAAAAGGTCCCTACTCAAAAGTTTTTTTCTTTGTTAAATCAAACCAGTTGCTTTTTTAATTCTAAATTTTCTATTTTTTCTTTGGGTTAAAAAAATAAAAGCTCACTCTTCTTTCATTTCGGTCGTTTTCCATTGGGTTAATAAATTAACTGTATCAGCTAAACCCTTGCTTATAATTGGCCATATCAAAGTACAATTCTAATCATGTTTTATCAAACTAGTGAAAACAACAGGCAGTTTGTCAACATTCATTGTCTAATTAAAGATGATTGCTAGCAAGCTCTCGTTTAACAGACACTTTATTATATTATTAAAAGCAATGTCAGTGTTATATGTTATATTTTGACGCCAAATGGATCATCCATAAATTTACTTTTTTTTCCCCCAAAGAACACAAAATGCCTACCTACCTACCCGTTACCAGCAGCCTTGGGTAGGCAATGGCAAACAAACAAATTTATAAGGTTGGCCTAAAAGTTCCCATTGTTTTTTAAGGATATTGGGTAGGCAATGGCAAACAAACAAATTTATAAGGTTGGCCTAAAAGTTCCCATTGTTTTTGAAGGATATTGGGTAGGCAATGGCAAACAAACAAATTTATAAGGTTGGCCTAAAAGTTTCCATTGTTTTTGAAGGATATTAGTACAATGAATCACATTCATGTTTTCAGTACATCATGTGAAAATCGCTCGTTTTGGGAAGTGGCTTTTGTTTTACTCTTTTGAAAGTAAAAGTAAAAACAAGAAAGGCGAGTCGAATTATGATTTTGCAATACATGGAAACGGTTGGGTTTTTTTACTTTGTTTTTAAAGACACATTTTGGTAAAAAAAACAACAACATTATATGTAATCTGACAAATACGGATTTCACAGACACAATCGTCACTAAAAACTTTAGGGTAAAGGGGTTTTTCGATAGGTAGGTTCGGGTTGCCCGAAACCCAGAGCATTTTTTTGTGGCCTTACCTGTATCAGATTCATCTGCTTTTCTCTTGGACTAAAACAATAACATCGTTTATTTTATTTGAACATTTTTGAGCTCCTATTTTGAAAAATTACATGATTCCTGTGCAAAAATACAAATTATGAAAACACATATTTCTGTAATATATCAACGACCAAATAATATTTAACGATATTATAAGAAATATAGCATTATCTGCACACTTAATAATAAATGACTGATGTCACATTTTATAAAACCAGTATCTACCATAACATCTCATTTCATAGTCCCGCGTTGCTATAGTTTAAAAAGCACTAGAAATGCATATCATCAGAGAATTAATGATGAATATTGGACAATATTAAATAGTGATGGGCTGATTAATCATTTAGTCAAATAATCATGACGAACTGAGCCATGACGTGATGATGGGAAAAATTAATCGACGAAATGTGTACGAGTACATGTCACGGGTAGACAAAAATAGTATTTTGAAGTTCTAAACTGCAAAATATACCGGTATTATAAATAAAATACAGTGTACATCCAATGCAATACACAATGCTATTAAACATTCCTCGATAGGTTGTCATTGTGTCCAATAAAGGATTCTCATAATTTTATATGCATTTTAGCATGGATTGGTAAATAATTTATTATTGATCATTTATGTAATATACAATGTGCGACTAAAGGTTTAAAATCGTTAAATATGTATTATATATACTCGTATGTAATTTCCTTATGAAGAACTTAGTCAATTTTTTAGATATTATGTCTATTACATTACATGTATAGCCGACAAATCACTAGAATGTCAAGAAGGGTGGGGGGCCTTTTACACTACATATTCTCCATTTATAAAGTGCCTTGTAGATATATGTACATATTAATGAATATTTAACTTTCTCAGTCTAAGAAAAGCAGTTAAAATTCCATTATTATATTTTTGTTTTAACAACAGCAAATCTGCAACTTCAAACCATTTTTGTTTAAACTAAAACCAAGTATAACGAATTAAATTGAAAAACATTTAAATTGGTAAAAAAATGAGTGGATGAAATATTTCTGCTGAACAAAACAAAATCCATGTTTAGTCATGATTATTTGATTAATCAGTCACTTTTGGCTCTGATAAATCAACAAAAATATATTTAGGACTGATTCCTATAAATACAATTAAATAAACATGCACTAATAGTCCAATTTTTACCCAAATGTATCAGAAGACAAGTGCTGTCACTATCAGGTGACATATGCCCCCTGAATGTGCTGTCAGTAAGTGCAACCTTTGGCACCAAAATGAATCTTTTTAAATAAAATGAATGAAAACTGTAAACTTAATTATTTCAGTCAAAATGGCTGCTCTGGACAAAAACTTACGAAAAGCTTAAACCAATTTCTATGTTAAAAAAGGGGCATTAATCTATCAAAAAACAAAACAGAGTTATGAGGCTTGCTTTCCATGGTGGAGACGTTGATAGTAATGAAGTATTTGAAGCATCAAGTAAATACCTCTGATAGTATTCAAGATATTGGACTTTATGAAAAACTTTAACCAAAATGTCTAAGGTAAACTTGGGGCATAAATCTGTCAAAATCCATAACATAGTTATGTGGGTTGCTTTCCCTGGTGGAGACATTGATAGTAAAGAAGTATTTTAAGTTTCAAGTAAATACCTTTGATAGTATTCAACATATTGGACTTTATGAAAAACTTTTACAAAAAGGTCTTTAGTTAAAAAAAGGGGCATACATCTGTCAAAATCCAAAACATAGTTATCGGGGTTGCTTTCCCTGGTGGAGACATTGATAGTAAAGAAGTATTTCAAGTTTCAAGTAAATACCTTTGATAGTATTCAAAATATTGGACTTTATGAAAAACTTTTAACAAAAATATCTTACGTTAATAAAGGGGCATAAACCTGTCAAACTACAAAACAGAGTTATAGGGGTTGCTATCCCTGGTGGAGACATTGATAGTAAAGAAGTATTTCAAGTTTCAAGTCAATACCTTTGATAGTATTCAAGATATTTGACATGATAAAAAACTTTGTCAACATTGGCCAGACAGACTAACGGACAGATGCACGGACAGCTCGATTTTGATATGCCTTCCTTCATGGGCATAATAAACATCTAACACGTAAACATCTTCTTGTAGACCCTGGCCATATGGCTACGAAAGGTTTCATTCCAAAACTGTCTAAACTAAAAATATTGGCCAAATGAAATTGGTGCTAACATACTGGCTTTGAATGTTATAGGCTAATAATTTATGTTAAGAAAAAGTTTGAGATCTTTTCTAGTCACAAGGCCTGGCATATTTACTTGTGCAGTGTGGACAGGCAAAGGATGAATCTTTGCCATCAGGTTCCTATAGGTCTGCAAGAAGCTCGGAGCGGACTTGACAGCAGTGGGGTTTCCAGTTGATGTGGCAGTTTCTACACAGATGGATAAATGTGTATACCAGTAATTCTTTTATGTATGTCATGAAAAATATTACTTGTAATAACAGCCATAATCACCATCATCATCATCATTATCATCATCATCATCCACATAATCAATTGCATCATCATCATTATCACTACCACCATCATCACCCTCACCACCACCACCACAATCACCATTATCATCATCAGCAGCAGCAGCACCACCACCACCACAATCAGCAACACATTCCTCAACAACATCACCACAACAGCAGCACAAGAAAACCAGTAAGTAGCCACCTACACATTACATTCATGTACATGTATAAATTATAAATACTTGTGCACAGTTAGCTATGAAACTGAACATATATATGAATTATCACCAAAGCAGCAATACTTACCACATACTGATCGAGATGTTCCAGTCTTTTCACTACTAGTGTTAACACTATCAGGGGCAACAAAAGCATCAGCTAATGAAGCTTCATCACCTTCTTTCTGTTCATCAGAAACAGCAATGCTGGCGCTGGCCAGACCTACATTGCATTCAGCGACATGTATCTGGTCTCCTAATGGTTCATTAGATTCTTCTACAGAAGGCTTCTCAACTTTCTGCAACTTATAAGGCACCTCTTCCTCTCTGTTGCTCACTTGCATCAGTGCTTCAAATGTTTTCTTTCTATCTTCAAACTCCAGAAATTTCTGTTTAACATCCTGTGCACTGAGAAGCTTATGTTTACCACCTTTGGAGAACCTTTTCGATGAATCCGTTGCTAAAGCCCATTTTTGTTCCAAAGCTGCTTCCAAGTCTTCTTCATCACCAAGAATTTCAGCAACTTCATCATCTTCTTGACTACTTTCGCCACTAATATCTACAAAGTTAATGTTATTTCCAGCTGGTGGTTTATACTTCACATAAGCTGTATTGTTCCCATCTAGTTCACCTACATCTTTGGCTTTGTTGACTTTGATAGATTCCTCTTCATCTATTTCAATAACAGCATCATCTTGTGTTAGCTCAATACTGAACTCATCTGGCTCAACAAACACTGTTTCAATATCTTTCACTGTTTTGAGATCAATTTTTGGTATACTTAGTCCAATTTCTTTTATGTTGTCAAGTTGATAATTCTCTCTGTCAGTCATTTCTTTTTCAAAAACTTTGTTGGCTGCATCACAGTTCTTAAAAGCATTTGATTTCTGTGAATCCTTTGCTCCCGACATGTTGTTAACTGTTTCATTGTTCTTGAAAGCGTTCTGTACATTATTTGCTTTCAGTGTGTTGTTATAGTTTTGGATGTTGAATATGGCTTCAGCTGGTTTAGTCACTGTATTAGTCGTTTCATTATTTTCCAAATTTTTCTCAGCCAGTGTCTCTCCCTCAATATTAACATCAACAAAAGCGTCTTTGTTATGATCAGTTTCACGTGGACTGTGGTTTCTTGAGTTCTGAAGTAAAAACAATGAACTTTTTTTTGTACTAGAGCAGAGACATCATTACTTCTACGTCAATATGGAATAACCTCCTGTAAATCTTTTTAACACAAACATTGGAAAGTATATATTAGACAAAGTAATAAGTTAGTTTTTTTTAAACATTATTGTCTTGTGCATTGCAAATGTTGCTATGAGGACTGCACTTGAAAGAAATATAGGAGGATAATATTGCTTTAATTGCTACTAAACATCAGTTACTGTACCATAGTAAATTGTATTTGAGTAAATAATGACTTTGAAGTGTCATGTTTGTACATTTCAAGGAGAAAATATGCACTTCAATTGCTTTAAATGATTGTACTATATTCAATAACTTGCTACATGTTTGTACATTTCAAGGAGAAAATATGCACTTCAATTGCTTTAAATGATTGTACTATATTCAATAACTTGCTACATGTTTGTACATTTCAAGGAGAAAATATGCACTTCAATTGCTTTAAATGATTGTACTATATTCAATAACTTGCTATGCCTTTGTTCTGCATCTTTAATTTGAATCTTTTATATGTTGATGTTGTTAAGTGTGTTTACACCTGAATACATCTGTCTATCTATGAACATGTTAACATACCTGCATACATTTCACAGAGACAGTTTCCCCGAAATCAAGTGCACCTGTACCAGCACAAGAACAATGTATGGTCTTCATACAACATATATCTGTTTGTACACAGGTAGTTATCATAGCTTCTTCTTTCTCGAGAACATCTCCTTTAGTTTCTATCACACTTTTGTTACTTTCTACTACCACTTCATCAGCTGGAGTATAAGTCTGACAGCTAACTGAGATCATCTCAGCCATGTCCTTTTCCAGTTCATCAGTCTGAACACAGCTGCTCGTCAGGGCTGCGTCTATCGTCTGGGACACACCTGTCCTACTGCTCACTGTTGCCTGAACAGACTGAAAAAATCAAATTAGACACCGCTACATTGTAAATACCCTTATACATTTGTTCAAGAGACAAAAATCATCCTTTGTAACAATGGCAACCTGCTTTTCATATTTTTAGAATGCCATTAGTGCCAAATATCAGTAAATTATAATGTTTTGATTTTACTAGCACCAACTTAAGCATTTGAAAATGTTTACGAAGAAGTTATTGTTGATGTGTTTTTTTTTATTCAAGCAAAATTTATTGGCTATGGGTCATTGGATCAGCACTAATTCGCCAATTGACGAGATTTGATTGAAGACATGCTCTTAGCCATTCAGAAAACAAGCCTCTGGATCAGTACTAATTAGTCAATCGATGAGATTTGATTGAAGACACGCTCTTAGCCAGTCAGAAAGCAAGGGCCGGTATTCACACAGATCCTTAGGGAAAACTTAAGTATATTTCTTAAATTTATAAAATTCCATAAGTCTCTGGCTGTTTCATATATACCTCTGTTTACATTTAAATGTTTTAAACTAGTAAATATTGCTAAGATGTTTCATGTTTTATACTTTTGTAAACAGAAATCAACGAATTTCACTTAGAAAATTTGATCTAAAATTTTCACTTAAGTACAACTTAAGTTAATATTTCCCTTCGGAGCTTTGTGAATACCGGCCCAGGACTTCATCGCTTGTTAGACATGTTAGACATGTAAAACATTTGAGGTGCGTCGTGGGAAAACCGGACTTAATGCATGTGCGTAAAGTGTCATCCCGGATCAGCCTGTGCAGCCCGTACAGGCTAATCTGGGATGGCACTTTCCGCTTTTATGGTATTTTCTGTGTCAATGAAGTCTCTTCTAAACATATATCCACTGCAGGCAGAAAGTGCCGTCCTGGATCAGCCTGTGCGGACTGCATTTATATTCGCGCCTCATTTACATTCTGCAATCAGTGCTTGTCAGACGTTGATCTGAGTAGGCGTGGCTATAAACCCCAAAGCAGGGGTGTGGTAATCCTATGCCCAACTTGTCCAACGCAGGTAATTTTACTGTCGGACGAGTAAATTTTCCCTGTCTACTTGTCCATGGACAAGTACAATTTCAGGGTGTGAAAATGATGTAAAAGTTGGAAGTTAATTATTGTATTATGATATACTTATACATATGAATAAAAAAGTGTGTTTTATTTTTTATCTAATGAAAAAATATATCAGGAATGCCTGGAATAAAGAGTACATTTTTATTTGGACTTTTGCTTGCGGACAAGTAGATTTTGCAATGAACTTATCCATAGACAAGTAAACAATTTTGGTATTTCCACACCCCTGCCAAAAGTGATCTGTCAGTTTCGCAGACGGTGACACATTATCCAAGATATTTTGTACAAACCTTCTCACATTCGCTTGGCATTGCTTGAACTGCTCTGCTTGTAACAGCGAGCAAGGACAGCTGAGTCTGGACCTCACATGATAGCTTGTCCACACCAAGTATTGCCTAATACAAAACAATGTTTCTTATTGTACATTATGACCACGAACATACAAACAATTTATTGTTAGAGTAACACGATTGTGTTCAGAATAGAATCAGCATGAATTCTTGCAATAAAATGGGAAAGAAACATATACCAAACAAATAACAGTATAAATGTAATGTTTATCTGAGAATGGTCTATACAATGTCATGTATTATGTAATTTTTACTTAAAATTAAATGATTCATATTGTTTTCTAATTATAAAATTGTCATCATATTCAATATAAGACAGTTGTAATCTGATGTCAAACTGAGAACTTATTTCTGCTGTTATTTATTTATTATATATTTTTTGTGAATAAATAACGTTTGTTTGTTGCAGCGTGAGGTTATTAAATGACCGAAGCAAAGCAAGGCATTGTAATGTAAGGAAGTTGTAATCTGATGCCAAAATTGAAATTGGGTTCTGTCTCATGTTTGTTAGGATTATAAAATGACACAATCCAAGCAAAGCTCTGTAATTTAAAGATGGTTTAATCTGATGTCAAATGAAAATTTAGTTCTGTTTTTTCAATGACACAATCCAAGCAAAGCTCTGTAATTTAAGGAAGGTTAAACCTGATGCCAAATGAAAATTTGGCTCTGTTTTTTTTTAATGACACAAGCCTTACCTGAGCAGCATCCAGTTCTTGTTTTGCACTCACAAGATCATTTTCCAACTTGTTCAGCTTTGTTTCTATGCCCGCTTTTTCCTTTGCCACATCCGACAACTTCTCCTTGACTTCTGCAATGGTGTCCTTAAGAGTCTCTTCCTAAATGGACATTAGAAACTGTCTGTATTACACTTTGTAGTTCAAATGAGTTCAAAATACTTGTAACATCTTCATGACACATACAGCTTTAGATTTTTAGACTGTCTCAACGGTCTTTTGAGAGGGTAATTTCCAAAACAGGTATCGCAGAAAACTACTTCCTTTCTTTGCAGGCTATTAGTCATTAAATCAAAATCAAAAGAGTCCTTCTTCAAAACAGCAAAATTTCACACTCATATTTTATGTAGCAAAGAAACTGTTATTTTAAATCCATGACAGTTCTGATAGAGTGGATCATACCATATACTGTGTTCAGACAACTGAAATACGGATTTTTATCACAATGCTAAATTTCAAGAAATTTCCTCAGATACCCCATTTTTGTTGACTTTTGTGTTATTATTAAATAACAAATGAATAATATTAAAGTAACACACTTGAACAAAAATGTTATTTATTTTTCCATTTGATATAAATATTAGTTTGGAAGCAAAACTCCTATTGTAAATCCATTGATAAGGACAGACATTTTTTGGCACAATAATTAACAGTGTTGAAGAAAAGATTTGATAAATATGTAAAGCACATGTCAGATATGACCATGACCCCCTCGTGAAACTAAGGTATTTACATGTTTTTCCCAATCATTCTTCTCCTCCTCAAATCTGATACGAGTTTCATTCATGTTCTTTTCCAGTTCCTCCAGTTTATCCTTGTTTTGTTTCAACTCCAGTTGCAACCCATTCCTCTCTTCCTCCACTGCCCTACATTCATCCCTGAACGCTGCTGCATTGTGTAGGTGCACATTCACCAGTCGATGGGCTTCATCTAATGTCTTCAGTGAAGCCTGAAACACAAGGGCTGCCTGTCTTTTTACTTCTATGTTTGAATCACATGCCTTATGTGTTATTAACAGTTGCCATTCTTGCCTAAGTCATCATATGCCTGACCTGGATGTTCTACATTTCACCTCCAAACAAGTACTTCATAGAGGCATTCATTTTTCTCCAATAATCATTTATATCACAGAAATAGCTACTCAGTACATTACTAAGTAACATTATGGTAGGTTTCACAACTATTGGTATTTTACTTTTACCATGACAGAAATATGGAGCCAATATCACCGCCATAATTTGTGCATATTATAATGCTGAATGCAATGGGCAGGACAAACATTAAGGACAGACAGATTACAATCATAAGACTGTCACCCCATCAAATTCCCAAATTTGACACAATGGAGCTTATTATGGAACATTGAAAAACAATGCTTTTCTTAAGCTTGTTACCCAGTATTTCTGTTTCCAGTCGTCCCCTTCTTTCTCCAACCTCTCATTCTGCTTGTCAAGGGCAGTAATCCTGGTCTGCAGCTGGGTTATCTGCTCCTGAAGCCCTCTTCTCTCCCCATCAGAGAATACTGGGCCCAGTTTGGCTGAAAAAAACATGGCCAAATCAGTACATCTCTTTTAAAGGGACTATGTCAACAAAAAGGGGGTAATTTCTTTAAAAAATCTGAAATTACAATATTAATAATGCCATATAATAATGGTTAACATAAGGTATATATAATGAGAAAAGAGTTTTCGCATTCTTCGCTCAGGAGAATGCCTGAGTTATTATGAGGTTTAAAGAAACACATTTTTGACAATTTTACAGAGGACAGACGCCTCTTCCACCCCACCCCCCCACCCTCTAAACTGGCCTATGACATAGTTAAAACAAATAGCTTTGAACTAATAAAATTGTTAATGTAAACTAGAGTACCTTTCACCTGTGACTCCAGCAACTGTTTTCTCAGGTGTTCCAGATCTTCGTCCTTCATTCGCAGTATACATGTCTGGTGCTTTGTTTCGTACTGCAGCTTTGTCGTCAACTCTTGCAGGTATTTCACTGCAATTATAACAGTGCAAGAAATAGAGGATATTTGTTGATTTTGGTGTATTTTATTTCACGAGTGTTCATAGAAAACGATATTTTAATGAGTAGCACTGCCACCGAAATCAACAAAATTTTATTTTTTATTTTATGCTGTTCTTTCCACCATTTTTACATTTTAAATGGGTTTAACTGGAAAACTTTGCAGTACTCGTAACATCATGACATCAAAATAATGTCGTCATTTCACAATTTTGAATCCGGCATTGATGAAGGTCCGTTTCATTTACTGTATCAAATCCAGAACCAGTGTAAAACAGTGAAAATTAATAGAGTGGTAATCTTCACTGTCTTAAAACAGTGAATTACCAATTTTATTTCACTCATATAAAATAAAAAAGTAGAACTGTATTTTTCGGTGTATACACTGAAATTTTTATCAAAATATTTGTGCAAGCGATTTATACATCAGTTGAATATGACAACAATTTTTTATCACACTGTAGAGTTTGTCTGCAAGCAATATAAAGATTTGAAGTGAAATTGTAACCTGCAGTATTTAACCAGAGTTAACAATTTCACTAAAAATACAAACAGCACAAGAAAAATGAGAAATTAGTGTGAATACCCTTATTTATGTTGGTACATCGCACCACATAATTATATTGCTTTCAGACCAATGTAACAGTATGACACAGTTGTTGCCCCTTGTAACTTGATATCTAACGATCAAAATCCCAAGTGTATTTCATTTACTATGTTGGATGAGACGACCATGAAATTGTGCATCTGTAAAATTGTTGTTTATATCAACGCTGAATATTTAAATAAAGTAATTCTAGCTCTATATCATTTTATGTTGTATCTTGACTAAATTTAAATGTTCTTTGGTTTGCTGGAAGAGTTATTTAAGCAATAATTTTTTATTTATCATTGTTTATTGGTCTTATCGTTGTTTATCGGCCAATAAACTACGATATGGAGTTCTGATGCGTTAGAATTAAACCACAGGGGCGTTAGCCGAGTTGTTTAATAGCCACGCATCAGAACAACAAAGAGTTGCCTATTGGCCATATATTTTTGCAATTGTAATTGGAACTACTTTTTACTATGCTCGGCTCAGAATCGGAACTGCTTTTTGCGTTGTTTATGGGTAGTTAACAACAATAATTTTGTTCTTTGTCTATAGAAAAATTAGCGAGTATAAGGTTAGAATAAAGGATATACAACACAGTGAAATGTTAAAAATATTTAATATTCTGTTTAAACAGTTTTTAAAATGTTTTATGTCTTAGCAACAAAAATCCAAGACCAATACAATTTATGATCAAGATGAACATCAAGTGTCAATGCATATATCTAAAGCTGTGTAGTTTTTTTTTGTATTAAAACAAGATTGACCTCCTGCCTTTGTTGACATGCTAAAAGCTATGAATGCACATGAATCATCTACATAATCATGCAGTCTTCACAGGGAACATTATCCTCCCAATAATCTTATAAATCAGTTCAATATAGTACACCTCAACTAATGAAGAGAAACAAACATATTGCACGATTTGTAGAGTTTGGATCTTAGTCAGCCACAAGTCGACTCGGAGTAGGCCTGATGTACTTCAACAAATGTCACCACACATAATTACGTTTTGACACTCAGCATCCCAAGGATGGCAAAATATGATATTGCCTTCGTCGTCCATTTTTGGCTAATGCTGTTTGTCTCTTGAATGTACAGTAATCATGTAATAAAATGCTAACAAAATTTCATTTGTCCCTACATGCTCTGGGACAAGCTGGGCAATTGATTTCATCATCCCTGGACATCAGTAATTTGAACTAACATACTCTTGAGTACACATAATTTCGTGGCAAGTATTGGCCACCACTTCACATAATTTCATCAAGATATGCCAAGTACTTACATTAATAGATCAAAACGCTGACAGCGTAGAAAGAAACTAAAAGCATGTTAATTATGAGTGCATTTTTGCTAAAAGGAAACATTTGTTTGAATGAAGTCCAATGTCCCACCTTTAAACTTTATAATTTGGCTTCTTATGCAATAGTATTCGACATCTTAATAAAAACTAATTTGTAAGTAACAAAAATTTATTTTGTTCGAACTCATCATCTTATGCAAGCGGTATTATACACATGCCAGTTAACAAGTCAATCTGCAAGGGCTAGAATAACCGAACAAGTCAATCTGCAAGGGCTAGAATAACCGAACAAGTCAATCTGCAAGGGCTAGAATAACCGAACAAGTCAATCTGCAAGGGCTAGAATAACCGAACAAGTCAATCTGCAAGGGCTAGAATAACCGAACAAGTCAATCTGCAAGGGCTAGAATAACCGAACAAGTCAATCTGCAAGGGCTAGAATAACCGAACAAGTCAATCTGCAAGGGCTAGAATAACCGAACAAGTCAATCTGCAAGGGCTAGAATAACCGATAAAGCGTAGTAGTTAGGCGCACCGATTGCTAGTGCTTCTTAGCCAAAGATCTATAAATAAACATGTTTATTTATAGATGTTTGTTTGTAGCCTACTGAGTCAAAATAGATCATCCGATGAAAGCTCTCGATTGTCCATAGTACGGTTTAAAATTAATAAATTACAGTAATGTGTTGTCAAAATATTGAGAATGAGAATTGGTAGTAAGAGAAAAAAATTCTTTCGCAACGAGTCAAAAATAACCGATGTAGCGTATTAATTTGTTGGCCTTATTCCAGGACACTCCGCTAAATATTTCGGTTACATACAAGTAAATAGAAAAAGTAGGGATGTCATTAGTTTAAAGTTATTTTGTTATAAATTGACCTTTTTACAAACTGTAATTGTAATAAATCACATGATATACACATTATAATACATATTACATACATTATCTTAAAGAATTAGAATGTAAGAAAACTAGTGTGAATTTTGCTGTTTTGAAGAAGGACCCATTCTGGTTTCGATTTACTGACTAATAGCCTGCAAAGAAAAGAAGTACTTTTCCACGATACCTGTTTTCGAAATTCCCCTCTCAATAGACCGTTGGCTGTCGCCAACAGTCTAAAAATACGGAATCCACATTAGCGGGGTAATATTTGTTTTGCTTAAGATGTACTGTACTTTCCAGGGCCCATATTTATAAAGATTCTTAAGCCATTCTTAACTTAAGTTGAACATAAGCCAAAATTAGAATTTGTGTTTAAAACACTATGCTTTGGAACATTTGCATGACTAATGCTAGATATTAATACACTTTGAATTGTATTGCAAATTATGTGTCAAAATCTTTGACAGAAAATCCAATAATCAAATTTGAGAATTTTAAGATTGTTCTTAATTTTCGACTAAGATTCTTTATAAATGCCAGCCCAGGGGTGTGAAAATCCCATGCCCGACTTCTCCGACGCGGGTCATTTTACCCTAGGACAAGTAAACTTTTCCTGTCAACTTGTCCGACGCTGGTCATTTTACCCTAGGACAAGTAAACTTTTCCTGTCAACTTGTCCGACGCTGGTCATTTTACCCTAGGACAAGTAAACTTTTCCTGTCAACTTGTCCGACGCGGGTCATTTTACCCTAGGACAAGTAAACTTTTCCTGTCAACTTGTCCAAACGCGGGTCATTTTACTCTAGGACAAGTAAACTTTTCCTGTCAACTTGTCCGACGCGGGTCATTTTACCCTAGGACAAGTAAACTTTTCCTGTCAACTTGTCCAAACGCGGGTCATTTTACCCTAGGACAAGTAAACTTTTCCTGTCAACTTGTCCAAACGCGGGTCATTTTACCCTAGGACAAGTAAACTTTTCCTGTCAACTTGTCCAAACGCGGGTCATTTTACTCTAGGACAAGTAAACTTTTCCTGTCAATTTGTCCAAACGCGGGTCATTTTACCCTAGGACAAGTTAACTTTTCCTGTCAACTTGTCCATGGACAAGTAGAATTTTATCATGAAATACTTTAACAACAATAACAAATTGTGTTTTTGTTTATAACATTATAACAAATTAAATTATGAACGCCCGACATAAAACTTGAACTTTATTTGGACAACTGACATTTGCTTGCGAACAAGTAGATTTATGCAATGAGTTTGTCTGTGAACAAGTAGATTTCTGCAATGAGTTTGTCTGTGAACAAGTAGATTTATGCAATGAGTTTGTCTGTGAACAAGTAGATTTATGCAATGAGTTTGTCTGTGAACAAGTAGATTTCTGCAATGAGTTTGTCTGTGAACAAGTAAATTTATGCAATGAGTTTGTCTGTGAACAAGTAGATTTATGCAATGAGTTTGTCTGTGAACAAGTAGATTTCTGCAATGAGTTTGTCTGTGAACAAGTAGATTTATGCAATGAGTTTGTCTGTGAACAAGTAGATTTCTGCAATGAGTTTGTCTGTGAACAAGTAAATAATTTTGGTATTTCCACACACCTGCTTTCCACACCAAAATTCTTAAAGGGCCGTATCAACGGTATTTCCCATAAATATATACATACATTAAAACAAGACATAATTCCATTGTTCACAAATATATTTTTCTAGTGGCAATATTATATTGATGGAATTGTTAAGGAATGTAAAAACTTTTTCGATGCATGGTTCTAGCAGGATTCGAACTCATGTCAACAAAATCGCGCACTTCAATGAAAACTTACCAACACTACACTATAGTTATCAATAGTGTGCATTGCACATAGCGGTAGTTCATGTACATGTCATCCATATTGATTTTACTACTACTACTAGTTTTCCTGCACCCATGAAAAGTTGTTATAATTATATATATAATCTTTTACTGTTTGTTTATACAAACAAGACCTATTTCTAAAGCACACATTTAATGAATACTTTATAAAATATAATTTAATTTAAAAAAATATTATACCGCATAAGCCGTCCATATGCCCTTTAAGGGAGCGTATCGACCATATGTCAACAACAACATTAAATTTTGCAAAAATATAGTTTATTTAAAGATAATTAATACGGTTGTTTTGTTAAATATGATCACCTTGCTCCTTTAAAAAGTTGGCAAACATGCATTATTTTATTATATAACGGTGGTCATCGATGACACCTTCGCAGGTGCGAGAAAATTAATTGTCAGCAAAATCTATATGAATGAAATGTATCGTTACACACATGTGCACCATTGATAAATATTGCATAGCATAAAGAAGTTTTTATTGAAGTGCCCTATTTTGTAGGGGTCAGTTCAAATCCTACTGTAACCTGTAACCTAAAGATAATTTTTGCCTTTTGTATATTATAACATTTTCTGAATGATCCCAACAATATATTGCTGCTACTCAAAAAAATATATTCAAGAAAAATAGAAAACTATCTTGTTTTAAAATGTGGCTATATTTCAGCAAAATACAGTCAATGTGTCCCTTTAAACACCCATTTGTACTAGTCCACTATTAAGGCAAACACACATTATCCATAGAACCGATCTTTTAAAACTTATTTCATTGTACCATTAATCATAGACTATAAAATGCCCCAAACCATTTATATTTCCTTCAGGACATTTAACTTTCAAAACCAAAATTTTACAAAGAAAGAGGGAAATATGAAGCGCTATAAAATTTACAAATTAAAATAACCTCTTTTAGAACTTCATCTGGGCACCTAACCTTTCATTCAACATTAAATAATACATTTAAATGTTGAAATGCACCAATGTAAATCTATCTGGAGGTGATTTAAGCAGAATAGGAATCATTTATTAACAAAACCTTGTATAAACCCAAGATAGTGGGGAGCGGGTAGTATTGAAGATATAACGATTATCATTTAAATTAAAAGAACATTGGAAATATCGACATATCGAATCAATGTTACCATCAATATTAACGTAGAATTACTCTGTAATATAACACCATTTAATGGAATACTAAATTAACTAAGCTTTTGAATAAGTGTGACTAGTGTTTTGTTGCTTGGTGTAATAAACAGTGTTCTAAAATGCAATATAGATATATAGGAGTCTTCGAGGGGAAAAAATCTCATTGAAAAACATAAGAAGAATTTAAATGGCATTTAGCCATATTGCATTTAGACTGACTTTAAGACAATTGACATATATTCTATTAGCATGAGGTGGGGTTTGATTTGTAAACTGCTGTGGACAATTAATATACTGACACGATTTTAACAATATGAGCTGGAGATAAATGGTTAAATGGCGAACAAACAAAAAGCCTTCAATAAATAAATCCTGCGGACGTCAATGGACAATAATTAACATTTTTGTGTAGCTCTGCAGAGTTTTATTGAAAATCAGACACATTTCGTTAGAGAGTTTGTAATTTTCGTGTTGCCAAGTCAGTGTGGAAACTGCTAATATCGTAATGGATGTATTTTGAACTTTTATCTACATTTGTTTAGCTGTGTGTCTATGGATAAGCTATGGATTTCTTTTCTCGCATGATTAATGGTAAGAAAAGAGATTTATTTTATAAATTGTATAAAAATTAAATAAAAAAATGTTTTCAGTGGTTGAAAACTTTTTAAACATTTGAATATAGGTGTAATGAAAAATGTATAATTGCTTTCTAACCTTTTAAAAATGGATAATAAGTGAAATAATAGTTATAAGTGCTAAGCTCACATTTTGTTAGTGATAATGTTTTGTCTTTAAATTTTTCTCAGACTGTGGATAACATTTTAAGAGAAACCCTTACTTTTTCCCCAGGTGTTCATCATGTAAAGCGTAGAGGCAATGATAAAGGGCAACCACTCAATCTGCCCAATGTAAAATGGATCTAAAAGGCGCCAGCATGTATCCATTGTCCACAGCTCACACCAACTTCAGCCCCGGCATACGAACGGACGATGACATCACCGCAGCAGTCGCTAACTTTCTCCACACTGAGGGCTCGCACCTTCACAGTCAGAACTGGCAGGATACGACGGCAGAGGTCACAAAATGGCTGGCCTTGCAGATACAGAAAGAGCGGGAAGGCTGGAGGCAGAAGACTCGAGCAGCCATGTCGGAAATTGAAAATCACAGAAAAGAGGTGCTCAAGTACCAAAAGATCATCCAGGAATGCACAGAACAGATGAAAATCGTCGCCGAGTGCTGTAACCTTCCCAAAGAAACCATGGAGCAGATTTCGAATGAAGAACCACGACAAGCTCTACCCATGTACATAGAATGCCTCACTGAAACCCTCAACTCTTTGATGGAAGACAGGATCATGTGTCTTCAGATCTTACGTGCGGATGGTCAGAACATGAGCACGAGTTTACCCAACCTTCTACGGGCGTACATCGAGGCACTGAAGCACCATGCTGAGCGCGCTCACAGAGAGGCCAAGTCCAGACTCCAGTCGTTAGAGTCGGCAAACAAACAGAGTGTGACCGAGTTCAACAAGATGAAAAAGCAGATCTCCAAAAAACAGGAAGAGGTTGAAAAACTTCATTTAAAACTACAGGTGATGGGAATTTAAGTTTTAGTTTAGCAGCATGTATTGGTGACTAACTTCATATTACATACACTTTATTTGTTTAATAGTTTTTGACGACTACTTCCACTACAACTACTACTATTACTTCCACTACTAATACTAATACTACTACTACTTCTACTTCTACTACTATAATGTTTATTACTACTTCTAATATTTCGGGTACCCTAATATATCGCTAATGTCAAGCCAGATAAATTTTGTACCATTACAGCCTTTGATTTAAGGGGACATTATTCATTTCTTTTGTGATCTATAATGGATTTCATATAAATGATACTAAAATTAACCAGGAAGGTCTGTATTTCAATAGTCAATTGTTGCTGATCATCGAATGTAGCCATAATATGACAAATGGACAGGTATCATTTTTTAGAAAAACAATCACAAAGAAAAAATACCACAAACTAATATAATTAACCTATTTTTGAAATACTAACAACACTTGTAATTAGTTGCAAGTAATTCAATAGCTATGAAGATGAATCTTTCAAATCCTCAGGAAATCAAGGACGTTACAATGATGAAAGTGTCCGAGCTGAACACAGACAGGTCTTCTAAAGACTTTGATGACCGGATCTCCCAAACAGATGCACCATCAGCCTTACACAACAAGACCAAAAAACACCACGGGGATGGGCGTGACTCACCACCCTCCTCGATGTTCAGCGCCCCCACACCTCTGCCAAAAATTGACCAGAGAAGCATTCAGATATCTGCAGAAAGGTTGTCACGCTTACGAAACAGTGCCAAGAAGCTTGAGAACTCGTTGCAAGACGCTCTCACTCAAATGGATACGTTCCGGAAGGGTATGCAGCCGACGAAGATTACGCAGTCTAATCTGTTTGGGACTCCAAAACCGTTCGGAACAACACACTTGCCTGACGTGCCACCGACACTTAAGAAGGAAATGAAATTACTACTATCACCCATGCACATGTGGTCCACCAAGTTTGAGGTTAGCGGTCCAAAGACACATGACGCTGAAATGGACCTTATTAAGCAGCAAGAGAGAGAAAAGGATGAAAGGAAAAGGAAGGCAAAGGAGAAACGAAGGGAGGCAATTCAAAATAGCCAGGAGAGGATTCTGAATGGTGAAGAAGCACCGACATTTCGATCGTTAATGAAATCCCTCGACGAAGTCAAGAAGAATAAGGGGAAGAGTTTTAAGCCAGTAGGTCAGGTGACCAAGTGTTTGAGGTGTAACAAACTGTTCACACTGAATGACAATCACAAGAAGTCGTGTAATTACCACCCGAAAGGGAAGGATAGGATTGAGCAATATTCCGATCGTGGAAAGCTCGTAAAGGTCACGTATGTATGGAAATGTTGCATGATGGGACCTGATAATCCAGGCTGTAGCTATGGGCAACACGTATAACAGTGATTTCATAGTTACCAACGTTATTAAGTTATTCTTGGAATTGTTTATGTTAATTTGTATGGTATAGCTCAGACGTATTAACCTGACACTGACCTTTATGCATGATTATATTACAAGTCCGTAATGATGAATGTGTTAGTTCCCCTACCGAGATCGAGTTAAAACGATGAAAGAGTAGCCCACTGAAAATACCATTTTGGCATCATTAAACTTGTAAAACATTTGCACAAACAAAACTCTAAAGTCTAAATATAAGAAACAAATTGAGCGCATAATTTATGCTAATAGAATTCACAAGTGTCCGATTAATGTGTCCGAGCTTTACCTTACGCAAAGTTGTGACACAAATTTCTCATTATCTAGATCATGGCAGATTTTTTTCCAACCGTGTTTAAACTTTGAATTCTTTTAACTCATTTGTTCTATTTAAGAAATACTTTGCAAAGGGCTTAATTCTGGATATCTATTAGCAATAACTCACACATGGTTTGAACAGACGCAAGCAAAAGTACGCATTGACATTAATTCAACAATGACTACACAATGCGTCCAATAAAGCTTTTGTACAAAAGAACTTCTATAAATAATAGGAATTCAAAAGTCCAACATTTTCATGCATGAAGGATCATTAATCTGATTTCAATTTTATTGAACTATTATATCATTAAATGTTGAACTTGTGACTTAGATGGGCTACTGCTCAACAAGTTTATTATATATCCAATGAGCACTGTTCTATATCCGATTGAGTACTGTTCTATATCCGATTTAGTACTGTTCTATATCCAATTGAGTACTGTTCTATATCCAATTGAGTACTGTTCTATAACCGATTGAGTACTGTTGTATATCTGATCGAGTACTGTTCTATATCTGATTGAGTACTGTTCTATATCCAATTGAGTACGGTTCTATATCCGACTGAGTACTGTTGTATATCCGATTGAGTACTGTTGCATATCCGATTGAGTACTGTTCTATATCCAATTGAGTACTGTTCTATATCCAATTGAGTACTGTTCTATATCCGATTGAGTACTGTTCTATATCCAATTGAGTACTGTTCTATATCCAATTGAGTACTGTTCTATAACCGATTGAGTACTGTTGTATATCTGATCGAGTACTGTTCTATATCTGATTGAGTACTGTTCTATATCCAATTGAGTACGGTTCTATATCCGACTGAGTACTGTTGTATATCCGATTGAGTACTGTTGCATATCCGATTGAGTACTGTTCTATATCCAATTGAGTACTGTTCTATATCCAATTGAGTACTGTTCTATATCCGATTGAGTACTGTTGTATATCCGATTGAGTACTGTTGTATATCCGATTGAGTACTGTTGTATATCTGATTGAGTACTGTTGTATATCCGATTGAGTACTGTTCTATATCCGATTGAGTACTGTTGTATATCTGATTGAGTACTGTTGTATATCCGATTGAGTACTGTTCTATATCCGATTGAGTACGGTTCTATATCTGATTGAGTACTGTTGTATATCCGATTGAGTACTGTTCTATATCCAATTGAGTACTGTTCTATATCCAACTGAGTACTGTTCTATATCCGATTGAGTACTGTTCTATATCCAACTGAGTACTGTTCTATATCCAACTGAGTACTGTTCTATATCCAACTGAGTACTGTTCTATATCCAATTGAGTTCTGTTCTATATCCAACTGAGTATGTTCTATATCCAATTGAGTACTGTTCTATATCCAACTGGGTATGTTCTATATCCAACTAAGTATATTCTATATCCAATTGAGTATGTTCTATATCCAACTGAGTATGTTCTATATCCAACTGAGTATGTTCTATATCCAACTGAGTATGTTCTATATCCAATTGAGTATGTTCTATATCCAATTGAGTACTATTCTATATCCAACTGAGTATGTTCTATATCCAATTGAGCACTGTTCTATATCCGATTGAGATCTGTTCTATATCCAACTGAGTACTGTTCTATATCCGCTGAAGTACCGTTCTACAGCTCAGAAAAATTGACTTAAATCATTTCTTATATTTATACTTTTGGTTTTTGCACATGTTTAACATGTTTACTGACATGATTACTATTTTATCATAAATATTCTTTGATGTCTGTGCTGAAACTAATATATTAATTGTATAAATTGACGTGTAATATAGTCACACATTAAAGATACTGAACTGGGCATAAAATATGCTTTTATTTGTAGCCTAAACGGTAAAAACATGGGTAAAAACATCACTATTTGTATAGAACACAATCAAATACTGTCATAAACTGTATATTTCATTGAAAAGTAGCAGTTGAAAAAGCTGGCACTTTCCTTGAGCCCAATATTAAAAATATCGCAGCTTTCCCCAATACAAGCACCTGATTCAAGTTTGCGCATGCGCGACTCGACAAAACTAAACTGTCACATGATTATCCTAAATATAAACGGCGCCATTTTAAATTACACGATGGGTTATAGCGTCTGCAGACGCTATAGATTTTAGGATGATAAAGAGGAGGAAAACTACATAAAATCATTGTTTTTTCAGGTAAATAAAAACACATATGTCTAATTTTTTAATGTGTTATATACGATTATGTCAGAAAATCTTGTATTTTTGACAATTTTCTTTATTTTTTATGAGTAGACCATCTGGGGTTTAGTCCCTTCAAAGTCAGTCAATATATCCATCTCGTAATATCAATCAGCATACTAGGTCATATTGTATTGATGACCAGTTAAAAAAACATGATCAAACAAACCAGTATTATTGTTGTTATGTTTATTATATATTATTGAAAAAAATGTGTTTGGTTTTTATCAAAATTACTTATTATGGTGGCATACTTCTGCGTAAGATAACCAGATAATTTTAATGTAAGTTTAATAATTTTCATGAAAACTTCAAAATTTTTCGCAAAACATTTTGATGTTTTCGTGAAAACATTATCTGTTTATCAAGAAAAAAAGTCAAATTAGTACCCACTACTGGAAAAAAAATACCGTAAATGTCCTTTTTGACGCGCAGGGCGCGTGTCATTTTAGAACCCCTGCGCGTTTAAATGGGGCCATTTTTTGTTAATTCTGCCAATATCCAGAAATCAAGTTTTCATGTATTCGCACTTTCCAATGACGTAATACACATTGGTACAGTCTCAATACGGCCAATGGGCTTTGTCCACATGAGAAAATTCACGATAGTACTGTCTAAATTAATATCGCCGATTGACACGACGAGCTCACTCACACGACGTAATGCACAATGGTACAGTCTAAATTATTAACATGATCGACGTGATGAGCTGTGACACTGCAGATGCACATGGAAAGTGGTTGAAAAGCATAACATAACTTTTACTTCATGCTATAATGTTCTCCATTTAAGTCTCATTAAACAATATGCGGTTGTCATGAATAAATAAAATACTATTTGTCAATCATAATGCTTTACACCTAGAACGCTAATACATGTAAGCTAATGGTACATGTATAATAATGGCACTGTTCACAACATTCTGGTTGACTGCTTTTGACAGCGCTTGTTGTTGAAACCTCCACATGGGAAGCGTTATCGAAAACAGTTATCGTATGCATTTCAAGACACTAATGTGAAATTTTCCATTCAATATGGTGACTGTTAGTGAAATGGACACAAAGTGTTTTCATGAAAACTGCGCATATTTTTTTTCATGAAGTTTATAACTTTCCTTGAAAATCAGTCAGATTTTCACGAAAAGTATCTGGTTATCTTATGCAGAAGAAGTATGCCACGATAAGTGGTCATTTATCTTTATGTGGTAATGCTTTGATGAGTCACCTGTGAATTTGTAACTGTGCTGTTGTCTTAAAAATAAATGTCTGAAAATTGTTAATAAGTTTGTTTGTTTCAAATTGTCTTGTTTGGAATACAAATATCTATTGTTTAAAGAATATCTAACCATAATGATTAAGCATGAAAACCGTACAATGTTAATTGCAAAGAAGTTGCTAGTTACCACTGAAAAAACAATATCTGCTTGACCATTTAAAAAAAAACATTTACTTATTTAAAAAGCCTCCTTTCCATACAATTACGATTTCAGAGGACTGTGTTTGATTATTAGTACATGGAAGCGATTATTTATAATCAATGACATTTGTTAAGTTTCAACAATACAAACGTTAAGTACACTTATAAAATGAAATAACATTTTAGTTAGTCTATACATGTATCAATAAATATCAAGTATCGATAGAGAAGATGCATGCTTTTTAAACAAGTGTTGTACACTTGATGATAACTGTGAGCGTTAAGTAAATATTTTAAACTACTTCTAAGGTCGTTGTCACCCACTGGATTTACAGTCTATAGTTCCGATGCACAAAAAATTCCCTTATCACCCAGTTAGAAGATCTTGAAAGATTTCAAATGTCAACACTTATATATGTATCAATGTCAAAGCATTCAAAAACTGTAAAATGCACCTTACAAGTTTTATACCACTACAATATACCAAGTTAATGGAATTTTATTCAAAATCACAGCTCAATTTAAACTACATGAACTGCACAGTAATTACTTTCTGGCTGTACCTGTATGATTAAAGACCAGGGGTCAAATTTTAAGAAACATTTTAAGTACATGTAATATTTTATCCTTAAAAATATCGTTAAATTCATTATTTTATTTTACTTTTTATTTTGTTTCACAGCATAATTATTATCCTCAGTCAGTGTGTGTGTGTGGGGGGGGGGGGGGGCCCACATACTATATCATATTTTTCATGTTACTTTTATTATGTTTTTTTACAATTGTCAAAAACATAAAATTACTCTTATCATTGCACGATAACCACGAAAATTGCTCTAACAAACCTTTCTACAATTTGTGACCGTCAACCTTTGAGGAAGATTTATCAGTTTGTTCTCCCAAACTTCCAGATGAAGGGGTACAGCCAGATCAACAGATGTTTTCTTGCCCTCATTTTCCACAGTGTTCTCATTTTGCCTAGGAATTTTGGTGGAAAGAGATTTTGTCCCTCAATGCTCTCTTCATCTGGCGTTTTTTTCTTATTAAAATCAACTTAAACCGAATGTAAATTTCAGACAGCACTGTAAGCAATTTATGATGATGTAAGCAAGGTCAATGGCGCGTGACCTTTATCGGCCAATAAAATCACTAGTTATAAAATAGTGCGCGCGCGTTAACCTAGCAATGGTTAATTTCCGCTAACAATCCGGCTATGCGATGTTTACAATTCGCAATACGATTTTCGATCATTTTCATGCGAAAAAAATTCGCCTGCAAATGGAATTTTTCATGCGCCCAAATGGCCCACTGACAGTATTTTTATTGCGCCCATTTTTTTTTTTTTTTTGCGGGAATCCAACAATGAACACTGCTCAGTATTTAGGTTACTTACTAGAAGTCTGCAAGTTGGATGTGTCGCCTGACGGGGCATAACGATAACTGATAACGATAAGAACAATTATGCCAAAAACCAAACTTAATCTTCCTTTTATGCCTACTAACACTTCTCTAAAGTTTCATAACGATTGCACAAAACCTTCTCAAGTTATAGTCTGCACAAACTAAAGGGGATGCCGCCGCCACCAAAGTAACCATTGTATGTCATCTGAAAAGAGGACACAATAAGCGGTATAATTAACAATTATTTGTGTAAGTGTTCGTGTGAAGGGATTTAAAAATTTCGTGGTAGCTTTTAAGTATAACATTTTGAAACTTTTAACTTAAGTGGAAATATTTTAAGGTAAACTTAAGAATTTTTCTGGAAGACGACCCCTGGGCACATTGCACAAAGTTTCCTGGCAAATTTCTTAAATTCATAAAATTCCACAAGTCTGTGGCATGCTTATTTATGTGCCTTTTTACATAAAAATGCTTTAAACCAGTAATAACTGAACAGATGTTTCACAACATAACTTTTCTTACACAGAAATCATTCTATTTCACATTGAAAATTTTGATACAACATTTTCACTTTTAAAGTACACCTTTAAGTTACAGGTGTTCTAAGGAGCTTTGTCAATACCGGCCCTGGGGCCATATCCACAAAGCGCCTTAGGGAAATCTTAAGTAAATTTCTTAAAGTTATGAAATTCCTTAAGTCTTTGGCTGTTTCATTTAAACTTTATTTTGTGTACAATTGTTTAATTCTGGTAAAGAATCAACAGATGCTTCTAAAGGTACCATATTTAAATAAAACAATAAAGATTTTCACATAGAAAATGGTATTTGAAATTTTGACTTAAGTATAACTTAAGTTAAGATTTTCCTTAGGAGCTTTGTGGATACTGGCCCTGGGGCTATATCCACAAAGCTCCAAAGGGAAATCTGAAGTCATATTTAAGGTAAATTCCAAATATAACTGAAATATGGTAAAATAAGAAGCACTTAATGATTCTTTACCAGTTTAAAACCATTATAGACAAAATAAACTTGATATTGACCAGCCACAGGCTTAAGGAATTGTATGTACTTAAGAAATTTACTTAAGTTTTCACTACGGAGATTTGTGGATATGGGCCCAGGTGATATATTCAAAAAGCCCCTTTAATTTACACTCGTGTTAAAGAATTTAATAAAATAATTCACGTGGGATCAGGGGCCATATTCCAGAAACATTGTAAGTTTATCTTAATATCTTGTCACTTAAGTTCCAATTTTTGTAAGGTCATATTTTCAAAACTACAGTCAAAATAATGAATCCAATTACAGTAAAATAAATAGCAGTTAATAATAAGTTGATAATTAGTGAACATATAGCAGAATTTTATGTATTACATGGAATAAATTGCTTAAGAAAAATGACGATTTCAAGGCTAAGGCTAAGATTTCACTTAAGATATGTTTCTGGAAAACGACCACAGTATTATATATTTGAAATATGGAAAAGAAAGAGGTCTTTCTTGATTCTGTACCAAAATAAAAGCATTTTATACAAAACAAACTTTAAACGAAACAGCCATGGATGTAAGAAATTTTATTATTTTAAGTAATTACTTAAGTTTTCACCAAGTAGCTATATGGATTCAGGGCCCATATTCACCAACATATTCTTAGACGGAAGAATCCAGAACAGACTCAGACTCAAGATAAGGCGAGAGATTTTTGATTTCTTGGTTCTCGGATCTGCCGACCCGATTTTTTCCAAATAGCAAAAAAATAATAATTTTATAATGTAATCGATATCGTAAAAATAACGTTGTAAAAGGGTTTCAACCTGTTGCATGGAATGCAACAGGTTGTTGTGTTGTTTTTTGTTTTTATTTTTATTTGTTTCCCTCCTCCAACCGGACACTTTTCCAAAAATGTCAGAGAACCAAGAAATAAAACAAGAGGGCCACTATGGCCCTAGGTCGCTCGCCTGATTTTTAGTAACAGTGACCTAGACCTTGACCCCACCCACCACATACGTAAAGCAAGGTCTCGATATAAGGTATCTACGTGTGAAGTTTCATTAAATTATCTCAATGCGTTCTTAAGTTATTGAGCTTAAACCGTTTTTCTACTTTTAATAGCAGTGAAATTGACCCCACCCACCCCATAAGAAAACCCAAGCGAGGTCTCGATATAAGATATGTGTAATAAGTTTCATTAAAATATTGCAATGCTTTCCTTATCAAGTTATTGAGTGGACACTGTTTTTCTATTTTCAGTAAAGTGACTTTGACCCCACCCACCCCATATGCAATCCCAAGCAATGTGTTGATATAAGGTACTTATGTATTAAGTTTCATTAAAATAGCTCAATGCGTTCTCAAAATATTTAGCGGAAACCATTTTTCTATATTTAATAACGGTGACCTTGACCTTGACCCCACCCACCCCATATGCAATCCCAATCGAGGTCTCAAAATAATGTATTTATGTATTAAGTTTCATTAAAATATCTCAATGCGTTCTCAAGATATTCTGCCGAAACCGTTTTTCTATTTTTAGTAACAGTGACCTTGACTTTGACCGCTCCCACCCCATATGCAATCCCATGCGAGGTGTCAATATAAGGTATCTATGCATTAAGTTTTATTAAAATAACTCAATGCGTTCTAAAGTTATTGAGCGGAAACCATTTTTCTATTTTTAGTAACAGTGACCTTGACCCTGACCCCACCCATCCCATATGCAATCCCAATCGAGGTCTCGATATAATGTTTTAACCAAATATGAAACCTCTGGGCCTTGTGGTTTCAGAGAATAATTTTTAAATCATTTTGCCATTTACGTCTATATAAACCATGTGAGCCCCGGGGTGTGCCCAGCTTTGACCCCAGGGGCATCATTTGAACAATCTTTATAGAGGACCACTACACAATGTAACATACCAAATATAAAGCTAGGCCTTGAACTTTCAGAGGAGAAAATTTTAAAAGTCATTTTGCTATTTAAGTCTACATAAACCATGTGACCCCCGGGTGTGACCAGTTTTGACCCCAGGGGCATCACTTGAACAATCTTTGTAGAGGACCACTATACAATGTTACATTCCAAATATGAAACCTCTGGGCCTTGCGATTTCAGAGAAGATTTTAAAAGTCATTTTGCAATTCAAGTCTATAACAACCATGTGACCCTGGGATGTGGCCAGTTAAGACCCCAGGGGCATCATTTGAACAATCTTTGTAGAGGACCACTATACAATGTCACATACCAAATATGAAACCTCTAGGCCTTGCAATTTCAGAGAAGAAGATTTTTAAAGTCATTCTGCTATTTATGTCTATATAAACCGTGTGAGCCACGGGGTGTGGCCAGTTTTAACCCCAGGGGTATCATTTGAACAATCTTTGTAGAGAACCACTATACAATGTTACATACCAAATATGAGACCTCTGGGCCTTGCAGTTTCAGAGGAGAAGATTTTAAAAGTCATTTTGCTATTCAAGTCTATATAAACCATGTGATCCCCGGGGTGTGGCCAGTTTTCACCCCAGGGGCATCATTTGAACAATCTTTGTAGAGAACAACTATACAATTTTACATACCAAATATGAAACCTCTGGGCCTTGCGGTTTCAGAGGAGAAGATTTTAAAAGTCATTTGCTATTCAAGTCCCCGGGGCGTGGCCAGTTTTGACCCCAGGGGCATAATTTGAACAATCTTTGTAAAGGACCACTAGAGGATGTCAGATATCAAATATGACAGCTCCAAGCCTTGTGATTTCAGAGATGAAGATTTTTAAAGTTTTCAGTTTTTAAATCTATTTTTAGCTCTGGTGACCTACATATGCAGCAGACCGAAACGATTTTAACAACTTTGAAAGAGGGTCACCCAAGGGGGATCATTCCTGTGAAGTTTCGTGAAAATCTGCCAAGCGATTTAGGAGGAGATGTCGATTATATGAAATGTTGACGCACGATGGACAAAAGGCGATCACAAAAGCTCACCATGAGCATGCTGTGCTCAGGTGAGCTAAAAACTCTGGCCTAAATATCCCCAATGTATGGTGATTCACTGTATTAAGCCTTTTACACCAGCCTCATTTTGCTGAACAACAACCATTTCTGTTTAAACCATACCATAAGTTGACAGAAGAAAATGCTACAGTAATTTTTACAGTTAATTTCATATTATTCGAGCCAAAATATGTGATAGTTTAAGAGAGACCAGAGCCTGTATTAACCAACTGATTTTTAGACACAATACTTCAGAATAAAGAATATTCTTGAAACTGTTCTGCTCTAAAAAGGCTGCAAGTTTGAATTGTACTTGGTATAAACCAACGCTAATTTAAGCATTCTTTATTTGGAATGATTTATTAATGACATCAGCAGCAATTGAACCTGGCATATTTGCAAACGCACAAGTATAACTTTACCGGGCCCGGCTAGCTCAGTTGGTACAGCGCTGGACTGTCATTTCGGGGATCGTGAGTTTGAATCCCAGCCCAGCCACATAACTTGTGTGGGGATTGGTCATGAAATTATTTCTACGGCCATTCTCCCCCTACCTCTGATTCAAGAAGGGCAGTTTTCTGTTACTGGCATAAGTATGTGCATTTGGTACTTATAAACCGCTTAGATCGTCTAAGCTTGCCCAGGAAAAATGTGAGTAGGTTAACTGACCGCTGTGATATGACTGTTAAAAAATGACAAAAATCCAAATAAACCAAAAACAAGTGTAATTTCTTGAGTCTAAGTCTATTCTTTGTTATTCAGTCTAAGAATGGGTTGGTGAATACAGGCCCAGGTCTGACAAAATATTGACGTGAATCCAAATACATCGTGATTTTAGATAGGGCGAGAATACTTGTCGGTTTGCAGATATGCTGGATGACCCATATGTCGTTCATTCTCAATACAAAAATACCCATGCCATACTATTAGTATTAGACCATACACCATGAACAAGTCTGTATCCTTTGTGCCAATTTGTAGAATCACTTTCACACACTCAATGTATTCAGTTTCATTAAAATATCTCAATGCGTTCTCAAGATATTCAGCAGAAACCGTTTTTCTATTTTTAGTAACAGTGACCAATGTCCTAGCAGAGTTGTCGTTTGTCGCTCTCACCATACACCTCTGCAATGGCCTCAAGGACAAGAATCGTGTCAAAGCAGAATAAATGTATTGAACGCACATTATAGCTGATTGTTAGGACCACAAGCATAGAAATAAAGAATAAATGGTTTTTAATTATCATAAATGGGGAAAATTTTGATTCCTATTATTGGAACTATTTTTATGCCCATTTATGCAGATGGAATCAGTTCGCAGATGTAACCAAAATGAGTGGATCGTATTGTGCGTTGTGTTTGAATGTTATGATCATGTGACTAAAGCCATGTGCATGAGTTGGGTCTACTTTCCGAGCCAGCTACAGAAGTAAATGGAGTATAGCCGGTGTGCAAGAGATTGATAAAATGCTAGTTCTGGTAAACAGGATACTTTAATCATTCATACTATAAAGAATGTTATTTCATTTAATTTCGAAATATGTATTATACAGTGTGAAATCCCTTCTGATAGCCTAATGCACCAATCAATATTCTTCAACAGGGCGGGAGCGGCAGGCATATACTGGACTTAAGGGAAATGACTTTGCTCAGATTTTAGAACAAGGTAATATTGGCCCCCCCCCCCAGGTCCATTAGATACACCAATTAAGTATCCCCCATTAAGGGAATTTAGACAAAAATGCTTGGCTCTAGGGTGACAAAAATGCTTGGCTCTAGGGTGGGGAATTAGACCCCAAAATACAATTAGTCAAATTCCCCTGGGATTGCCGGCCGCCCCCCCCCCCACCCCCCACCCCGGGGGGTAATTATTGATAGGTGCATAACCATTTTTTCAGGCAATGCAAACAAGACAAATGCACCATTCAATAGTGTATTCTAATATTTTGAAAACTGTGTTATAATGCAACTATAAATATTTTCCAACAGGGGGGAGGAGCGGACATATACAGAACTTTAGACTGAAAGCGATTACTGACAGGCGGGAATTTGACATTCCGAATGATTCCGGTTCCCGGGAAATAGACTTGGTTCAGATTTTAGATCCCGGTAATATTGGTCCCCGGGCCATTTGGTACACTAATGAAGCATCTCCCACTGAGGGGATTTAGACAAAAATGCTTGACCCTAGGGTGGTCAGCCCCTGGGGGAGAATATTGATAGGTGCTTTATTTTTACTGAAACATGAATATAATTGCTTTCACTTTAACATATTAATGCAAGTCTATTTACCCAAAATATGTTTTACTACATTACGACCTGTAGGAGGTAAGTAAAATGTTAAATACAATGCAATTATACTTGGGATACAACGTTTGTCTCCCTGTGGAAAAGTAAACTGCATTTACTAATGCATTTAAAGGGGCATATTGACAGTATTTTGCATGCAGCACTTTTCCGCACCACTTTGGGAATAGTACCGGTAACGGTCAAATTGAGAAAATAATAAGCGTCATTTTCAGCAAAAATGGGAATTTTACCACTTTCATTAAAAACTGTAGAAACAGTAAGTTACAATAAATAAACCATAAAAAACAACTTGTTCCATTTATTATTTTACTTGCATTCAAGTCAAACTATGGTTTTAAATGCCGTGCTTGTGGGTATCAACTTGCACAACTTTCCCCAGCAACACAAGTTTGCTCTTGGACTCGGACTCAACACAAAACTACTAGTATCTTCCACCGTTAATGACGGTTGTGGATTTATACTTTCTGCTTTCCCATAAAAGCCATAGCTAGATAAAAGATTGCATCCCTCAATGTGTTTTTTTTTGGTAGTATTTAGTGTTATGAATTGCCATGTCTCATCAATGACACTCGGGAACACACGTTACAGTTCAGATGGTTCCCATCCTCGCACGCAAAGTACAAAGTATATAACCAACAACAGTAACCAATCGATACAGCACCACCAAACCATGCAGCGGTTACTTCCCCTAGCGGTTAACAGTAACTGATTTGAGCTCTGCGCGGAGGTTTACGCTTGGGAAAAACAAAAGTAAAATACAGGAACATCGTTGATCTTTTCAGGGTCTTTTCGATTTGTTCTTACATTTGGGAGTTTTTTACTTAAAATTTGGAAAAATGGTCAGAAAATCGGATTGGGAATGGTACTGTTTTCTGGTACCAACTTTATATAGAGGAAAAATGCTGATATAGACATTTATTTTATGCTAAGTAATGAAATATAGAAAAATATCAGTGAGATATATCCCTATATCACTCACAGTGAGGGACTACTTTTTTGGATCCCGATTTAATACAGTAAATGAAACAGACCATTATCGATGCCGGGCTCAAAACTGTGAAATGATGTCATTATTCTGACGTCACGACGTTATGATTCCCGCGATATTTTCCACAAAATGTAAAACAAAGGTTTACAAAGCATAAAATAAAAAGAAAATATGTTTGTTTTCAGTGTGATAACGCGTGATATCATCACCGGAAAGGGAAACAATTTACATATTTTCACTCGCGCAAGCGCTTGTTAAATATTAATTGTCTCCCTTTCCAGTGGTGATATCACGCGTTATCACACCGAAAACAAACAAATATCCTCTATATATTAAAACACGACAATTTCCTATTTTTCTCAGATATATTTTTCAACTATTACAAAGTTTGGTGCCCCAGCAAAATACATTAAAATATATACTGAATATAATGTACAATGTTGTTTTCTAGTTGATTCATAACCAACAGAATGAAATGTGCTAAGGGTAATGATTTTCATTGGTTTAAACCTATTTATATAAGCTCTTGTGTTGAAAGCCTGAGGCTTATTGAGACACTATGAGTCCGTTTCCTGGGTAGAACCCGTACTTGGTGTCTGCTGAGAAAGATCATTTGAACGCTCCCCGAGAATGGGATCAAACAAACTGCCTTCTGATCGCTAGGCAGACACCATATCTATTTCACTCACCTCAGCGACGCTACTGAAGGAAATGATTTTTGTCATAGATCTGAAACCAATATGGTGATTGTCAATTTTGCACCTACACAAGAAAATGGTTGTCTTTTGGACTGGTAATTGCAAGTATGTGACCTGATTTTTAATACCGGCTTTTTGTTCACAAAACATGTTGAGTCTGATTTTTGTGTTCAAGATAAACATGAGCCGATATTGCAGGATCAGGCTAAAAAATGTTCACACAAAATCTGCAACACTTTAAACTGTACAAGGCAGTCCAAAGGACAGCTATATCTCCCGCCATGATCCTTCATTAGATTTTAAAGTGACTTTGAAGTAGATTTTAAAGTGACTTTAGAGTATCACACTGACCTTAATCAGTTTCACGAAAATTCCTTAAAGGACATAGGAGATATGCAGCTGACACAAAAATGGAGGCTCAAACATTTGACCCTTAAGTGTGACCTTGACCCTGAGGTGGCGAGTCTGCTCCATGCCTTCTGCACATGGCCTCAATGTGATAAACATTTGAGCCAAGTTTTATGAAAATCCTTCAAAAGGCATAGGAGATATGGAGCAGACAAAAAAATGGAGGCTCAAACATTTGACCTTCAAGTGTGACCTTGACCTTGAGTTGGCATGACTGCCTCAGGCCTTCTGCACATTGCCTCAATGTGATAAACATTTGAGGCAAGTTTCATGAAAATCCTTTAAAGGGCCCGGGAGATATAGAACGGACATGAAAATACAGACTCAAACATTCAACCTTCAAGTGTGACCTTGCCCTTGAGTTGGCGTGACTGGGTTATGCCTTCTGCACATTGTCTCAATGAGCAAAACATTTGAGGCAAGTTCATGAAAATCCTTCAAAGGGTATAGGGGATATGGAGCGGGCACGAAAATGGAGGCTCAAAAATTGAACCTTCAAGTGTGACCTTGACCTTGAGCTGGTGTGAAAGGCTCATATCTTCTGCACATTGTCTCAATGCCCTTAACATTTGAGCCAAGTTTCATGAAAATCCTTCAAAAGGCATAGCAGATATGGAGCGGACATGAAATGGAGGCTCGAATATTTGACCTTCAAGTGTGACCTTGACCTTGAGCCGGCGTGACTGACTCATGCCTTCTGCACATTGTCTGAATGACCTAAACATTTGAGCCAAGTTTCATGAAAATCCTTCAAAGGGTATAGGAGATATGGAGCGGACACGAAATGGAGGCTCGAATATTTGACCTTCAAGTGTGACCTTGACCTTGAACCGGCGTGACTGACTCATGCCTTCTGCATATCGTCTCAATGACCTAAACATTTGAGCCAAGTTTCATGAAAATCCTTCAAAGGGTATAGGAGACATAGAGCGGACACGAAATGGAGGCTCAAAAATTTGACCTTCAAGTGTGACCTTGACCTTGAGCCGGCGTGACTGACTCATGCCTTCTGCACATCGTCTCAATTACCTAAACATTTGAGCCAAAGTTTCGTGAAAATCCGTCAAAGGGTATAGGAGATATGGAGCGGACACGAAAATGTTACGGACAGACGGACGGACGGACAGACGGAGGGACGGACAGACGGACGAAGGGCATTCCTATAATCCCCCTCCTGCTTCGCGGCAGGGGATTAAATATATACTTTATATTGTCGATGTACCTGTTTGGGTAACTCCCTAGTTTCAGTGACCTTTAAACATGGCACTCAACAATGCGTTCTTAACGAACATACTGAACACAATCCTTTCAGTACAAGTGTTGGTCAGATTTACATGGCACACACCCTGAGTTCGTTCAAATTACAGAGCTAAAACTGCTTCTCATAAAAAACGAAGACCAGTACTTCGAAAAGCATGACCAGGTCATGATGATCTTCCTCCTGAAAAACCTGCCACATTGGATAATATAATGTTAATGAAAAGGGAATAGTGACTTTGCACTACCCATGTTTTCATTGCAACCTCCAGTAAAGCAGCCAGCATTACGCCATCTAGAAGCAGCATCACTACCATTATTAGCTGTGAGAATGCTATGGGCACCATATGTATTCAAGGTCATCGCTATGTGAAAGGTCCTATGTCATGTATAGTGCTTTGGTGCTTTGCAGATGCAGCAGGTACAGTTCTAGACAGTGGTTGGGTCAAAGCTAAGATATTCAAGGATCAATGGGAACTTGTAATCACATTTCTTCAAGTACATGTACATTTAGAAAGAAAACATTGGCCAGACAGCTCTGCTTATATTTTTGATGGACGCAAGTCACACATTAACATACCAACCACTGAATGGGCTTAAAGTCTCGTAACATTTAACTCTTTGTGCTACCTGAATGATCTCATCATATACTGCAACCCCTTGATGTAAGTTGTTTCGAGCCAATGCAGAAGATGTATAACTGTAAGAGTAGACTCACACCAGAAACGATCCCTATTTAACCATCACCAGATATGAAGTTGCCATCTGTCTGCACATCTATATGAGCAAGTCCTCTCCCCAAACAACCTGAGGTCAGCCTTTCAACAAACAGACATTCATCCATTAGACCAGGGGTGGTGTTCACGAAGCATCGTAAGTTAAATGTTATCCTTATCCTTAAATTTGGAAATTTTCTTAACTGTATAATTCCATAAAGGAACAGTTTAGCATTAAGTAACACTTTCAAATGGCATCATTATGAACGTGTTATTTTAGCAATATCAACAACATATGCATCTGTTTATTAAGTAAAGAAACATAATACATTCAAATTTTGCACTTAAGTGAAAATATTTAAGAAATTACTTAAGATGCTTTGTGAATACCAGCCCTGATCTGCTATTTTGCCAACACAAACTGCAGCATCTGTTGTGTTTATATCAATTCTGCTGCAGATTTGGATTCAGTTCCAATGGAGAGCAGTGCTTTCTTCGAAGGCCGGGTTATTGCTGTTGCAAGGAAAAGAACAGCCCAGATAGCAATACAAAACACATTCAGCAAAATAACAAGTTGTGTATCTACACAGATCCACAAATTACTGAAAAGATACAAAACATATCCAGTAATCAAACTCAGAAACATACTGGTAAACAAATGAATCGAAAAGACAACAAAGAAAAGAGGACTTTCTGGCATACATGTGGAAAGTAAGAATTCATTTCCACAACCAGACAATGACACTATTGGTAGGAAAATCTCGGAATCAGAAAAATGTTGCATGTGCCACAGATACCAAGCTGAACATCTAACTGACAAACAGCTGCATATGAGCGGTGTTCACAAAGTGGGCAGGGTGTACATTATGTTTTCACAAGTCAACTGCTGCCTACTCAGTACTGGTCTACTGGTCCGCAAAAATGCTGACTTTAACTGCCCTTGTCATCGAAAAGATTGAGCAGATTTGCAACAAATTACATTATTTGTTTTTTGGTTAAAAAAATGCACTTGAGAATGGTACATGATATGCCATCTGGCTTGCATTTTCAGTGCTTTGATTATATGGGGAGCATGAGCCAAAATAAATCATTCATATAAATCAGTCTATATTCATTGATTTGAAAAGTTGGTCCAATCATTTATGTACAAAAACAACTTAACCTTGAGAGATCTATTTTATTCTGGAACAATGCCATTTTTCTCTTACAAAATGTATAAATACACAATAATTATGGGCTGTTACGTAACATTGGAAGTAATTTTAACTTTTATGTTTTCCTACAGACAAGAAAAGGAAACAAAAGACCTAAACCATTATGCTCAGAGTTCAAATACAAATGGAAATATTTTGAACAATGGAACTTCTCCATAAGCAATTTTCTTTGAAAATTCATTCATTCTGGTGCTTTCTTTGACATGAAATCATTGCAAAACAAACAAATGAAATCATTGCAAAACAAACAAATGAAATCATTGCAAAACAAACAAATGAAATCATTGCAAAACAAACAAACAGATACTGTTAAGACCAGTTCTTAAGACATTTTTATGAATAAATTTGTTTCCTTTTTTTTTCAAAGAGCCACATTTTATATCACAACGTCTAATCATTTATGTTGTAAATTAACCGTTAAACTGTTGTAAATCAATACACAGACAAGTTAGACATACTATGCTATGTATAAAGGAACCTACGAAACACAATAGCTCTAGGATTTGATTACATTGTATTGTAAACTAGCAGTCATTACGCATGTCGTTTGTCACAGATTAAAAGTACTGTATTAAAAACAATTACGATTTAGTCAAAGACATGTGGTATACAGACGGACTGTGGGATTTAAAGTGTTGTATACTCGTATACATGCAGTTATTTAACAATTCACGCCTCAGGTGTGAGTCAGTTGGTCAATGAGCATTTGCAGACATTAATATTTTTAAAACATTGCAGATTAATTGCCGACAGACTATTGCGGCAAACAAACACTTCAAAGCTTTCAAAATATCGAATATACATTCTCATGGTAAACTCATGTGAACTTCTGTATCGAGAACAAGGTAGAATATATATTGTGTAAGAACTAGATGTTCTTTTCTTACTGATATGCTAGATAAGATAAAGGTTATTTTATACAATTGAAAGAGTTAAAATCAATTTAAAGTTTACATTAAATATTTTCTTCAAGTGGACAAAGTGTTTAATCTAATGGACATAAAAGCCATAAGATTTCGTCTAATTTCTAATTTGAAAGCGGTTCTTTCAAGACTGAATACCATACACCATTTGCTTGAGGCAGCTGAAGAACCCCAAATGTGGATGGCCAAGTGAAGTGAGGGAGAACTATAAAAGCCAATTATCAGGAAAGGCTTGCGGACAGGCTGGTAGGTGACTTAAGTCAATTTTAAGTACAGTTGAACACTGCTATTTCGAAGTCGTTGGTACCGAAGATAATAGTTGGAAATACAAAAGTTCGAAATAGCGATGTTCCAAGCACCACACAGAGATTGTTTGGTTTTGAACATAGCTCTTATCGAATCCCTGCCGTCAAAACAAACCATACGATGATGATCGATTAAAATCTTTGACAATATTAATAATGGTTTTTTTCTTTTCTTGTTTCTTGTTGACATGTATAATGAAGGTTCGCAAATAACATTGTAAAGATAGTACATTTTTCCGCATTGTTTGTTACTCACAATTATAAATCTACCGTATATCCACTTAATGCTGATTATTTAACTACGCGTCAGTCATCAGTTAATAAATCCGAGAATGATCGTTAGTTTAGTTAAATAAAGAAGGAAAAAAAATGGGCCCGAAAAAATAGTTTGAAATAGCAATTTAATTTGAATTAACGATGTTCGAGATAGCGGTGTTCACCTGTAGTTTTGCTCAACACTTTAGCTGATATTTAAAGACACCATAATTACCAGTAAGTCACATTATAGTATCAATCAAAATGTTGATAGCTTAGAAAGACTGTTGACGAGGAAAGAAACGTTAATCAAATGAATTATAAGTGCATTTTACTTGACAGGAAACATTTGTTTGAATGAAGTTGAATTTCGGCTATGTCATATTTTACAAAAGGAAATTTGCTATACATGTATTGGCATAAGCTGGGATGGTATTTGACCTCGTTGAAGATGGAGATCAAGGTCACTGTAAAGACTAACATACACCCTTCTATATTCATAACAGTAAACAATCCCATCCAACCCTTTTCGAAAAAGTGAATTTAATACGTATTTAATGAGTAGTAAACGCTGCGGTATTGGCACCATATTTTTTCGGCGTTAAATGCGCATTAAATACACTTTTAGTACACTAAGTGTATGTTTTCTGTACTTTTTCTGCATTTTTTACAAAAAAGTGTATTAATGCACTAGAAAATACACTTAAAATACACTGTCAATACACTTAAGTGTATTTTATTAAGATAAAGTGTATTTGTAAAGGAGAAAAATACACTTTAGATGCACTTTAGTGTGTTAATGCAGGAAAAATGCAGAAAAAATAAGCTTTATTTCAGTAATAAGTGTATTTTTTTCTGCATTTTCAAGTGTATGAAATGCGTATTAAATACACTTTTTCGAGAAGGGAATCGGCAAAAGGCAAAGTTGTCGACGTGGCATATCAGTTCGTAGTATGACTTTTAGTGTTAAGTTACCTGCAGAACCAAAAAGAATGTCACATAATGTGTGCTCTCGATTTTCCTACTGCACTTAAACTTAAGCACTAAATACACTGTAGTAATTTGTTGTCAAAATGTTTAAAAGAAATATAGATAGCACGAAATAACACTTGCCTGCAACCAGCCAGATTAGTGGATTGAGCGCATTAATGCAGTGGTCTTATTCCAC
The DNA here is from genome assembly GCA_027627225.1 of Congeria kusceri. NCBI lineage: Eukaryota > Metazoa > Mollusca > Bivalvia > Myida > Dreissenidae > Congeria > Congeria kusceri. The sequence goes on from CM051039.1 coordinate 15,948,250, forward strand.
GACACTTATGGGAATATTTTGGTTACATGTAAGTAAATAGCCAAAGCAGATTGTGATCAACGTTTGAAGTAACAATTTTAATATATTGGATTTTCTGGAACTGTAATTGTATAAAATAACCTTTAGGATACACATGATAGGCAACATCTTAAGTAATTAAGGTAAGAAAGCATGAGCTTTAGCTGTTTTGAAGAACCTTTCGTTGTTCCGATTTAATGACTATTTGCCTGCAAAGAAAAGATGTAGTTCCCCGAGTACAGATTGCAAACAGTGCTTCTAAATCTAGTTGACTTACTGAAAATGTTTACGGATTGGTCGATGTGGGCTCCAAAGGCCAGAAATCCGGCACAGGCCAGAAAACCGCCAGGCCTAAAATATCCATAATTCTGCCAAAGATGGTGGAATCACAAAATCCTGACAAAATGCGCTGGGGAACTTGATTACAGTAGTTCTGTGAAAGTTTGGTCAAAATCCCTTGAGAAATGTAGGAGGAGTTGCAATCTGAAGAGATTGTTCACGCTCACCGGACCTCCAACTAGCATTCACCAATCTAATAACCACTGTTTTCCTTTGGAAAACCTGGTGAAAAATGCACCTTTATTGCTTTTGGAATGCGTCCTTATACAAAACACTGTAAAAGAAGGTCAACAATCGATGCGAGTATACCGTTATCTCAAATATTGTAGTAGATGTACTTCGTTATCTCAAATATTGTAGAAGCTGAACTTTGTTATCTCAAATATTGTAGTAGCTGAACTTCGTTATCTCAAATAATGTAGTAGCTGAACTTTGTTATCTCAAATATTGTAGTAGCTGAACTTTGTAATCTCAAATATTGTAGTAGCTGAACTTCGTTATCTCAAATATTGTAGAAGCTGAACTTTGTTATCTCAAATATTGTAGTAGCTGAACTTCGTTATCTCAAATATTGTAGTAGCTGAACTTTGTTATCTCAAATATTGTAGTAACTGAACTTCATTATCTCAAATATTGTAGTAGCTGAACTTTGTTATCTCAAATATTGTAGTAGCTGAACTTCATTATCTCAAACTCTGTTAAGTCGAAGTGCCTGATTTGTTGAATTATTGGTCATGTCGAAGAGATTTTCTATCACAACTAGCACTTTTGTATTTATTTTTATGTGTTTATCTCAAAGTGTTGAGGCCTGTGGTAAGAATATGAGACCATGGTCCAAGTTTGTCGCACATTGGTAACATGTGAAAGGTTCAAAATTAAGTCTCTAAGTGATCTCAAAGTATGAGGTCACGTTAATATTAAAGGCTTATGACACACAATGGTGCTATACAAAATTAAGAATTAAACTTATGTGGAAGTCTTAAGCATAGACTCTATGTGAGGGCCAAACCTGATATTTCAGACTAAAGATAAAGGGATCATGGAAGAAAAAAAGAATCAAAACACTTATCTCATCAAGTCAGTACGTTAAGCATTATGTAACATAGAACAAAACACAATATAAAATGGTAGTATCGGGGGGCTGGGGCTGAAACATGGGGTTTCATAGCTTCAGTGAGTGTTTTTCCAAAGTGAGGTACTGGTATGATTTGTTACAAAAAAAAAATCAAAGTCATACAAATTTCACTTATTACAGTATGTGTCTTGTGAAACAAACATATTTCACAATTTGCAGTGATTGGGCGATCGGGTCAGATCGCAACACTTGGCAACAGCATTGTTAACTGCATGTGTAGTCACACTGCGTGATTTCACGTCAGGATCTGCTTCCACTCCGCGTAGATTTGCAGAGAAATTTCTTGCATCAAATATTCTGAAACTTAGACAGCGAGTAAAATATTTTTTTGCTTGAGCTGCTTCAGCGATTTTGAGGAAATGTTTATGGTGCCAACAAACAAGTAACAATATGCAATATAAGTACAACTGCACATCAATCGCTACAAAGATACCTAATTTTTTATTTTATTATTTTTGTTTTTGTGGGGCGAGGGGTTCATAACGTTGATAACAAAGTAAAGATTTCAGAGTTCTTAGTGCTACAATTTTTTAAAATCATGTTTCTTAAAATGCTCTTTTACATTACATGTCCTTCAACCAAAACATAACAAGTGTGCCATTGTCACAAAATACGCCCCTCAAAGGAGCTTTTTTAGGGGATTAAGATTCAATGACTAAAAAGAAACAATCTCAGTAAGGTAAAAATATCCCATCTATAATCTTAAATGGAGACAAAAGCCAGGTCAGTCCGGTGATAAAACCTGGGTAATTAGGAGTTATGGTTCTTGTATGGTTCACTTCCTCATCCCATGATAGCGATCATTTCTGCTAACATCTGAAAATGCTTCTAAGCCTTACAATATTATGCTATGGGAAAATATGTGACCTTTGACCTTTAAATCTGACCTTGACCTTAGACCTAGGGACCTGGTGCTTTGATGTGACATACTACATCATAATGGTTATCATTTATGACAACTTGTTTGAAAATCCGTCCATGGATGACAAAATTATGCTATGGACAAATGTTAAGTACTGATTTCTTATATTTGCCCTTTGACCTTGAATTGTATTGACCTTGGACCTAGAGACCTGGTTCTTGCACGTCACAGGCCATCTGACCAAGCTTATCTTTTCTGACAATTTATTTGAAAATCCATCCATGCTGGACAAAGTTATGCTCCAGACAAAGATTTTCCTGCCATACGCCCACCAACCGACCTGCCCTCCCACTTGGGTGTTCCCCTAATATGGCCATTTTTCTAACGGGCGTATAAAAACTGCATCCACATGTTAGGTTGATAACTAGCGGTAAAACGATTAAAAATGGCAACTCCCAGATTCATCTTTAATCCTGGAATTAAATTTAATAAACATAGGGTTCATATGCTTGTGCAATACACAGCTGCTGACCAAAGTATACATAACTAATACCATTTTAATAATTAATACAGTTTTTACAATCATGTTTTGGAAGCAAAATTTATGCCTAAATCGCATAAGCAATCATGTTTGTATTGTAAATCTGTTTGATGGTTGGTTTTACATTTTAGGTAGTATTTATGCAATCATTAATGAAATAACATTATTTGCTATTCTCATAGTACTACTGAAACATTATCAAAACCAGTTCAAATACAGCACAAATGGAAATTCTCAGTTTGCACTGACTGCTTTAGAACCATTATGGGACATATTAACCTGACACTCATGAACTCTTTTAGCATAATCAGGTGCTTGAATTAGTTCCTATATTTATACTGAGTTGTGTTCTGTGTTTGTGCACGTGCTTCGGGTCTTTATAAATACCATAATTGAGGCGTGTCGTGGGAAAATCGGGCTTAATACACGTGCGTAAAGTGTTGTCCCAAATTGACATATCCAGTCCGCACAGGTTAATTCGGATGTCACTTTCCACCTATAGTGGATTTATGTTTAGAACAGACTTCCTTGAAACAGAAACTACCATAAAAGCCGAAAGTGCCGTCCTGGATTAGCCTGTGCAGTCCGACATTTACGCCATACATGCCATATGTCCCGGTCTCACCGGGATTGTCCCGGTTTCGTGAGGTCTGTCCCGGCATCCCAGTGAGATGCATTTTGTCCCGGTCAATCACAAAAATCGATGTTAGTGTACCATAAAACTTACATTGGGCCAACAATTAACTTCAGATCGTTAATCCCTTTATCGGTCCCTATGACAACAATACCCGTTAGCCGCGTGTCAAAGAGGAGCAGTAATGATAACCCATTAGTGATTTATTGATCGTTTGTCACACTTTCGCGGGATGGGGGTAATATATCCGCGGTCGCTAATTGCTGCTGATTGTTGCATTGTTTCGGTATAAAAAAGGAACTGTGTTGTTGTTATTTTGATTTTAAAAAACAATAGGTGTTATCACATAATTAGTTTGATAACGTTTGAAGGTAAGTATGAAAATAAATTGAGAACTTTTCGAGAATTAAAGATCCAAAAACAATCAGTACTTTCTTTGAACTCGTATTGTTCACATCGCAAAATTTGATGCAGTTAATGACGTAGTCCAGGTATAAGTCTGCTGGAGAAGTCTCCCTTGTAAACGCATTTGTTTATTTGACAATCAGTGTTTATATTTGCGTGTTTCGTGTAATTTCTTTGATGTCATAATTAAAAATACATGTTATCGTTTATATTATTGAATAAATATGATTAAAATATATGCGTGTGTATGTTTGTGTTATTAATTTTGGGTGTTTATTGTCTGAACTATAACTATAAAGATCACGAAACGGAATAGGACCTAGGTTAGATACGATAAACTATTATTTATTATTACTTTTTTTTTTTCGGACAAAATGACAATATTAATGTGTCCCGGTCAAATGTCAAATGTCCCAGCGATATTTTGGCAATGTCCCGTTTTGGCCTGAAAAAATTATGGCATGTATGCTTTACGCGCATGCATTAAGCCCGGGTTTCCCATGACATGCCTCAATCGTATTTGCAGATTTCAGAGGAACAACTTGATTTCAGTACAGGAACTAGTATCTTCATAGTAATGGATTTGTAATATATTCATGCATAAAGGTCAGTGTCAGGTTAATTTGTCCCAGTTGTACAATGCAGCACCTGCATAAGACTGAATGCATACAATGTGCAAAGGGACTGAACTCTGTAATAGAAAATATGAAATGTGGGAAGAGTTCTTGGCCTTAAACAAAACATTTCTATATGTCTGATTGTGGTTTGGCGCACAAATCTTATGTTTAAAGAGGGACTGAACGATTTTTGTACGAAAATGATATTGTAAAACCATCCATTGATTCTCATGATGTCAGCATATTTCTAAAGTAATATTGTAATAAATGTTAAGAATAACTTATGTTCAGAAATGCGTATTAAGAGAGTATTTTAAAATAAAATATTACTATGCTGTGCAGCGATTTATTATACACATGTATATACAGCGTCTAGATGAGTCATATCGATTGTCAGCACTATACACGTGTATATACAGCATCTAGACGAGTCATATCGATTGTCAGCACTATACACGTGTATATACAGCGTCTAGACGAGTCATATCGATTGTCAGCACATGCACAGTTCTTACTTTCTCATTCAAAATTGAATGTAGCCGTTGCTGTACGATAAAAGGGTCTGTACCGATAGAAAAAGTGAGGCGTGTTGTGGGAAAATCGGGCTTAATGCATGTGCTTAAAGTGTCGTCCCGGATGGCACTTTCCGCCTACAGTGGATTTATGTTTAGAAGAGACTTCCTTAAAACAGAAAATACCATACAAGTGGAAAGTGCCAGCCCGGATTAGCCTATGCGGACTGCACAGGCTAATCCGGAGCGACACTTTATGCACATGCATTAAGACCGGTTTTCTCACGACGCCCCTCATATATATTTGCATTTTTCGATAATATACATTGTTTTGTCAATGTTGGCGTTTTTTATGTTATATAAAAGGGTGTTTTGTTAGTTGGTAAATAAAGAGACCTAAAATAATAAAAAATTAATCAGACATTCCCTTTTTAAGACTTTGAGTGACATATAATAATGTTAAAATTGTATTGACATTGCAAGCATTTTTGCAGATCAAACTATGGTTTCCTAGTTATTACTGTTATGTTTCAAATAATATGTTTCCAAACTACTCTACATGTACTCAATTACAATATGTATTGTTTGACAAATAATCTGATCTGATCGTGTTTGATGCACAGATTAAGTAATTGTTCTTTTAAACATTGATTATCTATGTCAGATAAATAATACAGGCATTTAACTTTGTGACATTTTGCATTTGATAAAGTAGTCTAGTATGACATTTTAAATGACATTAAAATTGTTATATTGGAAGTAATGGTGGGATAAATTGAAACAAATCAAAAATCAGAACTGTGGTAGCATATTTCATTTGAATTAACAAATATGAAGTAGGAAATGTTGAATATCTGAGTTTAAAATACTAAAATTCCTCATTCATGGATTTAAAGCATGACACTATCTAGGTAACTCCGGAACAAATTAGACTTAACCTTAAAGGGACTCGTTCACAGATTTTTGTGATTTTTGAAATATGCCATTAAATGTCTTAACTTTACAAATTAAAGCATCTGATCTAAGAACCTCAAGAACTCTAACAAAAAAACATTAAAAAAGAAAAGAAAAACTGTTGCTCCAACCGGGGTTCGAACCTCAGACCTCGAGATGAAAAGTCTGACGTGCTAACCTCTTGGCCATTTATATACTTGTCTGTGTATTTTTTACATTATGTAAGTGATCCACGTGTTTTTTATTAACAATTTCAGTGGAAACAACAGAAACACTCAAATTATTCCATCGTTTCGTATTTTATCAATTCCAACTGATAATTACTCATAAATTAAACCATATTTACAGTCTATTTCTATGTCAGTAGTGTATTTCGCTCCTTTATATACACTATTCTTTTATTTTTGGAATCTGTGACAAAAATTTAGAAAACTGTCAATGCGTCAATCTGTGAACAGGTCCCTTTAAAGATTGGCAAATTGACGATTTTCAAAATTGTTGTCGCCGATTCAGAAAAGAAAACTACACTCTTATAAAAAACAGCAAAATAAAAACTCTTGATACGACAACACAATCAAAAAAATTGTGCTGTTTTATAATAATTAAAGTTTGATTGAAATGGCAAAAATTATAAAGCGTTTGTAATGCTTTTTGTCAATATTGTTCAAAACATACGTATTAATTACATAGCGTTAAAATTACACTCCATAATATGCGATCCCCTTTAGCCTAGTGGTTAACGTGTCAAACCTTTAATCTGGAGGTTGAAGGTTCGAGTCCCGACAGAGAAATTTTTTTTTCTCTTGCTTTGTTGACAGACAATATATAGGTTTGTCAGTTCAGATGCTTTAGTAATTAGTAATTGATGTTAAAACATTTTAAGACATTTATTAAAAATACAAAAATCTGTGAATATGTTCCTTTAATAATCAAAATCGGATTATCTCAATACTGCACGCTATTTTTGTTTGAGCCAGTCTGTATTTACACAATTATTAATTTTGGATTTCCATTGATCCATTGATCATTCAGAGTCAGATTAATATTGTTTGATTGAAGAGTGAGGTAAAAAAAAACAAAAAAACAAGAGCTGTTTGTAAACAATTATGCCCCCTCTAGGTTAAAAGCAATCTTTAAAATAGTAAATTCTTGTGAAGATCGGATGGATACCGTTGGACAATGGGAGCGAAACTGCTACATGTAAAATGACCAATTTTAGATAAATCAAGGGCCATAACTCTGCAGTTCTTGGGTCAGTTTGATCGATCTAGGCTAAGATATTTAACTTAAACATTTTCATCAAGTTTAGTGAATATCAGATAATTCACAAGCCACAACTCCACAGTTACTGGGACGATTTGGTTGATTATCAAACTTGACTGAGATTTTAAGCCTGCAAACAATTTCACCAAGTTTATCGAAGATCGAATAAAAACTGTTGGACTCAGAGAACAGAAACAGCTAAAAAGGCCAATTTTTTATAATTCAAGTACCATAACTCCACAATTCCTGGGCCAATTTGGCTGATTATCAAACATGGTCGAGATATTATGCACACAAATATTTCATGAAGTTTGGTGAAGATAAGATGAAAATTGTTGCATTTAGAGAGCAGAAACTGCTAAAAAGGCCAATTTCAGATTTTTCAAAGCATATAGCTCCACAATTCCTGGGGTGATTTGGCTTGTTATAGAACTTATTATTATTTTTACAAAGATTTTCAAGTTAAGCAAAGTCTGATAAAAACTGTTCGACCTGCTGAGCTGAAACGGCTAAAAGGCCAATTTCACTTTTAAGGCACGTGAATTAAGGGCCATAACTCAACAATTCCTGGGGCGAATTGGCTGGTTATCAAACTCAGCTGAGACATTTTGCCCACAAACATTTTCATTAAGTTTGGTCAAGATCGGATGAAAACCTTTGGACTTAGTGAGTGGAAAGTAAAGTGGTCTAGCAACAGACAGATCGACCGAATGAGAAAACATTAGCATACCAATATACCCCGCCATCTTCAATGGGGGGGCATAATCATGTTATACACGTTGAAAAGATGGTAAACATTTTTAAGAGAAGGCTTGTTTGTGATATTGAGACTGCAAAACAAAACATCAAGTCTAACTAGTGATTTTCTATACAGTTTTATACGTCATTATGTAAATATATATATATATGAAAACTTGTGAGGACCTAATTTGTTTAATAAGGTTTTATATGTCATTATGTTCAAATGAGTAAATGAAAAAACACAATGAAATAATTTTCTATATAATTTGTTGAATCCTCTATGTAGAAATTTATGTAAGAAAACCAATGCTGAAATCCTATTTTTGGTTAGTCTCCAAATGTTGAAATGTAGTATTAATTTAACATTAATGTTGGTGTTATCAACGAGATCTTTCAACACGTTTCGATGCCTTTGACATAAATGACTTAATGTAAAAGATATACACATTGGTTGTTTACAAAATTGTCTATGTTTAAAGTGGCTCATTCACATATTTTTTATTATATTTTGAAATAAAATGTTCAGTACCCTTAACTTAGATATTGAATTTCTCCATATTCATGTGCCAGTAGCAAATATAATACAAATGTAATTATTGTCCTGACAAAATAGGGTGGGAAAGTATGGAAAACACATTTATGACAGAAAAATTGTAATTGAAAGAAAATCCTGCACCATTGCCGAGTATCATATAGTTTTGTTCGGATATATTGTTCTCGTTAAGATCCAGTGTTTTTTAGGGCCAATTTGGGGCCGAACTTTGGCCCCATTGTCCTGCTTAAAAATATTTTTTTTTCTCCTATATTTAACCTATAATTCCCCACAGCATGTAAGCTCCATACTGAAAAAAAAAGATGAAAATCAGACAAAATTTGGCTAAGATACAGGGGTTTTTGTAAACAATCCCAGCAATTTTTCATCAAAACAAGTTAATCTAAGTTTCATTTTTAGCAAAACAAATCATTAATGTTTTATAACAATGTAGAATATAAACATGTAATAATGTTTTTCGAAAAACAGAATCCCCTTTTGCCGTAAAATTCCCCATCTGAAAGGCCCCGCCACCTTTCCCCCAAACGTGAAAAAAACAACAGTTCAGACTTTTTTTCCAGTAATTGCAGTTTATACTGTTGGTGTTGATGTGTAGCCTAACAAATGCTAAGTCAAACAAGAGATGTTTGTAAAACATGTATGCCCCCCCCCCCCCCCCGACTTGTTGTGCAATTGTTAAGAGATTTTTTTAATATTGAACAAATTGCACATTAACACATGGGGAGGAAATTAAAGTTGATGCTTTAGAAAGTAAATATAAAGCTGAAAGAAAGATAGAGTATAATTATGGATTTATTTTTACAGTCTATTATATAAGGATACCTGTTTTCTGTTTGATTTAAACATCAAATAGGCCAAAATATCTCAAGATATCCTGCGGAAACAAAATGGTCTATGGAGAAAACAGTTTTCATGTTACAAGCCCCTGTGACCTTGACCTTTGACCTCAAAATTGATAGGCTTCTTCCTTTCCTCCCGCGTAACCAGCATACCAACTTGGATGATCGTAGGTCAAAGCGTATTCTACATATCATGCGGATAAAATGGTCTACAGAGGAAACAGTTTTCGTGTTACAAGCCTCTGTCACCTTGATCTATAACCTGTTGACCTCAAAATTGATAGGCGTCTTCCTTTCCTCCCAAGTAACCAGCATACCAACTTAAACGATCGTAGGTCAAAGCGTTCTCTAGATATAGTGCGGAAACGAATTTCATGTACAAGCCCCTGTGACCTTGACCTTTGACCTGTTGACCTCAAAATTGATAGGCGTCTTCCTTTCCTCCCAAGTAACCAGCATACCAACTTAAATGATCGTAGGTCAAAGCGTTCTCTAGAAATCGTGCGGAAACGAAATGGTTTACGGACAGACCGACCGACCATCCAACCGACCGACCAACCGACCGACGGACAGGTGCAAAGCAATATACCCCCACTTCTTCGAAGGGGGGCATAATTATGCATACATTAATACCTTAAAGTGCCATCACACTGGAGTGCATCCTTACCGTTTCCTCCACGTCCTGACAAGGACTTGCTAGGAGGTGGTGCAAACCAACAGATATGTAGTGAAGACCTGGTAGGGTATCATTTTACCACAGAGTGACAGAGTAGCTTGAAGCGTGTTGGAAAGCAGTCTGTTTATTTGCTTTTAATTTTCACTTAACACCATGTTTATTTGCTTTTAATTTTCACTTAAACCCAAACCTTACAATTTAATGTTTTTTGCAATATCTAGCGAACTATGTACACAATACGTTAATTCCGCTTAAAGAAGTCAGCCTATTGATTTTGGAACTTACACAGTTTTTATGGCTATTTTGGAACTTAACAGTTTTCAATGGCTATTTTAACATACACTATACTGGGAGAAATTATTTCAGTTTGTTTGAGCTAAATTAGTGATTAAAGGAAAACAACAACAAACAAACAATTCCAATGGCAATGACAAACTAAATAATATTCTACTTTTATGGCTAAAATAATTCAATGAAAAAAAACAACATCTAAACAGGGGAGACATTTATAAAGCTCCAAGTGCCAAAAGTCATTTACTGGTTTTAATTACCTCATATTCCATATCCATACGAGTTCAATTATTGGTGTTTTGTCATACATACAGGTATATAACACATATTTGAGGCATGTCATGGGAAAACTGGGCTTAATGCATGTGCCTAAAGTGTCGTCCCGTATCAGCCTGTGCACTCCGCTTTCATGGTATTTTCTGTTTCAAGGAAGTCTCTTCTGAACATAAATCCACTGTATGTTGAAAGTGTAGTCCTGGATTAACCTGTGTGGACGCACATGCATTAAACCTGGTTTTCCCATGACACGCCTCATGTAATTTGACTGCGATGCTCCTACAGATGGTGCAGATGGTTTCAGATCAATAAAACCTTTAAATGAAGTGTTTATGAAAATATATGCAGAGACCAGTACATGTTTCATTAAAAATATCATAGAAGGCTTATTATGACTTTTTGCACATCCAATGGTTTTAATTTGAAATGTTTTGGCACATGCTGAGTAGCATTTTTCTAAAACTGTTGAGTACCAGTGTATATCAAATGATGTGTCACATAGAAAACTATTCTGAAATCACTGAAACATGTATAACATACCAGTTCACAGTGCACTCTATAGCTTAGACAATCTACATTATGAGGAATGAGTGTGAAACTGTTGTATCTGCTTAACATTTCTATATCAGATACAATAGTTTCATGCTCAACCCTCAATTTATGTGTCCTGTTAAAATTAAATACATAGATATCAAAAAGGCTATAAAATTTAATACATTTTAGTCACTATAAAATCAGTTTATTGACGTTTTCTCTCATACATTCTCAAACTTTGATGTAATAAAAATAAAATAGATTATCTTCATATATCTTTATTAAAAAGCAATAAAATTATCACAGTAAATCTGTTAAATCATTTTCCCCTACCCTCTATAACACTGTTATATTAGAGGTAGAAAAATCAAGAACATTAACTTTTACTTAATTATTGAGATATTTCTTTGTTGGATTTAATATTGTACGAGAGAAACTTTGCTCCAAACGCAGTTAATAATTCTTATTAAAATAATGTTTCAGCACACATTTATTACCCAATACAGACATAAAATGACAATGAAATCAATGCTATGAGTATTCAATTTCTTAACCCTACGCATTTTGTATTGTTTTCAAAAATGACAAATGCCTGTGGCTTTCTTTAAAATCTATCCAGCAAATGAATACCTCTTTCATGTCAATAGAGATAAGTTTGCCTTGCAATAAAATTTAAGTAAACCTCAAAAGCGTGTTTATAAAAGTTGCCTTTCTTTGCGAACAAGGTATGAACAACCACGAAAATAGGGCTAAACCCATTGGTAAATGTATCAAGTCAGTGTTAAGTCTGAAGAATTATAACCAAGATGTGAGGAACTGACAAGGCGCATGGATACACGATTTGAGTAAGAGGGGTGGAAATATTCAGTAACTGAAAAAGCTGCCAACAAACGGCTTTTGGTCCCTCTAACATGTTAGGATTGATTTATGAAAGGTGTGATATATACTGAAAGAAACAATTTAATGGAACTATCGAAGAAACAATTTAACGGAACTATCGACAAATGGGCTTGATTATGACAATAGAATCATTGAAGAACACATCAATGGCAACGAAAGCATACGTTTTAATATATTGCAAGTTTTACAAATCAAATACGGGGCTTATTACACTGTTTCCACCCCCCTCAAATCCGTCTATGCAGACATATACTTGGTATTAAATACATAAGATTAAGGTTTCAATGAAGGAGAGGATTATAAAAGTTCAAATATAGAAACCTTTTATGAAAAGTCACAGTCTTGCCTAAAGCTCTTTGTAACAATCACAACTACATGTTAGGTTACATTTACAAATCAAAACAACGATGGTACAGCTGAATTTTGTTATCTTGAACTCCCTTTAGTAGAAGTTCCCGATAATTAGAAGTGGAAACTAATTCCAGACTTTCTTCCTTCTTGTTTTAGATAGAAAATATTTGATTATCTCGAACTTTCAACTTGAAGTTTCAGTTATATCGAAGTGGTTTCCTATCCCTCATAGTATTTTCACACTTATTTATATGTGTTTGGTATCTGTTGACACAGGAAGCAAGATGGTCTAAGTTTTATAGGGTCTGTGTTCGGATTAAGTCGAACTTCCGATATCTCTAAGTCATTTTTAACTCCTTGCAACTTCGAGAAGTTCAGGTGTATTTGTAAGACTAGCAAGCAGAGAGTGCAGGAGGCCGTTTATCAACACATCGTATCTTAAGCTGATCTTATCTTACGGTTTACGACCGTACCAAACTTGCGACCAGCGTACAACCATTTTATGACGGTGGTCATAAGTGTTCGGTCGCAGCCATGATTATTCATGCTTTTAACATTTAAAAGGATAAGTAGAATTACACTCGTCTAATTATTACTGCAGAACTAGCCAGATCTATTCAGATAAAATCGAGTTTTAATAATTACATGAAGATAATTATCATTTTCACTGTTACTGCGTAAATGCATATCAATTTTCTGTGTTACCATTTATAACGTTGAACATGTCGATCTATATTAATCGTCTTTAAAATGTCATTGTAAAATATTTTCAGTCAACAATTCTTAGAAGCGACAAACTGTAAGACGCAACAGAGTTTACTCTAGCGTAGCACAGCATAGAATTATTAATTTATTTTAAATGAGGAAAGTTACAATGTTTTAGACTTATAAAATTGACAATATGATATTTTGAAGAATATATTTTCATTTTTAAATAATAGTTATATTGTAAAACGGTATGTTCATTTATGTACTGTAGCAAACTCATCTTTATTCTGTGATGTAATTTTGATGACAATGTGTACATTTATGATAACCTTTCAGGTTATGATTTAATTGTATGAAATGAATTCTATCTATTAATTTTTTGTGGATGTATGAAAATCGCTTATCATATCTTTGTTGTCTTGTGTTACGAATGATGGATTAATTTGGATTTATAACTTTCGAGGTAAGACGCTTTCCGAATCAATGACAAGCAAAAACCTTCAAGTGGATGTAAACTGTAAAATATTATTTTTACAGCATGCACCCTCATTACTTATATATGATCAGTGCTTGTTGAGTTAATCAGCCAAAATAACACTGTTTCCTGATGGCACAGGTACTATTTGATTGTTTGAAATTATTTTTAATGTTCTAAACGTTTTAAATGCATATTTTTATTAATGTTTTGCCTGTCATTTGACATGAACACGCCATATTTACGACTGCTAAGAGTGCCTTCTACCAGTCGTAAATTGACAAAACGGTCCACCGGTCTTACTACTGTCGTACAACTGAATCTTACGTACGACCGCCAAACGACTAGTTGATAAACCAGCCTCCAGACCTCTGCTAACGTAGCCAAGTTTTCTTATCTTCCAATAGGGTTAATCTGGGTAATTACTGACAGTTTTTACAAGGACTCCCCTTGTCAAAAGTTGCCCCTAGCTCTGTAGTATATCCCCATATGGTGATGACGAAATTGGGAAACCCCTGTCTGTCTCGGATTTTATCGCTGATCTCTCTTTAATGGAAAATATTTAAATTACATCAGAAATGAGGCCACCCAAAATCGGGTAAGTTCGGAAAGAGATATAAAACTACGGACAATACTGGTTTTGCTATTTCAAATTACATTGGGAAACTACGGACACTGTTTTATATTCAAAATTCAGGAGAACTCGGACAGTATCAATAGGTTGCTCCCATGATGCACCATTTACAATAACCAATGCATTACGTCACAAGCTATTTTTAGACATGAATTACCCCAAACAATACTCTTCTACAATAAGGTTAAATTGTCACAAGTAGCATGCAAACATGTAGAAAAGTCGATCTACTAACGCATTTGTCCGAAGTTACCTGACTGTCCGTACTTACCCGGATTAACCCTAATGACAAATATTTAAAAATTCTACCAAAATCCAATCATGCATTCACTGGCCCATGTCCAAACTTCCCCAAAATTGTCACCCAAATCCGCAAATTCAGTTCAAAACATTTTGAATGTGCAAAGTTGCTAACTAACACACAGACAAACCAATGCTGGCAAACACATAAACTTCTTGCCTTTTTGCAATGAATGTGAATATAGCATGTAACTTGTTTTGAGGGTCTTAATGGTGTTATGGATATGGGCTGGTATTTATAAAGAATCTTAGTCAAAAATTAGGAAAAATCTTAAAATTCTGAAATTTAATTATTGGATTTTCTGACAAAGTAATGCATTTCTGGAAGATTTTGACACATAATTTTCAAAATAATTCAAAGTGTATTAATATATAGCATTAGTCATGCAAATATTCCAAAGCATAGTGATTTAAAAACAAAATCAAATTCTGACTTATGTTAAACTTAAGTTAAGAATGGCTTAAGAATCTGTATAAATATGGGCCCTGGTGTCCACCTTGCAATCGGGGGGGGGGGGGGGGGGGGGGGGGGGGGTCATGAGTTTGGTCCCTACACGAGGACTGTTCCAATAATCTTTCTCAAAAGACACCAAGTCCTGGGACCATATCCACAAAGCTCCTAAGCAAAATCTTATCTTAGTTCACATTTAAGTTAAAATTTCTAATAACATTTTAATTGTAAAAAACAATAATTTCTCGGTGAAAACTGGTAAAATAAAAAGCAGCTGTTGATCACATTAAACCATTTAAGACAAAATAATCTTTAAGTGAACCAACCACACCGTAAGTGATTTTTACCATTTTAAGAAATTTACGTAAGTTTTCAATTAGGAGCTTTGTGGATATGGGCCCTGGGGTTATATTACAGAAACATATGAAGTGAAATCATCCTTAGCCTTAAAATCATCATTTTTCGTAAGCATTTTATTCCATGTATGCATGAAATTCTGCCAAATGTATACTAATTATCAACTTATTATTACCTACTATTTACTAAACTGTAATTGGATTCATTAATTTATATCTAGTTTTATAAATATTACCTTACAAAATTGGAGCTTAAGTGAAAACATTTAAGATAAACTTAAGATGTTTTTGGAATGTGGCCCCAGATTCTACCCAGGAAACGGACTCGAAAGTGCCTCAATAAACCTCTGGCTTTCGACACAATCAAGCGTAAATAAATAAGTTTAAATTAAACTAACTTGTTTTGACAACATTCCTGTTAAGACCGGTCTCAATCCGGTACCAGAAAGATGTTGATGTTCACTTGGTGAAAAACAACATTCTTTGTCCATGTAAGTAGGGCACATCAAGAGCCCATTACCAGGGTATGCCTCAGTGAGCGCCATTAATAATTGCATAGGAATAAAACCTATTACACCTTACCCGGCTTATCAACTGTAATAAGTGACTAACAGAAATATTTGTATTTAGGATATAGTGCTTTCGGATCGTGGCCCGGTAAGGGCAAATAACAACTGACAACGTTGGCTACTTGTTAAATCCTAAATAGACCATTTTGTCACCTTTTTAATGCTGAATCATGCCCGTAACATTTGCAGGCAAACAATCAGTATTGACTCTTTAACAAAAAAAATTTCTTCAAAAGAAATACATTTTGATGCCCAGTGAGCTGACAAATGAGCACAAGTATTTCAAAACTCTTTTAGGACGGGGATAAATAGAAGGAAAAAAGTTCCATTAATTGGTTGTAATGCTACACAGTTTCCACAGTGTTCATGTATAATCTATACAAGTATTCTTGCAGTTTAAGAATGAGCCTTTATTCAAATATTTGTTACCAAGATCTTCCAACTGAAAACATGATTATATTTAATTTTCACTTCATATGAAATGCATGCTTTTAGAGAATTAATTAGAATGGGGAAATTTAGTTCATACATATACTTGAACATTATTTACTCAGGATGACAGAATAAACATTTGCCTTTCATTTGATTAGAGAAGTTCCTTACTGGAGAGTTCCTATATCTGTGTTAATAATTCTATTTGAAGAAATAAATAAACATTATACTTATCCTTATCATATTGGGCTTATTATTTTTTGTTTTGTACAAACGGAGCTCATCTAAAATATGCTTCCAGACAATGAATGTTATATAAAATATAATGGTTATATATAATGGTTTTTTTATTTGTTTATTTTTGTTTATTTTATTTAAGGAATATTTTTTGATTTTGAGTTGTTTATCTGTAAATATCCAACGATTTTGAGTTCTGATGCATAGGTATTAAACCACAAGGGTGTTTGCCCAAGTGGTTAAATAAACATACATCAGAATGAAAAATCATTGTTTATTCACTGATAAACAATGATAAGCAAAAATTATTTTGAATCTAAAATGACCTGCCAATATATTCTGCTATTACAATGCAAACTATATTTTACTATTTTGGAACTACTTTTTTGAGTTGTTTATTGGCAATTCAACAACGGACAAGTTTCTTCTTTGCCTTCAAAAACTCTGCATGTGTCATGTCAGAGAATGTCCTCAAATGTTACTTATAACTTCATTTGAAAGGCCAGGTACATTATATGGTTCACATTTGTATGGTTATGACTCTGGCATAGACCATAAATCACAATAAATATTAACATACACATATACAAAATACTTATTTCAAATATGAACTCGTAACATTTGGTATGGTTTGGCAAAAAATCATAAAATTTTATTTCTAAGAGATATAAATGCAATATTAATACAATATTTATCATGGCAATTCCATTTACAAATGTAAGTGAACTGTAACATGACAATAAATCACATTATAAAATAAAATAAGGTTTCACTAAATTACAAATTTTACTTATGTAACATAGGTAAGTATGAATATTAAAATAAAATACACCCAGTATGTTTGCACCTTAATGAATAATCAGTCACATCATCTATTTCATGCTAAGTGGTGAAATATAGAAAAACATCACTGAGATAAATACTTGTATCACTCACAGTGCTGGACTACTTTTTTAAATGTAAAAAAAATACTGCATAACATAAAATAAAAAGAAAATGTGTTTGTTTTTGGTGTTATAAAAATAATATCATCACTGGAAAGGGATACAATTTACATATACTCACTTGCGCAAGCTTCAAGTCTCCCTTTCCAGTGATGATATAACGAGTTATCACACCGAACACAAACAAATATCCTCTATATCTCTAACATCATTAAATGTTATAAGTTGACATATTTCATATATTCTTACATAACACCATGTATCAAGTCAATCCGATGTGCAATTCTAAGCCACCCAGGCTGAAGCCTTCATGATTCCTATGCATCTGAACTCAAAACGGTTGTTTATTAGAGAATAGACAATGATAATAGATGAAAAAAAGACAACAGTAACAAAAAGATAGCACATTAATTTTTACATACACTAAACTTGCTGCTAGTAAAAGTACATCTGTTTAGTCGTTTATGGTGTTTCTTGCTCTTCTTTACCAATCTTGAACAAATCAAAAATGAAACACTACAGGTTAATACAGGTTACAACTGCAATTTTTTTTAATATTCAGACGCCTTTTTGCCATGGTATATATCTTTCTTTAGCCATTCTTTAACACATAAACATTTCCCATACATGAAAAAATATATACATGTTCAACCTTGGTTTGAATTAGTAAAATGTAACAGGGGCTAAACAAATTATGTTGTCCACCATGTTTTCTCACATACTGTATATGAAAAATAGAAGTGACGCAAAGGACTGGTTTTTCCCTAGAAATGGACTCAATGAGTATCTCATAAAGCCTCGGGTTTAAGACGTTATTATTAGCTAAATAAACAAATAAGTTTTAGAAACATCTATTGCATGGGTATGACAAGTACATGACTGCTTTCAGAAAACTTCCAGAACATTGCCATGTCTAGAGAGCTCTACATAGATATTCATAGACATAAATCTTACTATATTCATAGACCTAAAATGCAACATGGACATTTCATGTAGTGGATAATGCATTCTCGTTGTTGTTGTTATTCTTTCGGGGTTTATAGTCCTTCCGCGACTGATGCTGCATTATGCGAGGACTGCCATTTGTGGCTCGTCAGACAATTAATTTAGATGTCGAAAGTTAAAGAAGCCAATTGAAAAAATATAATTTACTATGTTATTTATGTATTACATTTTTTTTTTTTGTTGTGTTTTTGATTTGCCAAATTTGTGTGTATCGGATGGCAGTAAGTGTGAGTGTTAATAATTGCATGTGATTGTTGTTTGTGTGATACTTCCGTGGTAAAGGTGGGGGGTGCGCTGTCGATGGCTTGGCTGGTGGTGGCTCGTTCCCAGTAGGCGTGGACACTGCAATCTAACCTGGCCTTACTAGAATTTCTTAGTAATTTTGAAAAAAAAAGAATTCTCAGCGATTCCTTGTCCTGATATAGGCCTGTCTTTCAAAATACCAGATATACATAGCGTCCCTTGGAAGCCAAAATGGGGTATCAACCTTTTTTGCGTGTATGCTGATGACACTTTCTGGCTTTTAGGGCACAACATTTGCTACATTTTCCCATGGGGAACTTTAATCTTTTTGTGTCACTGATGCTCAACAGTCCTTCAAAAGCTTCCATTTGCAGATCCAGAATGTTTTCGACTGTTAAACGTAAGCAAAAATAATTGTGTAAGTAAACACATGGAATAAAAAAAAAGAATCAATATTGCTAGAGTATCGGTATTGGGAACTTTGAATTGAAAATTGCACAACATGAGGTCCATAAGACACAAAACTGTTCACATTTCAAGGGCTGAGCGTGAAACTATTTTATCTGATATAGATACGTTAAGCAGATACAACTGCTAGTTTCTTTTTTAAGTGCAGTGATTGCAAAATATCTTGATATGCTCCTTTGCTGACTTGAAATGGATATCAGTTACCCACATCCTATTACCCAATACCCAAGTCATTAAAGTTGCAAAATATGACACAATAATAGACAGACTTTCTTTGTTATAGCAACACTTCAAACAAGTTATTTGTTAAAGATAGCAATATTATAATGTGGTTTTTTAGGAGCATGTATAATTGCCCACAATCTCTTTTCAAGATAGGTTAAGAACATTAACCCAGTTTGTGTAACTGATGGTGTAAATACATGTTGGAAAAGTTGGGGTATTTCTTTGTGAATCATATTGAAGTTTAGATGTTCATCCAAAGGATGACATGCTGGGTTAAGTACAATTTAATTAATAGGAAGTATACCATCATTCTGAGGCCAAAACCATTTTTATTGTTAAACTTTGTAAGTTGTTTATCTACAAATGTTTTGGTTGAGTGCAAATGATCAGGTCTGTCACACTTTTCATAAATACAAAACATAGTAGAAAACAAACAAAAAGAAAAGTGGACACAAAAACTGGTGAGCTGTTAATGCAAAAAAATGCATTTAAATAAAGAATGCATAGACTGACCATTTATGACCTACAGATTACGTAAAACAATAGACTGACCATTTATGACCTACAGATTACGTAAAACAATAGACTGACCATTTATGACCTACAGATTACGTAAAACAATAGACTGACCATTGATGACCTACAGATTACGTAAAACAATAGACTGACCATTTAGGACCTACAGATTACGTAAAACAATAGACTGACCATTTATGACCAACAGATTACGTAAAACAATAGATTACAGATATGGATTATCAGGAAATTTGTTAACATTTTACTCTTGAAATCTTTTTTTAATTAAATGATTTTGCTAAAAATTATTGTCTTACTCTGTAGTAGTATGGTATATGTATTAGTTTTTCAAACATTATAAACAGACCCTAATTAGGCCATAATTGTACATTTGTTATCATGCAATTATTTTTGTATGTACTATATTGTACAAAGCAAAACTATGTCAATATATAGTATTTTACATAACGATCTCTAAAATGACTTTTGTTAATTCTGTCACAATTCTGAGTTGAAAAATAATGCTGAAGAATTAAAGCTTCTTTTGTCAGAAAAATGTGACATTATGCCAGTTTATGGGACACAGCAACTAGCCTCATTATCAGATTAGCCGGTGGAAAGTATAAACTTCTTAGGGTTTCAACACAAATGGGCCAGGAATATGAGATTCCATGAGTATTGGGAGTAGGTCAAACTAAATCTAATAGTCACTTATTCACTGATAATTATGCAAATGGCAATTGTCACTGACAAAGAGACAGATAGCAAAGAAACCAACAGTGCAAACGGATGAGTAAAATACCAACCCCGATACAGAAATATATGAGGCGCATTTTTTAAAAACCTGACTTAATGCATGTCCGTAAAGTGTCATCCCGGATTAGCCTGTGCAGTCCGCACAGGCTAATCCAGGACGGCACTTTTCGCCTACAGTGGGTTTATGTTTAGAAGAGACTTCCTTGAAACAGAAAATACCATAAAAGTGGAAAGTACCATCCCGGATTAGCCTGTGCAGACTGTACAGTCTAATCCGGGATGACACTTTACGCACATGCATTAGGTCCGGTTTTCCCACGACGCGCCTCATATGTGGAATGTGTCACTTCAATCTCATTAAAATCAAATCCTAACATTGTTAGGATCTGAAGACATCGTATAACGGGTCAACTTCAAATGACCTTCCGAACAATAAAATATCAGCCCTGCCTTTTGCACAGCAATGTTTGACCACAGTTTTGAAAAGTAATGCATTTCCAGCTGATCCTCGGGAATAAATAATTTACAGTTAATTTTCACTGGGATAACAATGCTACTATGGTAAACACCCAAAGTTCAAGTTAATTTTGTGCATAGTATATGTGATTTATATATGAAGTTACACCGCACGATTGTGAAATAAACAGTTTGATTGGCTCCTAAAAAGGTCATCTGAACATGACCCCTAATACAAAGTCATCAGATCCAGTCAGCGGATAATATAGTAGCGTCAGATTGGAGATGATTTTTAATGAGATTGATAGAGACAGAAAACCAAATAAACCAACAGTCCAAACAGACAGTAAAATAACAACCCTGATATAGAAATACATGTGGAATGTGTCACTTATGGACTACTTTCAACTTTAGGTTTAGAAGTTTTATTATACTTTTGGGGGAAAAATATCTGTGAAAATTGCCTTACATGCTTACATGCAAGTTGTAATGCACCTATCGATATTTTCCCCCAGGGGGAAGGAGGGGGTTGTCAGGGGAGGCGGGGCATATATGGGACTATAGCTTGAACGCGATTCCAGACAGCCGGAATTTGACACGCTGAATGATTCCAGGTCCTGGGATATAGACCTTGGTCGAATTTTAGATCCCGGTAATATTGGCTCCCCTCCACCCCCCACCGCAAGCCATTTGATGCCCTAAGCATGTCCCACTTTGGGGATTTAGACAAAGTGCTTGGCTCTAGTGTGGAGAATTAGACCCCAAAAAATAAAACTAGTCAAATTCCCCTCTGTCAGCCTGCTGCCCCCCTCCTGGGGGAAAATATTGATTAGGTGCACAAACTAGCATCTTGTAATCTTTTGTTACTGTAACAACCTATCAGTGCTTGTGTTGGTAATGGAATTGAGCAGTTTTTCTCGTAATATTTTTCTGTGTTATTTAATAATGAATACATTCAAAATATCAATGCAATTTAATATTTCAACATTCAAACATGACAATATTGTGGAAATTAAACAACAAACAACAGGCATTGCAAACAAATATTTTCAGACCTACGCATTCTTTACAACAACTCATAATTATGAATACACACATAAAAGACATGCTGCAATTACTACACAGTATGACCCTTCTTTAACACTGAAATTACAGTTCAACCAACATTGCACATGCAACATTGCAATATATTTAAGGACAAATATTAACAACAACCTGTATTATATAAAATTTTATTGGTAAAATTTTATATTAACTCTGAAATATTGGTTTTACAATATAATTACCATTACTCCCTGCAATACTGATGTAACTAATTGATGACAAATAAGGAGATCCCTCCAGTTAGCTCCCATATCCCCAAGGCTTTACTCTCTGAAACCCTGCTCTGGTGTGAAACATAATTCATCATTCATATTGAAAGCCTAAATGGCTTATCACCAATGTACAATGAAGTCAGATAAACCAGTTAGCCTTTCAATGACCAATATATCAGTTGCAAAAAGGATATAATGAATGAAAGAGTAATAAATACCAGGCAACACAAATTGTCGCCATCAATAGGCTTTGTAAATTTAACGCAAATCATAAAGATTCCACAAAAAGTATCATAATTAACTTCAAATATATTTTTTATCTCATTTGATACATTTGAAAGAATTATATTTATAAGAATATAACAAATGATAAACACACCACTTTGATTAACAACAAATCCTTATTTGTATACATTTCTCTTTTAGAATCTACCATCAGAAATACCTACAATATCTTCAACCTTTTTTTCAATTAAGAATCTAGTATTAACAAACAACGGCCTTTCAAATAACAATGAATGCATAAGAAATAATCAAAATACATTAACACCAGTATAATGTACCCATCTATTGTTAAAAAGTTTGCATTTCATATTAAAGTTATATACGTTTAAGGTTTAAGTACAGCTTTCAAGTTAATAGTTGACATGGAAAATATAGATTTCATAAAACTTGGCCACCATGTTATGAGGACATTACATTACAGGAACAATTTAAAACCATGATCACAAACAACCTTAATTCACTGGCACAACAATTTGCGTTATTAGGCCAAACAAAAATTCAGTGTTACGGTCGGGACCCTACCTAGCGAAAACCCCCCGACCCTAAAGTTTTTAGCGATGATTCTTTTCAGTGAAGTCCGTATTCGTCAGATTTTAAATAATTGTTAATCTTTTTTTTACCGAAATGTGTCACTAAAAAAAGTAATAAAAAAAATCAATCCCGACCATACCTCACTTTTTTAAAACCGTTGCCCAAAACACGCCATTTTTTGGGGGGTCTTAGTAGTCTTAAAATACATCTGTTTACCCGAAACTCATGGCTCTTAAATTAGGTAATTCTGTTCGCTTAACCCAAATCTCGCTCCTTACAGACAGACATCTTTTTTTCTGTACACACAGTAACCTCATAGATCAATATCAAAGCAATATTAAACAATAGCCATGAAGACTGATGTAATACCACATATATTATCATTGATTAGATATTGTGATTCAATGAATAACGAGACCAAAGGTCAAAATCTGATACCAATTTAAGCTTTGTAGGTCTCAAGATATGATTACCGTCATTGTAGTTCAAAAAATATTATCACGGGGACGATTTTTGATAATCTGTGTATGGAAATATTTAGCCAGTTCTGAAACAAAAACGAGAATAATAGATGGATAAAAAAAGGATCGAGCAATGTATGAAACAAGGATAATAATTCATTATCATTTTGATCAGAAGACTACAATATTTTGCTGGTGATTTGTTTCAAGGATGGTAGACTGATTACAAATAGTGGACAACTTGTGAGGACTATGTGGTTAGTTGAATTACATGACAAACTGCAGTTTAACTGACTGTGCTGTCAAAGAAATGCCATCAGGATATTTAAATTTTATTTTAGGTTTTCAAAATGAGTTGGATGTGAACAATTTTAAGCGAGAAGTGACTTCTGCCAAGTGAAAAACAATAATTTCACTAGTGTGCCAATGTGATTGATATTGGAAGAAAGAACACTGGCTATATACCAAATGCATTTCGATTATAAATCGTTCAAATCGTGCAACTTGTAAACTTATGTAAGCCTTGAACTTTCTGTCTCTACAAACAGCTTCCGTTTCACAATATTCATTAAACACTGGATTAAGATTGAAAGTCAAATTAAGAAGGTTGCGACAACAGATTGCAAACAATATTAAGAAATTATGATAAGTGGAATCACAACAAGTCTGTAGGGCATTTTGACATATATAGAAGATAGCTTCTTAAATAAAGTTTAAAAATTGTTTGTGAACAAAATTAAGGATTTTTGAAAAGCTGAATTCCAAGAAGTCTGTTGTGGTGTTTGGCTAGCTAGTAGAAGTGAAAAGCTTCTTACATACATGTTTACATGTAAACAATTAGTAATGGATACAATTAAGAAAATCCACCTGAAATTTATGTCCTAACTTACAAGTTTTAACATTCATGTGGATAATAGCTTTCAAAGATAGTGATCTTGAGGTTTCACATAAAACTGAATATCAAGGAGACGGTTGTTTGTTGCGTTCAATACATACAATACTCCACAATGTATTCTAATGTAAATTTAACCCGAAAAGTGACTTGCGGAGGAACACACAGCATTTTGCTGATTAGTAATGTATGGATTTTACATTGACCAATTCATGAACCTTTTGAATTAACTGACAAGCACATAGAAAGCCATGTTAGTGCTAAATAAAGTTGTGAAACAATGAGCAACTGAGGCATTTGACAATATTCCACATATATCGTGCGTTTCACTGACTAAAAGATTAAAAATTAAGAACATTTAACACTAATACAGTGGGATTTAACAAAGAGAAAGTGCTTAAATTACTTACAAAAGGTTTATTAAAACTAATACTTATTATAAGCAATATGAAATGGAAAGTGCTAGTTGAAGAGTATTAATTCTTCAAAAACTTGAGCAGTGTTTGAAATCATCAAATTGGAATTATGAATGACAAAAAAATGGCATTTAAATTTGTTTCGGTCATTCTAGACGGAGCCTTTTAGTGAAATTTGTGGATTCAAACGAAATTTCAGAAAATAATTAAAGCAATTTAATACCAGATTAAGCTGTATCAGAAGTGAAGAACCAGTGTTAAGAGTGTCATAGTTGCTTTGGTGCCATCAGATTCCATGACATATACCAACAGCTGCATAATCAGCTTCTCTGGATTATTATGATGACTATAAAAATCAATAATTAGAGCATTCCTGTGGGAGCCTGTGATACCAATTAGTTTGCCTGGACCAAACATCCACCGATTTGAACACCATGTACCTCTGGGCACATTATGGAACAATTGAAATATTTCCCAGAGTAAACAGTGAAATTTATGAAACTGGAACAATTGAAATATTTCCCAGAGTAAACAGTGAAATTTATGAAACCGGCTATTGATGTGATTATTGGATTTTGACAGCGTGATCTCTAAAAAAATTTGTGCGCTTTTTCGCGAGCCTTACAATTAAATTGATTATACATACCTGTTGGTGTTTCAATGTAAAGAGAGAACAGGAAATGGTAAATCTTCTATGTAAAGGACATAACAAAACCCGCTAATGTTTGGTAGATATCCAGTCATTACCTAGCCTCAGTGCGGCTAAGTAGTACTGTCAAATGAATTATTTTCAAATAGAAACTTTGCGACAATGGACAATGTAAAAGTGTTATTCATACTATGCATATTTAATGGCAATGTTTCAATGTGAAATTGGAAACAGTTTTGACTCCGGAATACATATTGAAGCAAACATCTTTGGGTTAAATGTGAATAACTACTTGTTTAAAGAGGAGTTATTCGACTGGTGATACTATAGGAATTAAATTGGGAGGTTTAACACCCAGAAACAGAAAGGAAATGTATCACTGATATAAACTTATTGAGAAATAGACTGCTTTAGTGCCCGATACTTGTGAAACTGCAGAGAAAATTTGCCTTGACTAATTGGATTTTTGTTTGTGGTAATAGTCTAAATTTATAAACCACTCACAACAAAGGATTAAGTGAATTATTTTCTCTTGGATTTATTAAGAGCAAATTAAAACTGCAATCAAGTGGCGGTGTTTATCCAACGAAATAAACAATAATTATTTCAGTGTGGTGAACATTTTTAAAATTATAAAAATTAAATGATTTGCATAAATATGCAAATAAACCGATTGAAAACACAGGTCATGATAAAAACTAAACTGGATGCCACTACCCTTGAATAAACAAGATAATATGGATTTCTACTTCAGATGATATTGTGAGCAATCAATGGACAGTCTTTTGAAGAAATATTATTAAAATAGCAAACGAAGAGAAACAAATATTTGATTTTTATATGTTTAGACATTAATGGAGATATATTTTACCACAGTGTGAAAAAGTGGACAGTTACAAAGGATTTTTACTGCAAATGTTGAATTGTTCTGAATGTTGCAAATTAGAATAAAATAACATGCCTGATAAGTCGCAGTACTATTACAGACAAAAGGCAAGTGTTGTGGTAAACTTGTGGGTAACCTGATATTCTTCTATTTACAAATGAGTTTCATGACAATAAAAATAAACAGATGCAGTTCTTTGGAGATTGAGTATTCACAGCAAGTTTGGTTCTTTTGGGATCAGGATCGGAAAGAGTGTTCAGAGGAAATAAAGTAACACTGAGTACTAACTTGGCAGGCATGAGTGCAATAAGTAAACAATATTGAACAAATGTGAAAAGGATAATACGATTCATAAAAATGGCTATTTTCGGACTTTGCCAATGTAATATTATAAATAACAGTTTAATTTTGCAGTTTTTAAAGACTGAATAATCAACAATTGAATAAGATTTTGTGAACAGAAAAAAGAAAAACTGTTTTATGTGCAATTAACGCAATAAATGTGTGCGCTAAATATAGATCGTTCAACCTATCTGGATCATCCTTAAACTAAAAGGAAACATTCAAAGTGTTCAATACAAAAAATTGGATTTTAATATTAGTGTTGAAATTACAAGTGTGAAAAGAACTTCATAGATTTGGAATTTAACACTTTAACAGTACTTACAAGTGTTAAATAAACCCAGGTTAACAATGGCGTATGTTGGAAACAGTATGTTTGGACACCACCTGGAGATTGCTGCCCATGCTAGTTCTTTCGCAGGTGGATTTGGTGGAAGCCACGACAAGAACAGTAGTTTTGGAATCGGCGGACCTGGTTTTGGAAGCTCCAGTCTTTATTCCAATGATCCAAATGGCATACTTCTGCAACAGAATCACCCTGGACTTGCAAATCATTACGGTTACAATGGTTCCTTCCTCATGCGGCAGAATTCTTTGTTATCCGAGATGACAAAGTCGAAATCAGATCGAAAGAAGCATCCATGGGCTTCATCCAGCTTCAGTTTTCCATATGGTCAAAACGATAACAGTGTGCTTGGGTTTAATTATGAGAAAAAATCAGAAAAGAAGAAACCTCCACTACAAAGGCAGATGTCAATGGTGCCACAAACTCAAGACGACGACGAATATGAGGAGCGACCATTCTTGGATAAAAGACCAAGAGCACCTAGCTTTGCATCAGACCCTGCGAAAATGCGTAGCCAGACCATCAGTACTGCCTCTATGCCCATCCAAGAAACAGGTAGGCCAAGAATATCAAGATCCATGTCCATTAACGAAGACCGAACAAAGCTGGCTAACATGGACATTGCTATGCCGATATTGAAAAGACAACAGTCCTATGATGCAGAAAAAGCTAGGCGGAAAAGTCTACAAAGGAAACCTTCATTTTCCTTTCAATTTGGAAAGAAGCGAAAGTCCTCAAAATCCCAGTCAGATACAAATTCAGAGTCTGGTGTACCTTCTGACTCATCGAGTGTCCCTCCAAGATCAAGAAGCAATACACATGAAAGCAGGACAAGTACAAACACTGACTCCTCGACATTACAACCAAGTGTGTCCAGTAAGAACTCTAAAAACAAACCAGAAGATGAAAAGGCACATGAGCAGCTTATATTAAGCCTAATGAACCCTGAGCCCAAAGATGATGTCTTTGACCCAGTGTCTTCACCTGAGGTCAAAACACCCGATTATTCATTCATACCACCACCAAGGATTGAGCAGACTTCAATCCCGACCCAGCGGCCGGAACAAAAGAAATCACCAAAACCCAATGAAGCTATGAACTCCGCAAACCCAGAAAGACAGACACCAATACAAAACCATTCAAAACGACCATCCTATTCCCCAGCACAAGCTATTGCATTAACAGAGCTGCCACAAAATCCCAAGAGTCCAAGAGATGTGGCGCCCCTAATGAACAAGCATAATCTTAACCCTGACCCTAATGATTCTGACCGATCCACTGACACCTACTATGACTGTACCAGCCAACAGAATTCACCGAAAAATGACAGACTAGAACCCTCAGCCCCTGTTGAAAGCCTTCCAAGACGCATGACCATGTCTGGGCACGATACCAGCATAAGCACTGATGGAGAGGACACAACATCAACCTGTGACACACCTCCAAGGAAAATGTACCAAAACATTCGACCAATGTGCCAGCCTGTAGCAGACTATGCAAACGAATCTCCCCATAAGCCTTACGAGAACCATAGGGAGTTTTATCCCAAGCAAGAAATGCCCATTGAAACACTGAACTCAAAAGAGGTCGGACGTCAAAAACCAAAGTTACCTAACATCCCAAGAGATAGCTTCTCCAGTCCAGCTACTAAAACTCCAGAGAGTGATATTCGTGACCCCATTTTAAGCAGAAATATCCAGCATGACAATGAACACAAGGATCAACACGAATCCGGGGAAAGCTCCGAAAGCGGCTATGCAACAAGCCATCGCCCCTTGTCACACAAAGATTATCATATAAAAGTTTCGCAGTATGTTCGCTCGCTACCTAGCAACCCAGACATTGACGAGAGACACTCGGAAAGTGACATTGGGGTGAAGAATGGCTCTCTGTCTGACAGTGATCCGGAGGAGCGACATTCTGTGGTAGCAAAACCTACAAAACTGGACATTAATGGTATGGACTGCGTAAGTGGCAGTGAATCTGATGATGACAGCAATAAATCTGATAGTGATGTGTCCGTTTCGCATCTTGAAGTCATGAAGATCCTTGAAAGTCCAATAATTGCGAGGGAAAGGGTGGCAGACAATTTAAACAAGAAGAAGAATGATCCAAATTTTACTGGTGTCCTGCCTTCGCCCTTAGAGCTATATCAGAAGGGGGATAATTCTTCCTATCCCCCAATTACCGACATGAAGGCTGATCCGAAAATTGACCAAAATGTCTTACTTGAAAGTGACAAACCACAGCCAAAAGAAAATCAAAGAAATGCTATAGAAGTGAATTCTGTCATAAGCAATGGCCACGAGTCACCAAGAAGTGAGCAAAGCTCTAGAGCACATAAGGCGGACAGACAGGCCTCAATACCAGCCAAAATATTGGAACGATTCAACAGTAACTATGGGCGCCCCTATGAATCATCATTTGAAACGAAGACTACGAAGTTTATTAATGTTCTTCTAAATTTACTCAACATGATCCTATTTCTCGCAAGTGCCGCCATCATAGGAATATGTCTTTGGCTGCTCTTGAAGGACTTCAATGTAAATGATATAACGAGTATGCTTGGAGACAACTTACTGCAGGTGATTGTGTATATAACACTATCTGCAGCAGGAGTTGCAGTTCTTGCTGCATGCTGTTTGTGTTGTGGTGTCCGCAATGACAGAAATGGTCTTGGTTTCTATGCATCTGCTCTAGTGTTAGTGACAATTTGTTTTGGAACATCGTGCATTCTGACAACCATTTTCGCTGATAAATTGAGTGGCATCGAATACAGGTTTAATTTCAAAGACAAACTATTGATGACCTATGGTTTGGCAGATGGCATGGAAACCAAAATACTTACTGATGCGTGGGATGCCATGCAAACTGAGTTTGAGTGTTGCGGTGCTGAAGGCCATGAGAATGATACAGATTCCTGGGCATTGTACAGCAAGACAGCATGGCTGCAAAATCACCCTGATAGAGGCCTGATTTTTGTGCCTGAAAGCTGTTGCCGGAAAAATTCAAACACTCAAATATGTCAGGGAGCAGACAGTAAACAACTGGGGCCTCCTAGGTGGCCTTATTCCAAAGCTTTCCCTCATAGCAACCCAAACTTGAATACCGATGGTTGTTACCCATTTTTGGCAAGCTATCTACGAACACTGTCTAAACTGGCTGCTCTGACAACAGGATGTTTAGCTGGAATGTACTTTTTAACTGTGATGTTGACATGGATATTCTGTTTTAAGAAGCGGAAAGACTATCAGAGCTATTACTGTAATTCCAACGACGATGATGAACCATACAGTGATAACAATGATGAGACTCTCAGATTTGTGATCAGAGAAAGTGAACATGATGATCAGGATAAAGTAGACGCTGACGAAACAAAACTTTTGAACCCTACCACACACAATCGAGTACCAGAAAAATCCAGCCTAAAATCAGGAAATGATTCTTCAAAGCCTTGTCTTGAACAAGCGAACCATGTGCGAAGTGGGAGGACAACGTACTTCGAAGACGAACAAGAAGGTGAAAGTGACTCAGATGAAGAATTTAGCAATCACCAACATGGGCCCAGAGACAATGATTCTTACAGGCAAAGGGACCTTGACCAAAGTGATGGTGACTTTTACAGGCAGCAAGACCCCGAGAGGAATGAACCACTAGCCGAGACACCGTCGGACGTGATGGAACGCAGAAACATGTGGTTATCAGGCTCTAATGGGGGTCACCTGCTCTCCCTGGCGATAACGGAAGAAGACAGCGACTACCAGGATACGGATGATGAAAATGCCAAAGGGGTTGCGTATGTTTAAAAAGTCTGTAAATCATTTTGACTGGAAAATCAGTTTTCCATGCTAATATTTTGCTTATCTTCCTTTGTGCTTAAATTGTTTAAAGTACTGTATATATATAAACTGACGACTGCAAGTTAGTGATTGACTGTCAGTAGAAATCATAAACTATTATCATACTTAAATTTTGTACCCATTAGTAATAGTTTCGTTTTCCTTGATTCTTTAATATTTTTAAGCTGAAAAAAAAACATGTTGTACAGAGTTGTAAGTTACTATTTTGTGTCCGTTTACATTGAAATTTCATAATGTCCTGTAATTAAAGGACATTATGGCTTTTGGGCATTGTTTTGAAACTGGTGCTTTTTTTTTGATCTGTGATTTTTCTTGAATAGTTTATAAGGTGCATGTTTGACACATGTAAATATATATTTTTAAAAGTGAAATCAGATAAAAGGATTCAATATGCCAAACTTAACATTGTTTTAGGGGGAACATTTTATTTTTAACAAACAAACTAATTATCAATACATTTATTTTATTAAACCAATAAAATGGAAATGTGAAGTAAAAGTAAAAAAAATACATGGTTGTAATTCTTTGTAAATATAATTTTATATGATTTTTTTTATGAAAAGCAAAAAACATTAAAAATCATTTCTGCATTTAATTGATTTATTAAGGAAATATATAATTATGAAAGTGTTAATTGAGAGCATGGCTGCATTTCTTTTAATAATTGTGAATATAAAATAAGTGTGTATAGAAAATTATATATATGGCGCGTCGTGAGAAAACCGGACTTAATGCATGTGCGTAAAGTGTCGTCCCGGATTAGCCTGTGCAGTCTGCACAGGCTAATCCGGGATGGCACTTTCCGCTTTTGTGGTATTTTCTGTTTCAAGGAAGTCTCTTCTAATCATAAATTCACTGTAGGCGGAAAGTGCCATCCTGGATTAGCCTGTGCGGACTGCACAGGCTAATCCGGGATGACACTTTACGCACATGCATTAAGACCGGTTTTCTCACGACGCGCCACATATATATATATATATATATCATGTAATCAACTCTCTCTCTCCATGAAATATAAACTGTATCTATTCTTGTTATGTAAAATGTTATTAAAAAAATATTATATACAGGGCAGTAATTTTCTGGCATTAAATTATTTAAAACTCTATTTTTTAATTAATATTAAGTATATTCGTATACATGCCAACCCACAAAAATAAAACTAATGTTAGATATTTTTAGTCCATTGATTTTAGTGTAATCCTTAAGTATTGTATTTTGAAATGTTTTTATTTGTTATTATAAACAAAATACTTTTAAATGTTAAATGCGCCAATATGTGCAAATGCTAACTTTCTTTACTTTAATTTGAATATTTGTTTTTTATTTTGTAATTTATGTTGTATTCTGGTGAAAATATTGTGTTTTTCTACATTTTAGTGTTTGAAGTAGGCCCAATTTTGAGCAGCAAAATTTTAATTGAAATTGAAACTCTAAACCACTTTAATCTTGTCAACTCCTACACAAAAACATATCACACACAAGTGAATGTTTACTTTTCGGAACCAAAGTGTTATGGGGCAAACTGGGGGGGGGGGGAACCCGTCTGACATCACATCATCTAATTATGAACATCTCATGTTACTTACCCAATCTAATTATGAACATCCGCATGTTACTTACCATAGAGATGTGTGCAAAAGTTTGGCTTGGTGTTTACGCCCTGCTTATTCAAATTGATGTTTACAATGACAATGTTTTATAACTGACATTAAAATAAATTGTGGTGAAGTAATGTTAAGGTTATAAAATATAAATTGTATCATTTGTAGCACACAATATCAGGCAAACACTGCAACAATTTTATATATGTGACAACTTTATATATCAGTTGATGTGACTTAACTGTTATAAAAGGTCATGAAGCCTCGCTGGTTCAGTTATTTCTTAATGGCTCAATTTCTTTAAATGCTTCATATTGTTCAATTTAGATCGATCGCAGTATAATTGATGTAATTTGGTCACACGTCACTGATTAAAAGCCACTAGTGCTACCATCCAGTGTGTAAGGATCAAAAGATATAGGCCTTTCTTGGGCTACATCCCAATCAACTTAATAGTTAATAAATTACTTGCAACATTGTTCAGCAACATTTCTTGATGTTTTTCTATTCTAATTAGAATCAATTGTGTATGATTTTGTTTTACATCATTACATTTGTGATCTAATTGCCTCGAGATGTCATTTATTTTACATTAATTTTAACCTGTATAGTGGCATTTCGTATCATTTTAAATACACATTTGAAATCAATCGACATTTTGTAATTGATGAACAGGTTTATGTTACCAATTTTGATTGGTTATGGTGGCACAGTGTCATACAGAGAAATTTAATGCATATAGCTCTTTTATAATTATGTCAATTGTGGTAAAAATAAAATGACACTATTAAGGATTCCAGGGGTGTGGAAATATCAAAATTATTCACTCGTCCACTGACAAGTTCATTGCATAAATCTACTTGTCCACAAGCTAATGTCACTTGTCGAAATAAATATAATTTTTTTTTTAGCATTCATCATTGTTATGAAATTATAAACAAAACCACAATCTGTTATTGTTGTTAAAGTACATAATTATAAAATAATATAATAATTACCTCCCAACTTATACATTTTCCTAAACTGAAATTCTACTTGTACATGAACAACTTGACAGGAAAAAGTTACTCTGAGGATAAAATTACCCTGCGTGGGACAAATCGGGCATAGGATTTCCACACCCCTGCTTTAAGGATAAAACAAGTTATTGTATTACAGAGCCTTTTTTCTCAGAGGCCAAAGAAATGGCCTCCGTCATAGATTTTGTGGTAAATTATGTCCAACAAATGGTAAAGGGTCAAAAATCCAGGTGTACAGTTAATTTTCATGGAAAATTAAATGATATTTAATAAATTTCTCTAGGGAAAAAAGCCTTTAGCGGTATATGACCCAAGCTAACAAAAAGTTTTGCCTCTTAACACACTTTTGCCCTTTCCTTATAAAGTAAAATGCCCTGTATTATATATAATTTTATATATTTGCAAAATATCCTTACAAACATATACTGAATGTTGTTTGTGGTTACAACCAGTTAGATATCAACATATTTTTATGTCACTTAGTATTTGTTTAAGAAATAATTTTTGATTAATCGCTGTTTATCGGTCAATAAACAACTAATTGGAGTTCTGATGCGTAGGAATTTAACCACAAGGATGTTAGCCCCAGTGGTTTAATAGCCGATAAAGAACCATAATGCAAAAATTATTTTGATTCTAGCATGATCTAACAAATATTTTTGCAACTGTAATGAGAACTACATTTTACTATGCTTCGCTCAGAATTGGGACTATTTTTTGCGTTGTTTATTGGGTAGTTTAACAACACTTATTTTGTTCTTTGTGTATAGAAAAATCAACGAGTATCATGTTAGAATTTATATCGAACACCAATAATGTGACAAGTATTTCATGGGAGGCAAACATATTTATAACTCTTTCATGTTACAAGATAGCTGTTATAAGGTGATATTTTTTCTGCTATGGATGCATATGTGGACATAAAATGTGTAACAATGTTTGATTTTTTTTTAGATGTATAGACTTAAACCTGTTGATATTTGTAATAAATGTAGCAAGTTGATAATAATTGATATCTCATTATAAAATGTTAATTTAAACGATAGTAACAGTTTTGCGCCAGAACAATTTTAAACAATTTAGAGTAAGTGTTCATCCAGTTTGTTATGTACCCAGTGTGTTGGGATGATTATTACGAGAAAATTATGATGTATTTAATTCATAAAAGCTTTTTTTACATTCAATCAAAATAAAATACAACCAAACTAAGCAAAACATTCATAAACAGAAGGCTGAGGGATTTACAATTCATATTTTTATTTTTATTCGCAGAATAGTACAAAAGCTTTTTTTAAATGTTCAATCAAAATGAAATATATCTCAAACTAAACAAACATACATTAACGGAAGGCTGAAGGGATATATGTATTTAGGATTTATGTGGTAACTCTTTAAGTTAAATAAAGAGCCTTCCATTTAGGTGAAGTTTATTTTATGCAATTTCACATAGAGGTTTCGCAGCATGTTTCATTTGCATTTCTTATGCAGTTAAATTTTCTAACATTCCGTGTCACCGAGTAAACAACTTATCCAGGCCAGACCGATCATTAGTTTTGTATTTGTTTTCCACCTGGTTATCATATTTAGTGATCAATACCAGAAATGTTGCAGGCCTATTGTACCTATTGTTAGAACTGTGTCAGCCTAAATGAATTAGTTGGCAATTCTAACAGAGGCTACACCAAAAAATTTTTTGAATAAACCACTAGAAAAAGTTGTGACAAATTTGTTTAGTGGTCGAAACTTTTAAAGCTGCCTACCTGGATACGAATTTGTTTTTTTTTTACCTAAACATTGTGAGTTCTAAAATAAAAAAAAGTTGCAGTGGTAAAATTATAATGGTTGTTATATCCAATTTAACAGTTATAAGCCCATTGTTTTCTTAGTTTAGTCGAGTCCGGGACTAAATTGGTATTCAAAAAGCTTATGAGTTAAAACTTTGTAAACCACAAAATTAATTATATCTGTTGTTTTTTATTGTTAAATTTTGTTAATGCCAGCTTTACATATTAGAATGCTGCTGTATGTGAAGAGGAAGGAATAATGGAATAGACATTTGTTTAAGTCTTGCTGACCATAGTCAAGTACGTTGTTTGCTTTTAAATTGACCAGTAGGTACTTGTAAATCAAGGATTTGTTGACCAATTATGGGCTTATATTTCAGTGGTAAATAATAGCACATGGTTGCATAATACGATCAATTTACTTCAAATCCATGGACCAACAACGTTAGACAAACAGAAAAGTGCAGCCAACTATGTTTTTGCTACTGGTCAATTGTGTTTGGTTTAAAAATCATACTTGTAAATCATGTTATAAGAAATGACAGACGAACAAGGTTGCATATTAATTATATAAAAAACAACTGCATCTAAATTAATCAAAATGCATTTATATAGGTATCAAAATGTGTGTTATTTCTATGTTTGCATTCTTTCCGGCCTTGGATAAAAGGGACTGTGTCAACGAAATGGGCCCCAATGGCTTAATTTCTTGTATAAAATCTGAAATTAAGATTTTAATAGTAACGGTTAAAATAAAGTATATATAATGGGAAAAAAGTTTTCGACTTCTGAGATAAAAATCAAGTTATAATATGGGTCGTGTTTGTTTGGCCCTTTTTATGTTTACATTTTGACGTCAGAGTTGTGAGCATTTTGTTTACATACGTTTCTTTACAAAGCACAATAGCGCAGTTGCTTAAAGCGCTGTCTACTGTAATTTCTTCGTATTGCTCCTTCGTCGTGAGTTCAATACCCGCTTGGGGTTTTAACTTTTACAAATACTTTTTTGCTCTTTTGTTTTATCCAATATCTATTTCATTCTTCATTTAATGTACATTTCTTAGTATGGCGCATTTCTATCATCTAATATCATTTATTGAGCAATAGGAAACCTTTTTTAATTTTTCGTTGACATAGTCCCTTTAATAAATTATGTTCACATATCGTTTGGCAAGAGTTTATTGGGAAATGTAAGCTTGCTCTAACAGGAAAATTCCTGATTTGACCTTTGCTGTTGACACCCATGTTTAATCATTTTGCACTCAACTATTGCTAAATATGTTCACTGAGGTATCCCATTCCAATCTCACTCTATGTATGATAGATTTTGTTACACAGATATATACATACATACATACATGTATATCCTAAAATCAAACCAGAAAAATCAAGTCACTGCTAATTTAGTACTAGTGTTTTTGTCTCTTTTTAGCTCACTGATCACGAAGTGCTCAGGGTGAGCTATTGTGGTCAGTCTGTGTCCGGCGTCCATCGTCCACAGTTTACTTCAAACAACTTCTTCTCTGAAACCACTATGCGGATTTTAACCAAACTTGGCAGGAATGTTCTGGGATGGTCCTTTACCAAATTCCTTCACTTTATTAAAATATATTGAAAACTCTGGTTGTCATGGCAACCAAAAGATTACAAACTGGAAAACTTCATTTTGATACATTAAAAAACATGGCCGCCAGGGAGCGAGGCAGTTTCTCTTATATAGCTATATTGGAAACTTCAAAAATCTTCTTGTCTGAAACCACTGGCTAAATTTCAAAATAATTTCACATACATGTTCCTTGGGTGACCGTCTACCAAATTCCTGGAAATCATTTTGTTTCGTTAAAAATAATGGCGACAAGTGAGCAACCTAGGGCCATCTTGGCCCTCTTGTTGTTTTTGTTTTTTTGCTATGTAAGATGTATACTTTGTGACACTTTTTTGTACTGAAATAGTAGTACATGTATGTTATAAACATTTAAATATTACATGTAGGTTTTGCAATTGTTATGCAAAACACTTAAAATCTTGGTTTTTAAATAGAGACTGTTCTGTATACATTAATTTGTTATGTGCAAATCACAGTGTCGAATAAAAACGGCTTCAGAAATAATTGTAATGTTTTATGATGTATCTCAGTTGACAATTGGCCAATTTGTTGATATAATACCAGGGCACTTGATGTGTCATTTTTACTGCCAAAATATGTCTGTTTCCCCAAGCAAAAACAGAGCCATTTTTCCACCCAAAAATGTTAGAAATTCCCCCAGATGTTTACATTTGAAACAAAACTTAACATAATCAATTGCTTTTTATACTACTGGCGGAATCCATCGGTCTTTTGAGAGGGTAATTTCCAAAACAGTTATCGCGAAAAACTACTTCTTTTCTTTGCAGACTACGAGTCAGTAAATCGAAACCTGAAAGTGTCCTTCTTCAAAATAGCAAAAATTATCGTCTGTTTTCTCAACTTTTAATTATTTAAGATAATGTATGCTATGTGTATTATGGTATGTATATCATGTGATTTATTACAATTACAGTGTCTAAAAAGTAAATTTATTAAAAATGTTATATCAAATTAATGACACCCCTATTTTTGCTATTTACTTGAATGTAACCAAAATATTAACCTGGGTGTCCTGGAATAAGATAACTAAGTTATTGCACTACATTGGTAATGTTTGGCTCGTTGTGAAAGTGTTGTTTCTTGTTTTACTGATTCTTATCCTGAATATTTTGACAACAAATTACTGCAATGTATTAATTTTAAACTGTAGTATTGAAAATCGAGAGCACGCATCATATGACCTACTTTTGATTCAGTAGGCTACGAATCAATAACAATGAATGCTCCTAACTACCATGCTTTATTCTACAGGCTTGTTGCAGATTGACTTGTTAACTGCTATGTATATAATTCCGTTTGCATTAGATAATTAGCTTGAAAAATAATTGTTTCTTACTTACCAATACATTTTTATTATGATGTCGTATACTATTGAATAAGAAGCCATATTATCAAGTTTAAAGGTGGGAAATTGAACTTCATTCAAACAAATGTTTCCTTTTTAGCAAAAATGCACTCCTAATGCACGTTCTTTTAAACACTCTATTATGTGAAGTTAGAATAAGACATCAAACATAGAATGGACATGCAATATTTCTTTTTTCCCATAAAACTGTGTATTTGGTGGTGTTAGACTATGTTTGTTATATTCAGTCAATATTTATGGTATTTTTGCATTATCCATAACACTTTCAGTAAATCTGATTGTGTCTTTGATCGTTTTTATTATATTTAAAAAACTGTGTTCATGCATGCATGGACACAGTTCTATGTTTTAGTGATTTTTTTTTAAATACATACAAGTATACTGTTTTGTAGTAAAATCAATTTTACTGATTCAATTATATATGCAGGTGTATATTACACTAATAACACTGCAAAAATTTTAACATTGCAAATGTTTAACTGCATATTAAACATTGGTATAATACAATAATTTATTCTATGTTTGATGTCTTATTCTAACTTCAAATAATAGTGTGTTTGTTATTTTCTTTTTTCACTAACAGTCTTAGAGGCTGTCAGCGTTTTGATTCTGTGAAGTATTTCAATTAGAATTACAGTGGTGATAGTGTAAATAAATGATACCAAAATTTCCTATACAAAGGGCTGCGGGTGGCAACCCTCAAAACAGAAAGAGGGCCCTGATAATACAAGATTATACTATTTCCCCAATGGATTTGTGACATTGTACAGTAGAAGATCATGATTCTGCATTGTTAGCACTGTAAATATTGCTGTTATTGTTAGCATAAATTTGC
This sequence comes from Congeria kusceri, assembly GCA_027627225.1. NCBI lineage: Eukaryota > Metazoa > Mollusca > Bivalvia > Myida > Dreissenidae > Congeria > Congeria kusceri. Next base: position 15,987,685 of record CM051039.1, read on the forward strand.
TTTTCTTGTTTAGACCATCATGTATATTATTCTACTTAACTTATTATTTGCAAATGTTTAAATCTTTCATTAAAATAACTATTAGTAATTATTTTTTGTTGTTCATGACCTCTGGGGGCAGTATTCACAAAGCATCTTAAGTTAAATTTTATCCTTATCCTTAAATTCAAATATTTCCTCAACTGTAACATTCCATACAGAAACAGTTTAGCACTTATTTACACTTCAAAACTGTTACGTCATTAATTATGAAAATGTAATTTTCGGAACATCAACAACATATGCATCAGTTTATTTAGTTATGTATTCAAATTTTGCGCTTAAGTGAACATATCTAAGAAATTACTTAAGATGCTTTGTGAATATGGCCCCTGCCTAGAAAGTTTTGTTTTTGACAGCATGGGTTTGTTTGTATGTTTGCTAGGTAGCAATATTATGCCAAAAGTTATGAAATTGGATTCACGTGAAATTTTCTGGGGAGGTTAGAAATTGCCTTAAGAACAAAATCAGATTTCAGTGGTGATCCAAATCACCGTCTGGATCCAGGAGTTACTTTCAAGGATTCTTTATTAGTCTGTCAATGCTGTGAAGGTTTTGAATCTGTATTTTAATCCAACAGATTAGTTATTCAACTCATAGACTTTTTCCCACACAGGCTAGTCTCACATAAAGCTAATCAGAAAACAAACTGATTGGGAAAACAATAGCATGCACAGGTTAAGTTGACAACCAATAAATTGTAACTTTTTATACAGAAATGCAATGTATATATGTGGCACGTCATGAGAAACCGGTCCTAATGCATGTGCGTAAAGTGTCATCTCGGATTAGCCTGTGCAGTCCGCACAGGCTAATCCGGGACGGCACTTTCCGCTTGTATGGTATTTTCTGTTTCAAGGAAGTCTCTTCTAAACATAAATCTACTGTAGGCGGAAAGTGCCGTCCCGGATTAGCCTTTGCTGACTGCACAGGCTAATCCGGGACGACACTTTACGCACATGCATTAAGTCCGGTTTTCCCACGACGCGCCACATATAATGTCACAAAGACACAATTTCAATGATCCAAACATGGTGCCTCACTTTGAATGGCTTATTATTTTGTCAACAGAAATGCAATGGATGTGTAATGTCAAACATATACAATCTCTTTGAGGTCACAATACACTAAATAAATAAGAGATGTACGGCTGTACTCTCTGAATAAATCAACAAGTTTAACTCGAAGACATGTTTTAAGGTTTAGACACTTGCTTTGATATTCTTTTTTGGAGATGTTGGTAAGGTAAGCATTGGTATGCACATATAAATCACTGATACGTTTTAAGATTGGAGACTACAGTATGACACTTGCGCTGAGGCGGGTTATATTCAACTAGAAATTAGCCGCTAAAAAGATGTTGATAAAACAGTCAACTTTGTTTAGCGTCGAGTTCTTTCTTACATAACACATGACATACCCTTTTTATTGCTTAAATCAATTCAGCTTAGAATGCTCTTTAAGAAAAGGTATGGTAATGAGGGTCCCTATGTGCAAAATGTTGCATTTATTTTTGGTCAAAGTTATCGCTTTTACATTAAATTGCATAAGGATTGGAATTAGTATATTGTAACCTTGATCCACAAATGGTGCCTCATTTTGAATAGAAATTAAATGCACGACAAATTTGCATCAACATTAACTCAACCATTACATGCATCTTCCTTACAACAGCCCTTTTGTATTTAATGGGAAGTGTCATCTATATGGATTAATGTGCACACAAACTATGTGTGCCCTATTCAAATCCCAAAGTGTGACCTTGGCCTTTTGTGAAATTGACCTTATGTCAAGGTCTGTTTTAAGGTCAAGTGCATTGAATCATACCTAAACCCACACTCCAAGATAATCTGTCAGATCTTGGTTCACGTTCATATTCAAAAGTCCTATAACTTCAAAACTATGCAAGTTATTCACTTAAAACTGGGAATATACCTTTATCATCAACCCAGCATCATTCCCACTAACTCAGTTTTGTATTTATAGTTGCACCTGATGCTGGAATTAATTACAAAGGTAATCTATGTGAAAGAGGGGCATAACTCTGTCAAATACAAAACTGAGTTATGGGGAATGTTGCACCTGATGCTGGAGTTAATGAAAAAGGTATATTCCAAGTTTCAAGTGAATAACTTATGAAGTTTTGAAGTTACAATACTTTTTAATATAAACTTTAACCAAGATCAGACGCGGACGCCGACGCCAGGGCGAGTAGGAAATCTCACCTATTCTTCGAATAGTAGAGCTAAAAATTGTATGACTTCAAAACTACACGTTATTCATTTGAAACTTGGAATGTACTGTTGCAATCAACTACAGCATCAGGTGCCACATTCCACATAAACCTGTTTTGTATTTTGACAGTTATGCCCCCTTTTCACATACATTTTCAGTGTTAAGTTTTTATTCCAAAGTCTGATAATTTCTGAACACATAAGGTAATCACTTGAAACTTTGAATACCTCTTTGTAATCAACTCCAGCATCAGGTGCAACAATCCGAATAACTCTTTTTGGTATTTTGACAGACAAATGCCCACTTTTCACATAAATTTTGGGGTTAAAAGTTTTTGTTCCAAAGTCTTAAAATTGTTAAACTACATAATTTGATAAAGTATTCACTTGAAACTCGGAATAAATTGATGAAATAATTGCCATAACTCAGTTTTGTACTTCAACAAATTTATGCCCCTTCCACTTTCCAAATATGTACCAACAGAACTATTTGGCATAGTCTAGCACGCTGTCCTCTGACAGCTCTTGTATGTGATTTGTGTATGTTTGGTGTTTGCTGTTGCCTTGTTGTATAGGCAACAAATCACTTGAATGAAGGACCTTGTGGTGTTAATACAAGAGTTCCTCTACTCTTCCTTACAACATAATTATAGTACTTTGGATTACAACAGCAACACAGAAATTGTTTGTGCTAATACTTTCTAGTTTATTCAAACAGCCAAAAGCACTAAACTATGCTCTACCTAATAAGGTCGAAGTTGTTTTGTAAACTTGTTTTTTGGAGGTATTGCAAAATGAACATTTTTCCTCAGTTTAACAAACTCGCATCACAGTATGCAAATGGGAATAAAGAAATGTTTTGTGAACCAGACTTAAGAATGTATTGATTTCAAAATAATTCATAGAATGTTTGTAAATGTATGCCAAACTGATTCTGTAACAGCGGAGACTGTGTTTAAACTGCATGTTGAGTAACTGTGCACATTTTAAGTATTACATGTCCTTATGGTCTAAACTACTAAATGGGACATGGCCCGGCTAGCTCAGTTGGTAGAGCGCTAGACTGTCAATCCGGGGATCGTGAGTTCGAACCCCAGCCCGGCCACATAATTTGTGTGTGGATTGGTCATGAAAATATTTCTACGGCCAATCTCCCCCTACCTCTGATTCAAGTAGGACAGTTGTCAGTTAATGGCATAGGTATGTGCACTTAGTACTGGTTAACCGCTTAGATCGGCTACGATTGCCCAGGAAAAGTGTGAGTAGGTTAGCTCAGACTGCCGTGATATCACTGAAATACTGTTAAAAAACAGCGAAAAACCCCAACAAAACAAACAATCTATATTAATAATGCTTCATAGTTGAAACGAAAGTTACTTTAATCTAGTAAATAGTGAACACATGATTTTATTTTTCTATATTTTTCAAATCTAATGATAAATTGTTGCATCAAAAATTTGATTTGAAATCTTCACTTATGTATGCTGTTAGTTATGATTTTCCTTAGAATCTGGATGAATAAAGAACTTGCAGGATTTGATGTTAGAGGGGTCAGAAATAATCAGTACCTTCCAACATATACATGCATAAATGATATATTTTGCTTGCAAGATGGTTTATGTGGGCAATATCATATAATAGCTTTCCGAAAATATTCTGTACATATACAAACCTTTAGTAAAAGAAGATAAACTTCGATGAGAAAGTAATTTTCAGTTATTAAACATAGATTTTTTTACAATTTTACCAGGCGTGTACGCCGCTTCTGCCCCACTCTTAATCTGCATATGACTAATGGAACATAAATTATTGATTTCTCGTGTAGAAAATTTCATGGGAAATTCTTATTAATGTATAACTTGGTTCTCCTTAGGATGTTTATAAACATCAGCCAAGGTCAATAGATATTTTGTGAATTTAGGTCTGTATGTTCTTACAAAACTACTAAGTTTCCATTAAATCCAAGACTATTTTACGTACAGTTGAACACCGCTATTTTGAATACCGTTATTTCGAATTAATCACTATTTCAAACTATTTTTCGGTCCCGATTTTTTGCCTTCTTTATTTAAATAAAATATCAATCATTAATTCAAATTTGCCTATTTCAAATTCATCTTTATTTCTAACTACAATTCTGGCGCCAAGTACACTTTTCACACGTAATCATCAGTGTTTATTTCAAAGTCGCACCTAAGCCCAAGCTGTCTATCAAAGGTGTGATGACTTGGCAGTCGGCGCTCAGTAAAGTTTTCGCACCTTCCATTTTCCCGGGAATACCATGCAATGATTGATGCGCGGGTAAATAATCAACATTTATTTACATACAGTTGCACACCGCTATTTCGAATACCGTTACTTTTAATTAATCGCTATTTAAAACTATTTTTTCGGTCCTGATTTTTTTGCCTTCTTTATTTAAATAAAATAACAATCCTTGGCAGTCGGCGCTCAGTTAAGTTTTCGCACCTTCCATTTTAACAAAAAATACCATGAGATGATTGACGCGCGGGTAAATAATCAACATTAATTGGATAAATGGTAGAGTTATAATTGTGAGAAACAAACAATGCTGTATGTGCAATCTTTTCAATGTTATTTAAGAACTTTCATTACACATGTACACATCGTATACACACATCATGTTATTAAACCGCATGCACAATATTCACAACTATAAAATTATTAGTACAATAGAGAACATCGCTATTTTAAACTTTCCTATTTCAAACTATTTTCGTCGGTCCCAACGACTTCGAAATAGCATTGTTTAACTGTAATGTATATACCTGTATGGGCAAAAACATGGTGTGTGGATATGAAATATATCAGAACTGTGACAAAATACCACTTCAAAAGAATCTCACCAAGCTGTGAGTAAACATACTGGTGCTGCGTAGACAAAGTTTGGTACCTTTTAATCCTTTGATTATTAGAATAATTTAAGATAAAGTAAAATAACAAATGCCTGTATGCTCCTTACATTTATGAGGACGCTGCAAATAGCATTTTTGGAAATATTTATGTTCTTTGATGAATTTTATCTTATAGAGAGTTTTCACAACCATACACTGTGCCATCATATTTTCAGTTCATATTTGCTTTTCATTAACTTACAGGCTAAAGTATTATTCAATATTTAACATATCTTCTGATAGCCTTCACATTGGCCAACATCATACTTTTGTCACATTAGTAAATATTGTTCCTGCTTCGAACATTTTGGTCAGTGACAAAAACAATTATTATAGTAAAGCGCACAAAAAACATACCCAGAAGATGCAATATAAACACACATACATTTTGCATATTTGCAAAACACTTTCAGACAAATACAATATTAAGAACTATCAACAGTTAACAAAACTTTGCAGCAACCAGAGTATGTTAATAATTGCATTGTTTGAAATTTAAAATAAACGGTCCCTTTTTTCTGAACTCTTATTTTACATAAAGAGGTTGACTCTAAGAACCCTGAGAAAGCACATGTTTTGCTTTTGCTGTTTACACGCCCCCCCCCCCCCCCCCCAACCAAACCATTGTAAAACCACATCAAATCTACAAACATACTTTTGAAGTAAACTTCGCTTTCAATAATGTGAATTTCACAATTTTCAAGTTAAATACACCCACTGGCTGTGAAAATTGTGTGCAAATTGCTATTCAATCCAAGGGTTGACTCAGTTAGGTAGAAACAAGTTACAACAAGTGACCGAAACTTTTATTCAGCAACAAGGAGGAAATTGGTCTTGAACATTTAATTAGCTACATAATGTGACAATGGCTCAAACCTTTAATCAAAGTTTAAAATTAGTAAGCCCAGTTGAATTAATTCGTACAATTCATTGACTGTTCAATATGTGTAACCATTTTATTAAGCATCATGGCACGGCTTCAAGATCAGGTTAAAACCTTAAATATAAGTTCAGTGCAAGGGTTAAGACCAGTACTTGATGTACGTTCATTGTGAGGGTAAAAGCCAGACCTGATGTACGTTCATTGTGAGATGTACGTTCATTGTGAGGGTAAAAGCCAGTACTTGATGTACGTTCATTGTGAGGGTAAAAGCCAGTACTTGATGTACGTTCATTGTGAGGGTAAAAGCCAGTACTTGATGTACGTTCATTGTGAGATGTACGTTCATTGTGAGGGTAAAAGCCAGTACTTGATGAAAGTTCATTGTGAGGGTAAAAGCCAGTACTTCATGTACGTTCATTGTGAGGGTAAAAGCCAGTACTTGATGTAAGTTCATTGTGAGGGTAAAAGCCAGTTCTTGATGTAAGTTCAGTGCAATGGTTAAAACCAGTACTTGATGTAAGTTCTGTGCGAGGGTAAAAACCAGTACTTGATGTAAGTTCTGTGCGAGGGTTAAAACCAGTACTTCATGTAAGTTCAGTGCAAGGGTTAAAAACACTACTTGATGGAAGGTCAGAGTGAGGGTACAAACCAGTACTAGATGTAAGTTCAGAGTAAGGGTACAAACCAGTACTTGATATAAGTTCAGAGTGAGGGTACAAACCAGTACTTGATGTAAGTTTCATGTGAGGGTACAAACAAGTACTAAATGTAAGTTCAGAGGGAGGGTACAAACCAGTACTTGATGTAAGTTCCATGTGAGGGTACAAACCAGTACTTGATGTAAGTTCAGAGTGAGGGTAAAAACCAGTACTTGATGTAAGTTCTGCGTAAAGGTACAAACCAGTACTTGATGTAAGTTTCAAGTGAGGGTAAAAACCAGTAGTTGATGTAAGTTCGGAGTGAGGGAAAAAAACAGTACTTGATGTAAGTTTCATGTGAGGGTACAAACCAGTACTAGATGTAAGTTCCATGTGAGGGTACAAACCAGTACTAGATGTAAGTTCCATGTGAGGGTACAAACCAGTACTTGTAAGTTTATCAAGTTCAGCAGATCTGTAGTAAAATAAAATACATTTCCTAAATGCTGAAAAAAAGATGTTGACACATTTCCTAAATATTGCAAAAAGACATCACTATCTAGACTTACACTTAATTACAACTTAGAGCACTGAAGCTTTACCAATTCTCAGACCAGGCATTCACAATAGGTAGGCTGACATCTCATAAACACTACGATGTATGTCTCGTCATTTTCTAGTATATCAAACACAGCATAATATATAGACCAAGATTTATCACAATAATTTCATTAACAATACTCCATGAACTTCACTATTTTACTTTATTATGAAACACATCATAACTATTTCCACACATTTTATTTTCTTAATTCAAGGGAAACAACTCCGAATTATTCACTTCAGTTGTTGATAAGAGTTACATAACACTCATAACAACACCCTAAATTTACACACTAATGGGCTCTTGCTCATTCAGCCATGACCAATCAGACCAGCATATATGAACATTTCTGAAACATCATACATTTGTTGTTTTTAGACTGTTAGTGGCAGCCAATGGTCTTTTGAGAGGGCAATTTCCAAAACAGGTATCACGGAAAACTGCTTGTTTTCTTTGCAGGCTAGTAGTCAGTAAATCAAAACCAGAATGGGTCCTTCTTCTAAACAGCAAAACTTCACACCCGTTTTCTTACATTTTAATTATTTAACATAATGTATGCAATATGTATTATAGTGTGTATATCATGCGATTTATTACAATTACAGTTTGTAAAAAGGTCAATTTATAAAAAAAAATAACTTTAAACTTATGACACCCCTACTTTTGCTATTTACTTGTGTGTAACTGAAATATTTACCGGAGTGTCCTGGCCACCAAATAAATGCGCTACATCATTTATTTTTGACTCATTGCGAGTGTTTTTTCTTGTTCCCAATTCTCATTCTGAATATATTGATAACAAATTACTGCAATTTATTAATTTTAAACTGTCCTATGGACAATCGAGAGCTTGCACCATATGATCTATTTTGACTCAGAAGGCTACGAACAAAGATCTATAAATAAACATGTTTATTTATACCTCATTGGCTAAGAATCACTAACAATTGGTTCGCCTAACTACTGCGTTTCATAGGTTATTCTGGCCCTTGCAGATTGACTTGTTAACCAGCATGCATATAATTCCCTTCGCATAAGATAATTAGCTCGAACAAAATAATTTTTTTGTTACTTACAAATAAATTTTCATTATGATGTCGTATACTATTAAATAAGAAGCCAAATTATAAAGTTTAAAGGTGGGAAATTAAACTCAAATTCAATTCAAACAAATGTTTCCTTAAAGCAAAAATGCACTCATAATTCACATGCTTTTAGTTTCTGTTGTCGCCAACAGTCTTTCTACGCTGTCCGCATTTTGATTCATCTTGTTAGCCATGTTCTAAGCTGAGACAGACACACACACAGTGAGCCTGCTAATTAAACCATGAACAACCAGACAAGCATACATTAATATTTCTGAAAAAAACAACACAACTTGTGTGCTTATGTTCTTTTTCAGCTTTAGTCTAGCTATGTGTTAGGCTATGCCCGATGCACATGCGACAAGTGGGCATGCTCATTCAATTATGGCCAACTAGACAAGCATTTGTTACAAAATACAATATGCGCATGTCCTCATTGTACTTTTGTTGTGTTTCAGCTTCATACAAGGCATGTTCTAAGTCACAACATATGCACACATAGCTGAGAGAGACACACTAGCCATGAGTGGGCCTGCTCATTCAAGCATGACCACCGAGACCATCATGGACGACTACCAGACCTCTGAACCGATAGACGAAGACATCCAGCACACAGTCGGCAGACTGTTCCATGTAAAGCCACAGAACAACAACCTCACAAAAAGCAGGAGGGAAGGTAGGGAGGTCTCATTTAATTTGCACTGATGGGGTACATTTTGTACAAATTAATATTGCCTCGTTTGCATTGACAGGGTATTTTGCTTGTATCATTTGCATGGGCAGGGTATATTTTGTACAAAACTTGCATCATTTGCATGGGCAGGGTATATTTTGTACAAATTCTTGAATCATTTGCATGGGCAGGGTATATTTTTTACAAATTCTTGCATCATTTGCATGGGCAGGGTATATTTTGTACAAAACTCATCATTTGCAGGGGCAAGGTATATTTTGTACTAAACTTTCATCATTTTTATGGGCACGGTATATTTTGTACAAAACTTGCATCATTTGCATTGGCATGGTATATTTTGTACAGCACTTACATCATTTGCATAGGCAGGGTATATTTTGTACAGCACTTACATCATTTGCATTGGCATGGTATATTTTGTACAGCACTTACATCATTTGCATAGGCAGGGTATATTTTGTACAGCACTTACATCATTTGCATTGGCATGGTATATTTTGTACAGCACTTACATCATTTGCATTGGCAGGGTATATTTTGTACAGCACTTACATCATTTGCATGGGCAGGGTATATTTTGTACAAATTCTTGCATCATTTGCATGGGTAGGTTATATTTTGTACAAATTCTTGAATCATTTGCATTGGCAGGGTACATTTTGTAAAAATTCTTGCAACATTTGCATGGGCAGGTTATATTTTGTACACATTCTTGAATCATTTGGCAGAGTACATTTTGTACAAATTCTTGCAACATTTGCATGGGCAGGTTATATTTTGTACACATTCTTGAATCATTTGCATTGGCAGGGTACATTTTGTACAAATTCTTGCAACATTTGCATGGGTAGGTTATATTTTGTACACATTCTTGAATCATTTGCATTGGCATAGAATATTTTATACAAAACTCGCATCATTTGCATGGCAGGATATATTTGGTATAAATTTTTGCATCATTTGCATGGGCAGGGCATATTTTGTACAAATTCTAGCATTATCACGGTATATTTTGTAAAAAACTTGCATCATTTGTATGGGCAGAGTATATTTTGTACAAAACTTGCATCATATGCATAGGCAGGGTATATTGTGTACAAATTCTTGCATCATTGCATGGGAAGGGTATAGTTTGTACAAATTCTTGCATCATTTGCATGGGCAGGGTATATTTTGTTCTTGAATCACTGGCATTAGCAGGGTATATATTGTACAAAATCGTAAATCATTTGCATTGTCAACTGACAACGTATATTTTGTACAAACAGTTGCTTCATTTAAATTAGCAGAGTCCAGTTTGTACAACTTCTTGAATCGTTTAAATTAGCAGGGTATATTTTGTACAAAACTTACATCATTTGCATGGGCAGGGTATATTTTGTACAAAAGTTGCATCATTTGCATGGACAGGGTATATTGTGCTCAACACTTGCATGATTTGCATTGACCAAAAACACACAATCTCTTGAAATTGATCTTCATGACATTGTTTTTTCCTGAAACATCTGTAACACTTGCACAGGGATTGAGGAGATAGTGAGGCGGGCACTGCAGTCCGAGAGGAACCACTGGAAGGACCGACTGCACATGTCCATGCAGGAGATAGACAGGCAACACAAGGTCATCCTGGCAATGCATTCTGGTCTACAGGTATGGTGGGGCAGTGGAGTTTAGTTTAAACCTTTTTATTTTAACTGGACAGATTAAAACGCCTGAGGCTTATTGATTTATTTTCTGGGTAGGACCAGTACTAGTCTTGATGTGTGACTGAACTAAAAGCCCCAAGGCTTATCATATCTGTTTCTGGTGTAGGAACACAACTGATGTCTAACTGGATGGAAAGGCATAATACAGATATTCTATAGTCAGCAAATACTTGGTTTAGACTGTGTTGAAAGCTGGAAGTTTATTGAGAAGTTCATTTTCTGGTAAAAGTCAATACCTGGTCTCTAAAGTACAGTTGGGGCCTATGAAATTTTGATTATATTTTCAAATAGTTTGAAGTATAATGCTATAAATCAGCATGGGCGATGTGATTAATTTGTAGTATCACATTTTTCGCAATATCATTTCTTCAGAAAGTAACATAATGTTATCTTCTTGCATTTAGTAATAATATAATTATGAGATGTTGTTACGTTATATGCATTTGCACATCTATAAAACTAATTGCATTTGAGACTCATTAATGTATTCATATTGTAAAGCAATAAAATTGCTAATTAACTAAAAGTATAACATACGAGTACAATCATTGAGTCACACAAACACAAAACAGGTTAAAACACAAATCAAATTTTTCAAATCCAAATCACCTCATCATATCTCAATAAATCATTTTTGTTAAAACATAATCTATACAAGATAAGCATAAGCAGTTACTAATTCTGTTAATATGCATACCTAAAGGAACTGGTGAAATCTCTGAGGTACACACTGCAGAGGAACGTTATATACGAGGATGAGGAGGAGGGGGAGGAGGAGGACATGGACAATGCAACCATAGCACTGCGACTTATGGAGAACCTGAAATTTCAGGTAGCTGAAGGAATCTGGCTTTATCAGTTTAACTTTTATTGCAATTAAATATTTAAAGTTAATTGAGACAAGCTGAGTGATATAGTCATTCATGAAAGTCTGCTTTTTATGACCTCTCATGAAATAAAATATGATCATACACTGAAATGAACAAAATTACCCTAAATTTTTAGTACATGACTTTAGTGCATAATTAAACATTGTAAAATTCAGTGAAGAAATTACAGTTCACCACTGACACTGACACTGAACTGAGGGCGAAATCGTTTTATCTGCACATTATAATATACATACCTTTCCCCCATAATTCGCATCTGGATCTGTCATAAAAATAGCAACATTTATGGTGAACAAAGAGAACTTAAATTGGCTACCGATCAAAGAAATTGCATTCTTAGTTGTACCCAGCAGAAATAGTGCATGTTTATTTTGAAGATGATTTGTTCAAGCTACTTAAACTTATTATTTGTCATAGATTCTTGTTTATAATTATACAATATATAATGAAGCGTATAGTATTTATGGAAGCATTTTATAAGTGCTATTTGTCCATTAAAAATTTCAGGTAAAACAGTTGAAGGTAAAAGCTGGGGTTGGTGATGTCTCGAAGAATGAATATGAGACGGCACAAAACAAGCAGAAGGCTACAATCAAAGAGCTAAAGGAGAAACTGCAGAATCTGGAACAGGAGAGAGAAACATATGAGCGAGAACTAACTCAGAAAGCGGAAACAATTGTCTTCCTACAGAAAGAAAATGTGTCACTGCACAAACAGCTTGCCAGGCTGCAGAAAATAGTGCAAAAATACAACGAAAGTCATTGTGGGGCGAACTTTCATCTGCATAATGTGGACGCACCAGCAGTGCAAGAATTGAGGAGAGAAATGGACAAAAGGGCTTCATTAAATTCTTTGTCTACTATTGAACTAAGTGATGCTAGAGGTGGGGATATAGTGCGGCACAGGACTTACATAGAGGGGGACCAGATGGTCTCCTATCCCACACCGCAGGAAGAGAACGCCATAATTAAAGACAGACTAAGAAAGAACATTTACTCCGCAAGAAAGGGGGACAGCCGGTCCAACAATGTGGCGCAGTGTCTTCGGTGCCATGCTCTGTTCAAGCCAGCAGAGAACAACCACAAGTCATGCAGATTTCACCACAAAGGGAGAGAGATTAAGGAACAATTTGACAGCAACGGAAAACTGGAAAAGACCGTGTACAAATGGGCCTGCTGTAAAAAGTCTATTGACACACCTGGTTGTTGTTTTGGGTACCATGTGTGATAAGTCAGAGAAGTTACATGTAGTACTAGTAACACAGTTAGAATTGGCAAAATTGCTTCACAGAAGACTTCTAAAAATAAAAACTTAATTCATTCATCAAAAAGATGTATGGGCCAATGTATGGCCAAAATTGTGATTCTTAGCAGACTTTCTTCTTGTTTCTGCTTTTGTCCGAAACAGTTTTGAATGAAACAAATAATGAAAAATAAAATAATTAACTAAAATCCAACAAAGGAATTCACAATTCTCCAATGTGTTTACTCTGTTCCTTGAAGGACTATAAGCTCAAGGAACAAAATTCCAATCACAAAAAAGCACATAAATAGATGGATATCTACTGCATCATAATCACTTTTTGTTTATCATGATGATTACAAATCTTTGCTGCAATATCTACTGCAATAATGATTGCTTCTATAGCAATACCAAAGATATAAAGCTTGATGTATGAACTTTGTGCTTTACGTGCACTTGATTGCATATATTTTTGTCTAGTTTGTTTGCAATGTATTCAAAAACTCTGGTGCAGGCTTTTACATTGAACATCAATGTTCCATGTTGTATGCACTTTTACCATATCAATTATCTAAATCTCTTATTTCTTAGAGCCGACATTTTTCAAAAATACGAAAATCTGTGAACCTTACCAAATCTATGGCTCAGCACAAAACTACGCCATATAACTGGTATACAACATACATAGCATAGTTTTGCGCTGACCCATCGAAATACTGCACAAATCTCAATTACATTGAGATCGATTATGCAATTAATCACTGTCTTGCCATATTATTAATGAAATTAAATGTTAAGCATATGTTTGACATACTTTTATCATGTACACTTCCATGGAAATAGACATATTTTTTTAGATCATCACTCACAAAAAATATTACTGATGTTTTCAAATTTTGCAATTATTGCACATGTGTGTGTGACGATGTTTGTTTATAATAAAGAGTTGTTCAAAAGAGTTGTCATAAAGTGTTTTAGGACTTGAACCATTTATGTTGGTTGTCTGGCAAGCACAGTGGCTGACACACTTAGGTCAAACATAGTCTGTGTTTCGGCAACCAGACCCTAACTAGCGAAAATAAACAGACTCTAAAGATTTTAGTGACGGTTTTTTGTCGTGAAACTGTAGTTGTCAGATTTTAGTATAGTTTTCAATGTTTTCGACCGAAATGTGTCTTTAAAAAAAAGGCTAAAATAACTAAATCCCGACCCTACCTGACTTTTGAGACCGCTGCCCGAAACACACAATGTTGTTTTTTTTGGCCTTACTTTACACATAAGCTATTAGGGTTCAATTCCAGCCCTTGACTACAAACATTCTTATGCTCAATATTAGTCTTAAACTTAAACCTTTTACCAATGTCAATCAGACCTCAAATGTAACAACCATTCTCGTTGGACAATAGTTAAGTTGAGACTTAATCTGAGATAGATTAATTTCCATTTTCGTGGGGCCAGGTCTAAGGCATGTGAGTAACGTTAATGGTCACCATACCCAGCAGGGGTCCTCTGGGTACTCCAGCTTTATCCCAGTTATTTACTTGTTCATTGTTATCAATGAAAATAGCAATTTCAACCATTTGTTGAGATTATCACACTCTTTTGCTAGGCATTAATATCTTTACATAGCCAAATAACACTTATCTATCTGACAAATTTTACCTTCAGCAGTTTCAAAATGCTAAGTAGGCAGCTTGAGATCAGAAGATCATAAGATACAAACAAGTCTACAGGAGTTCTAATCAATAAAACATAAGCCATATTGAAATCTTGACTTTTTGGCACAGAATCATTTTCAATATTAATTACAAATACAATTCAACTTGTAATTCTCAAGCTAAACCATTCATAATATAACACTCACATAAGGTCAAGAGTGCATCCAAACTGAAACACAATGCTGTGTTTGATAAACACACATGCAACTGGTTGGTGCTAGACAGCCCATTTGAATAATCCAAGTCTAAATTAAGTCAAAGTCAAGGTCAAATTGAGTTTGGTTATCTGGGTGCATTGGGAATAGCCATAAGCAACAACTGTGCAAGTATCCAAGAGTTGTAGCAAGCAGTGTGGATGCTAGACGAAACGGAACCTCATACGGATGGACAGGTCACTCGCTATATGCCACCCACATTAAGATGCCACGAGAATAAAAAAAATTCGAGAGACAGATATTTGTGTTTTTAAACTCTAGAGTCAGAACCAAAATTAGTTGTAACTAATAATTTCTCTAGACATGGAGGTAGATATTTTGTACACCTGCAGAACCAGGTTTTTGTTTCACAAATGGCTGATTAAAATCTGCAAACATAAAACTTAACTACAAAAGTGGCAGTAGAAAATAGCCAATTCACACATATCAAAGGAAACAAAAATCCCTTCCCCATAAGTCATGTTTTTCCTCAATCTATATGGATCTACAAGAATTTCTCTAATCGATACAATTCTTAAAAAGCTGCAGACATGGACCTAAACAACAAAAGTGCCAGCTGAAAATGGCTGAATCACACACATGAAGGCTGAGGAATTCCCATTGACAATGCCAGACATCCAGTTGAACAGCCAGATGCAAATGGTGATAACATGCTAGGCATAGGTACTGCTGTGAACCCGAACATAATACTGAAGCAAACATTCAATACCCCTCAATCAATACAACTTGATTCAATATAATCTGCTATACTAAGACAATAAAGACCTGAATTTTTATCAAATATATCTTGTTGATTTATCCAATAACTGACTCGTTGCTAAATTGGTTTATGTGTGGCAAGACTGTAGATGTTTGACAGAAAAATTAGAATATCATCAAGGATATTAATGACACACAAGAATGATGAATGAAACTGAATGGATTTATACTACTAAGATTATAAAGCTACTACGAAGTGTGTGCATTTGATTTCGTGCAAAAATATAAATGATGTAACTTCATAAAAATTGACTAGAGCATCAAGTTAATTACTGAAAAATGATGGCGCCAATTGGATGTACACAGAAATTGTTCGTAACACACTTAGGTGTAAGTCAAGACAACTGAAACTGCATAAAACAGTTCCTAAAGGACAATATCAAATCCTCTAACATTATAGGTGTTTCATTTAAGTGAATGTTATAAACCTTACATAGGACAACAAAATATGAACTTGGTTCAATTGAATACACTTGTTATGCTATCGAGTGGATATTTAACTGGATAAAACAACATACAAATCAGGTGCTGCAAATATTTATTAATAAAAACTCACACAATCAATTCACTTGGATACTTTTTCCCTTCAAATAACAATTCATTAGTGACATTACTGAACCAGAGATGTATGGGAATAGGTGCCTTCTTCAGTAAATACTCTTTCGCCATGAACGAGGCCCACAGAAAGGTCCTGAGGAACCAGCACGGCACGATTCTCAAGAACCTGATGCTGGATGCAGACATACTGAGCTTCCTCCTACAGAAAGATGTCCTCACAGAGACCATGGTACAGACTATTCAGGTACAGTGAATACATAGTATGTTTATGAGGAGGGTGGGAGGTTAAGGTGGGGGTAAGGAGGTGGTGAGGAGGTGGGGATGCTCTTTGTCTAGTACATGCCACGAAGAAGGATGTCCTGACAGAGACCATGGTACAGACTATTCAGGTACAGTGAATACATAGTATGTTTATGAGGAGGGTGGGAGGTTAAGGTGGGCGTAAGGAGGTGGGGATGCTCTTTGTCTAGTACATGTCATGAAGAAGGATGTCCTCACAGAGACCATGGTACAGACTATTCAGGTACAGTGAATACATAGTATGTTTATGAGGAGGGTGGGAGGTTAAGGTGGGGGTAAGGAGGTGGTGAGGAGGTGGGGATGCTCTTTGTCTAGTACATGTCATGAAGAAGGATGTCCTCACAGAGACCATGGTACAGACTATTCAGGTACAGTGAATACATAGTATGTTTATGAGGAGGGTGGGAGGTTAAGGTGGGGGTAAGGAGGTGGTGAGGAGGTGGGGATGCTCTTTGTCTAGTACATGCCATGAAGAAGGATGTCCTCACAGAGACCATAGTACAGACTATTCAGGTACAGTGAATACATAGTATGTTTATGAGGAGGGTGGGAGGTTAAGGTGGGGGTAAGGAGGTGGTAAGGAGGTGGGGATGCTCTTTGTCTAGTACATGTCATGAAGAAGGATGTCCTCACAGAGACCATGGTACAGACTATTCAGGTAAAGTGAATACATAGTATGTTTATGAGGAGGGTGGGAGGTTAAGGTGGGGGTAAGGAGGTGGTAAGGAGGTGGGGATGCTCTTTGTCTAGTACATGTCATTAAGAAGGATGTCCTCAATGAAGCCATGGTCCAGACTATTCACGTACAGTGAATACATAGTATGTCTATGGGAAGGGTGGGGGTTTAAGGTGGGGGTAAGGAGGTGGTAAGGAGGTTGGGATGCTTTTTGTCTAGTACATGTCATTAAGAAGGATGTCCTCACTGAAACCATGTCCAGACTATACATGTATAGTGAATATTGGAGGTGTAGTTTAAGATGTGGATTCAGGAGATGGTCAAGAAGGCAAGAGCAGTGGGGTTTCTGTGTTTTCCAATGTCATTAAGGATGTCCTCACTGAGACCATGGTACCGACTATACAGGTATAGTGAATATTGGAGATGTAGTTTCTATTAGGAAGTGTGGGTTAAGAGGTGGGTTCAGGAGATGGTAGGGAAGGCAGGGGCAGTGGGTTTTCTGTGTCTTCCAATGTCATTAAGGATGTCCTCACTGAGACCATGGTACAGACTATACAGGTATAGTGAATATTGGAGATGTAGTTTCTATTAGGAAGTGTGGGTTAAGAGGTGGGTTCAGGAGATGGTAGGGAAGGCAGGGGCAGTGGGTTTTCTGTGTCTTCCAATGTCATTAAGGATGTCCTCACTGAGACCATGGTACAGACTATACAGGTATAGTGAATATTGGAGATGTAGTTTCTATTAGGAAGTGGGGGTTAAGAGGTGGGTTCAGGAGATGGTAGGGAAGGCAGGGGCAGTGGGTTTTCTGTGTCTTCCAATGTCATTAATGAGGTTGGGTGCTCTGTGTCCTGGTGCTCTGTGTCCTGTAAAATGCTAATAAGAAGGTTGTCCTCACTGAGACCATGGTCCAGACTATACAGGTTGTGAATATTGGAGATAAACGTTTTTTTTTATTGGGAGTGGTAGGGTTAAGGTGGGATTCATGAGGTGGGGTGCTCTGTGCCCTGCAAAAGGCTAATAAAAAGGATGTCCTCACTGAAACCATGGACCAGACTATACAGGTACAGTGATATTGGAGATATAAGTTTTGTATTGGGAGGGGGTAGGGTTAAGATGGGATTCATGAGGTGGGGTGCTCTGTGTCCTGTAGAATGCTAATCAAAAGGATGTCCTCAATGAAACCATGGACCAGACTATACAGGTACAGTGATATCGGAGAGATATCAGTTTTTTATTGGGAGGGGGTAGGGTTAAGGTGGGATTCATGAGGTGGGGTGCTCTGTGTCCTGTAAAATGCTTATAAGAAGGTTGTCCTCACTGAGACCATGGTCCAGACAATACAGATACAGTGAATACTTTTGATGTAGCTTGTAATCAAAGGGGGTATGGTATGAGTTCAGGAGGTGGTAGAGGAGGTGGGGTGCTCTTTGTCTTCCAGTCATCAAGAAATATGTCCAGACTATACATGTACAGTGAATACTTGAGATGTTGTTTTTTATCAGGAGGGGGTGTAAGATGTTGTTTCAGGAGGCGGGGTGTTCTGTGTCTTGTAAAATGTCAATAAGAAGGATGTTGTCACTGTGACCATGCTCAGGTACAGTGAATACAGTTTTTTTTAACTGGGGTGGGGAATAGGTTGAAAGAATGTGAGAGGGGGGGGGTATCTTAAAAAAAACGTATTTATTTATACACCCCAAAATGAGCATTAGGTACAATTTACTTGAGATTACTGTTAGTGCACACATAGTCCATGGTCCAGATTGTACAGCTACAGCTACAGGCAATATTTGAAATTGAGTCTTCTAGAGAAATCATGGAACTTAAATACTGTTGTTTTTATCAAGTTACAATTTACCAATTACTAGTCAATGACCTGTCATGAACTTTTCAAAAAATGTTTAGGACTGGATTTGAAATGATTAAATTGAAAGCTTTAAAATGTTAATCTAATTATAACACACCCTTATGTTAAATATGTTCACATACATACCATATGCACTAGTAAATTTGCGTGCTTATATTGTTTGTTGTCAATAACATTCTTACTGCAAAACATTTAAATATAGTTCAGACTGCTTAAGTGTTAGGACATCAATGTGCATGTGGGTATTGTCTTCATTTTATTTGGATTTAATAACTGAAGGGAGTAGCATTTACTGTATTATTAAAAAAAAAATTAGATAAAATAAATAAATAAATAAATAAATAAACACTCATAAAAGAAACACTCATCTAAAATGTAAAATTTGTGATTTTTTTTTTACAAACTGATAAGTCAAATCTTATTCCTTAACTTTACGCAAGACCATTTGGTTGATTAAAATACTGGCAATATGCAAATTTCACAGATACAAAATAGATAAACTATAGATCAAGTCTTATGTTAGGATCACTGTCTAATGCAAGGATCACTGTATTCACCTGGTCACTACAGAAATGGATGCTGGGTGTAAGTTAGACTGATGCAGTCGTTTCTGTTCATCATATGTTATTTTGCTCTTACTTTGCTCCTTGTATAATGTGCTTGCCTTTTTGATCTTGCCCAAGACAGTAACCAGAAAACTCTCCCTAAAAAAATGTTACTTTGTAAGAAAAAACAAGAAAAAGAATTTGAGGTGTGTCGTGGGAAAACTGGGCTTAATGCATGTGTGTAAAGTGTCATCCTGGATTAGCCTGTGCAGTATGCACAGGCTAATCCGGGACAACACTTTCCGTTTTTCATGGTATTTTCTGTTTCAATTAAGTCTCTTGTAAACATAAATCCACGGTAGGTGGAAAGTGCCATCCCAGATTAGCCTGTGCGGACTGCACAGGCTAACCTGGGACGACACTTTACGCTTTTGCATTTAAGCCTGGTTTTCCCACGAAGGGCCTCATTTATTAACCTTAAAATTTCCTACAATTTCAGCAGTTGTTTTTTGGGGACTAAAATTAGTCTAGGTGTAAGTCCCAAGCCAGATTTACGATTTTTCACCCTGTGATGTAAGTAAAATAGATATGAGGTGGACTGCACAGGGTAATCCGAGTTGACACTTTACGCACATGCATTAAGCCCGTTTTTTCCCACAGCACGCCTCATATTTTTATTTTAACTTTATTTAGCCAAGAAGAATTTTTTACAGGGCGAACAAAACAAAACTTTTTCTACCAAGTCTACCCAGCATGTGAAGTTTAAACAGATATAACCTTAATTATCAGGATAATGAATTTGTATGTAGCAAACAATTTACAAGATCTTTTCCAGGCCAAGTTAGATACAACTTTACTTAGACCCCCCAAAAAATCGTTTCCAGGTTAAGTCTGCCCAGCATGAGAAGTTTAAATAGATATAACATTATTTATCAGGAAAATATTTTTTTATGCAGCAAACAGCATTAGGGCGCTATTCCATACGTCCGTATCCGCATCCGCATTATGCAAATCCACATCCGAAAAAATAAAAAAAGCTGAAAACAGCTGGACCATTTCTATATGTCCACTGTCCATATCCACAAAAGCCGTGAGCGATTTTATGCGGATGCAGACAACACGGTATCTAACTTAGCATGTTAAACAAAGGGTTTTTATACATAAAACATTGGGAAAGTAGAAAAAACTAGAGCTTTGTCACAGGAGTGGCACTTCTCTTTTGTCAACACTGAACATTTTAGTACATGTGCGTACAAAATACATGACACATATTTTTTCCAGGCCAAGTCCACGCAGCATGAGAAGATTATAGAGCTGCTGATGATGCTGCCCAAGAGGGGACCCCGGGCCTTCCCGATGTTTGTGGAGGCCGTGAGAAAACACTCCTCCTTCCTCGCAGAGAAACTCGAGCAGGATTACGAGAAAGGTATGGGAAAATTTTAGCATACAGTACAAGTGATACAAATACTTAACTCGCCGTCATGGGGTCAAAATGTTTGATGCAAGTAATTACTTGCCATATCTATGTGGAGTTATGTTAAGCAGTACAGCTGATGCCTGCCACGAAATCATGTGGTGAAACTCAGAGTACGTATGCAGCTGATACTCTGTGATATTTTGGGCGGTGCACAGGTCTTCTCTGCATCAACTGGCCTTTGACTCTATCACCGAAACCCCGCAAATCAGCAAATCGTGAAAAAAGGTTTGTGTTGTGTGACCCATACTGGAGTTGTATTTCAGAAACATCTTCAGTTTTCATTAAATATATTTTTAATTCAGAGCCAATTTATTTAATGTAATATTTTTTTAAGCTAAAAATAAATTTTTGAATCCCATTACCTTTGCATCAACAATAGCTAATTATAAAGTTTATAAATAATAAACAATATGCACAATTTTGTATACAAACTTAATCAAATTTAAAGAAAAACTGTGTTCTTAAGGTCAAGATTTTCTTCAGATGTTTTTGAAAAATGGTCCCCGATCTGTAATGTTGGTTAGTTAACTAATTGTTCCAGAACAGTTACACCATCTTATCATGTAACAAATAAAAACAAGAGTTGTCGGAGGACAGTGCGCTCGACTTTTCTTGTGCTTGTCAGAGTTACTGGCTTTTTTTTTCTAAAACAAGAAATATGGAAATTCCACGAAAACCAAATTTTTCCAACGAAAGTCAGCACATTAATAAACGTTTTAGAAATGGTAAACTTCACCTTGACCCCACCCACCCCATATGCAATCCCAAGCGAGGTCTCAATATAAGGTATCTATGTATTAAATTTCATTAAAGTATCTCAATGCGTTCTCAAGTTATTGAGCAGAAACCATTTATATATTTTTAGTAACAGTGACCTTGACCCCACGCACCCCATATGCAATCCCAAGCGAGGTCTCAATATAAGGTATCTATGAAAAAAGTTTCATTAAAATATCTGAATGCATTCTCAAGTTATTGAGCTGAAACCATTTTTCTATTTTAGTACCAGTGACCTTGACCCTATATGCAATTGCAAGTTAGGTCTCGATATAAGGTATGTATGTATTAAGTTTCATTAAAATATCTCAATGCGTTCTCAAATTTATTGAGCCGAAACCGTTTGTCTATTTTTAGTAACAGTGACCTTGACCTTTATCCCATCCACCCCATATGCAATTTCAAGCAAGGTCTCGATATAAGGTATGTATGTATTAAGAGTTATTAAGATATCCCAATGCGTTCTCAAGTGAGCATACCGTGTTTCTATTTTTAGTAACAGTGACCTTGACCCCACCCACCCAATATGCAATCCCAAGTGAGGTCTCGATATAAGGTATATATGTATTAAGTTTCATAAAAATATCTCAATGCGTTCTCAAATTATTGCGTGTATACCGTTTTTCTGTTTTTAGTAACAGTGACCTTGACTCCACCCACCCCGTATGCAATCCCAAGTGAGGTCTTGATTTAAGGTATCTATGTATTAAGAGTTATTAAAATATCTCAATACGTTCTCCAGTTATTGAGCGGAAATCATTTTTCTATTTTTAGTAACTGTGACCTTGACCCTACCCGACCCATATGCAATCCCAAGCGAGGTTTCGCTATAAGGTATCTATGTTTGAAGTTTCATTACAATAGCTTAATCCGTTCTTGAGTTAGAGAGCGGAAACAAAAAGTTGAGAAACTAGCTTACCCAAAAACTCTAACCTGTCCATATAGCTTATATGTAAAAAAAAATTCTAAGTGTAAAAAGGCCCATAATTTTGAGTTATCAAAATTGGCCTATGAGTTCATTTTAATATAGGGAATAAGTGTTCTAAGTTTGAATGAAATCCCTCAAGCCATTCCTGAGAAACCAGCTTACCGAAAAACTTTAACCTGTCCATACAGTTATATGTAAAATTTCTAAGTGTAAAAAGGCCCATAATTTTGACAAATTTCAAACTAGAGCTACAAAACTTGGCCTATAGGTTTATTTTAATGTGGGGAATAAATGCTGTAAGTTTGAATGAAATCCCTCAAGCCATTTCCTGAGAAACTAGCTTACCAAAAAACTTTAACCTAGCTCGGACGCCGACGCCGAGGCGAGTAGAATAGCTTGCGTTTTCTTCGAAAAATCTAGCTAAAAATCGTGTAACTTTACTAGTTTCATGCATGCCTATGCATGTGAAAAGTTTATTTGATGTTTTATATCTTACACTATCAAGTGTATTGGGTACATGCAACATGTCCAGCAAAAGAATATTTCTGAAATCCAACTGATCTGGGCCTTTCGAAAATATACATATAATATTAAATTTTTAAGTAAGCGAACATAATGAATATTATACACTGGTACGTGTTATTCTACAAACATTTTTTCAATAAAATAACATCATTATATTTGACAGGACTCTCATTATGTTTACATTGTGCTATGTGAGGGCCGCGTTGTTCTACATTATACCACCTGTACCGCTACGCATAAGTACATCATGATATAATGTAGCAGTATTTTGCACATGTTCAAAAAACGGTCAACACATGTTCAGAGTTGTTGTTCACATTAAACTACATACAGGGCAAATTGTGCTACATTAAGGCTTGTTACGGCCACGTTGAAGCACGTACTTGCCACATTGTGCAACGTAGCTAAATGAGGCGACGAAAACGTGACACTATGACTAGGGTATTAATGCCTCACACAGACAGTTTAGGTGATCAGTTTCCTGAATTTTGTGATGAATATTGTGTTGTTAATGGCTCTTGTCTTAAATAAAAGAAAAATTGTCATCAGGAATTTCTCTTCTGATAATGCAGATTTTACATTCAAAACTTTGTTTACAGAGTTCAAGGTAATTACTGAAGAAATGGCAAAAGCAGCTGAAGTGCAAGACCAGGAAGACACTGGATCACAGAAACCTGCAGAGAACAACACAAATGACGACAAAGCAGAACTCAAACTGAACGTGCCAGAAACAGAGAGAAACGTTGAAATGGCCTTTGAGAAGAGTTTTGCCCGCCCCCCGACACGAGATCAGCTCACTGAACGGAGGCATTCGCTGTCGATCTCGACCACCAATCACGCCATGACCTCCAGCATCGTGCAGCAGAATCTGAACATGCTCTACACCAAACTGAAGGCTAAGATACACTCCACCAGTGCGAGGTATTACATTTCGTTTAAACCTATTTATTAAAACTTGATTGCTTCAAAACCAGAAGATTATCAAGACACTTTCAAGTCCTTTTCCTGGGTAAAACCAGACTTGGTGTCTTTTAAAAATGATCATTCGAACGCTCCCCAAGTAGAGATCAGCTCACGACCTCCGGATCGCAAGATGGACAGCATACCCATTACACCACTGCAACTGTTGAAGGTAAATTCTCCTTCAAGATCATATGGCAAATACAAATTAAATGTATACTACTAATAAACTATGTTTAAAACTAATACGAGTCAAAATTGAGCATTGTTCATCAGAAATTAACATACTCTACACCAAATTGAAGCCACGCTACAATTCAGCAGTTTGAGGTATTCTGTGTTTAGAAATCAGTAAATTCAGGAACTATTCATGAAGATGTCATTTTAAATGTGTTCCACACGCATATTTTCATACCTAAAATTCTTAATGTTTGAAACATTTTGGAAATGCTCAACATGAAATGTCCTTAAGAATCTTACAACAGGTAAACTGGTGGCATGGCATCTCAAACAAAGAATTATTGAAAGAACAAAATATACACAAACACAATACCCCTACATCTGTAAATAATTGCAAATGATACAGTAAGACTCGCGCGTTTGTCGCCATGGACGATTTTAATCTAGTGTCAACAATCGCTGGGTTTCCTTCTCTACCACGGCAAAATCACTGCAACCGATCGAGATCAAAGAAAATCCCAGTATCCACCTTGAGATTCTTATCTTATCTCATGGTGGACCGCCGTGCGGACAATTGCGCCGAGTTTTGTTATATCTATCACGGTGTTTACTTCCTTGTCACCTTATTTGTTTAAGGCATATTAAACCAGTTTTTGCATTTCTTTTTTTTTCATTTCATTTCATTGCCACGGCAAACTTAATTATTGTAAATAAACATGATAGTTTAATTCTATTCGTTTTAACCATGTCATATATCAAAAGAACATAATATAACAAAGAAACATTTTGTAGCTAAAACCCAAATTAGATTGTTCTATCTTCTGCTACAGATATCTTTAATATTTATATATTTTTATTATTAGTGGTAGCACTTTTATTATTATTATTATTGGAAGTTTAATTATCATTATTATAGTTACTATTATTATTATTATTATTATTTAATTACTTAATTTGTTTTAAAAATAGTCTGCCAACATAATACAACATAAAATACTGTGTCAGAGTTTTATATTCATGTACATAATATATAAACAACAACAATTTAAATTCCAAATAGATTGTATATAGTAATGATAAGGTCATGGTGGTAACACCGCATTTTGTCGCCGCAAGTCGCGGTGACTACCGCCTGCTGAGTTTCTTCGACGATAAAATGTTCATCACTGCAGACGGTCAGGTTCATCTTCGTGGACCGCAGATTTTGGCGTTCCGCGGATAATTTCTGGTTGATAAGAGTCAGCGGCAGAAAAGGCCAAAACTGCGCGAGTCTTACTTTAGATGTGAGGAATATAATATGTTTCATCCCATCATTGTGTGCGGACATTGAGGAAATAAACCCCAGTTGAATAAACTTTGCTTTATTTTAACACTGTAGAATTTTGTTGATTTTCACGACATAATTTGATGTTCTTTTCATGGTATTTAATATATTTTATTTGTATTTATAAAAAAAAGACAGAAACTTATGGTATACATAAACTAGTAGGTAAGAGTTGAAAAAAGATAAGTTTATTTCATGGCACGAAAACATGAACCACTTGCCAAGGCTTGTGCTACAGGTTTTGTAAGCCTTGCTAAATAAACTTAATTTATTCAGCACTAACCTAGTATTCTATTTATTATTACATCCCATTATCACTGTGTTACAGAGAGTATTCCTTTGCCACCCCTGAGCCGGCCACTTTCAAAATGGTGGACAAGCTGGTAGAGGAGGTTTTCCACGCTTTAGACGAGTATGAAATGACCTTCGCACAGTGTCATGCACTTCTGGGAGGAAAGGTAGAGGCGTGTCATGGGAAAACATGGCAGACCTCACAGGCTAATCCAGGATGGTACTTTCTGCTTTTTATTGTATTTTCTGTTTCAAGGAAGTCTCTTCTAAACATAAATTCACTGTAGGCAGAAAGTGCCGTCCTGGATTAGCCTCTGCTGACACTTAACGCACATGCGTTAAGCCCGGTTTTCCAACGACATACCTCAATGTTGACATTTCCTTAAAGCTTGATAAACAATGTTTTACTAAGAGATGTTTAAAGTTAAAATTTCCTAAAAACTTCAGAATCAATGACTTACTAAAGATATGAAGGCTGAAATTTCCAAAAACACTTCTTAATCAATGACTTACTAAAGAAATGAAGGCTGAAATTTCCAAAAAAACTTCTTAATCAATGACTTACTAAAGAAATGAACTGCTGACATTTTCTAAAAACTTTATAATCAATGCCTTAATTAGTTATAAATAGCAGATCTATAAATAGCAGATCTTTTCTAACAACTTGGACTTGAGCTGAATCTTAGGCCAGTCTATTACTTTCTATGGTTTCAAACACATTCACGTAGCGCCAAACAAAAATTCATACGCACTATTTTGTATGAAATAAATCAATACATCCAGATTCCCTAAATATATAAAGCAAATAAAGGTCTGATATACAGAATTTTTAGAGAAAATATGTATCTGCTCAATACCTCGTGTAAATACTTGAGACAGTAATATGCAATCTTCTTCTACTCAATAACTTTCATAACAGTCAGACTTTCACTGTGCTTATTGCATAACAGTAAGACTTTCACTGTGCTTATTGCATAACAGTAAGACTTTCATTGTGCTTAATGCAATACTGTGTCAACTCCTTCACTGTTATATAATATTATGAGTTACAATAATTTTTTTGCTGAGGAAATTAATTGATGTCATTCCCTTTTCAAATGTTTTAGGACCCTAACTACCTAGTTGCCTACCCTGATTTGTTTTTGAATTCACACCCATGATGATTTACACAACAGCAAGTTTTTATCAGGGCTTTTTTTTTGCCTATTTTATAGCTGTTATTGGGTCATATTCCCAATGGAAAAAAGTATATTTTTTGTCCCAAATTCAGTCCCAAAATTCCTAATTGATGGTTTGACTTTCAGATGTTTGGAAATAAGAGGTGTTCAGTGTAGAATACTGTTGAAATTGCAATAACTGTTTTAATTTGTTTTTGTTCAGACAATCCTATTTTATGTAGTTTAACTATAATTTTTCAAATTTGATTAATCAAACATATAATTTTTCCCAATTTTAGGTGAATTGACGCTAAAATTTCCAATTTCATGGGTATACATGTAGGTCATATTCCCAAAATGGTGAAAAAAAGCCCTGTTTATGTACTTCTCTCACTGATTTTTTCAGGACCGTAACTACCCATTAGTGTCTCACATAATCAACATCCAGAAAGCGAAACGAGAGCTGGAGCAGGAGCTGAAAGCCAAAGACATTCAGAAGAACAAGTATGCGGACCACATCAGTAAGCTGGAGAACAGGTGTAGAAACCAGGTTTGTATAAATACCTTTAATACAGTAAGGCTCTCGCAAAACTAGCCTAGTTCGCATTCGCCAAGTTTAGGCGATCGAGTCAGAGGCTCGACAATGCAGAGTAGATAAGTGTATTGAGTGAAATATTGTGGAATAATTTTACTCGTTATCAGCTATCAGTAAAATATTTGTTTCTTTTGAGCTGTACTGTACAGTGAAAAGGATAATAAAGATAACACTGCTTAGAAATTTACACCAAAATACAACAATGTAATAAGGATAACACTGACTAGAATTTAACACCAAAATACAATAATTTCATAAGGATATCAATATTTACACCAAAATACACCAATTTGATAAGGATAACAATTCTTATAATTTTACAATAAAATACAACAATTTAATAACAATGCCTGTCATTTTAAAGGAAGTTCAATATCAATTTTAATCATTTTATGTACTGGAAAAATGGAAATTCCAGGAACAGATATACTTTTATTAAAACAATGATGTCCTAACGTTGGATTCCCTTTGTGCAACAAAGCCAGAACATTACTATTTCTTTAATTTATCTCAGGCTACAGAAGTCAACCATCTAAATGAAGAGGTCAAGAAACTCAAAGAGGAAATCACTAAGCTACAAGCCATCAACAGTGAGCGGGAGGAAAAACAGAAAATTATAGATGAACTACGTAAAATGGTCATGGAGGCCGATACTACTAAGAAAAACAAGCTCCGCAGTTCATACCTAGCTTTACATTATGACTCAAATAGCACTGAAATTAAACAGCTTAGAGCTGAGGTTAAAAGTCTCCAACTTGAAAACGAAAACCTGAGAACTGAGAATTTAATGCTGAAAAAATCTGAAAACTTGAAGAAGTTGGCCAAACTCAGAGAGGACCAAACTCATATAAAATTAGAAGTTCCCTTAGCTCAACTGGCAAACCAAGATGATGAAAAAGAAAGTGTAAATTCAAGTGTTATAAATAAACATGATGCTTCTTTTTCATCTCCGCATGGAGTCTTAAGAGGGGCTGGCGTAAAAACGATCGACATGGAAAGACAAACATTTATATATCAAGGACAAGAGAGGTCCTTCATCAGGGCTTCTGCTGATAATATCAGTTCTGAGAGGAATATGGAGACAGTGAAGCCCTACAGAAGCAGGGCGGTTGAGAGAGACAAGGACAGGGAACCTAGAGAGAAAGAAGTAATAGAAAGAGACCTTGAATTTAAATTTTCCAACAGTGGGCAGAATGTGTCCTTAGGGAGTAAAAGAAGTTCTAGCAAGGACAGGTCCAGTAAACGAGTGACTTTTGTTGGAGATATTGTGAAAAATAAAGACAATGAAGAGTCTCCATCAGCTCAGTTTGGAACTCTACATGCTATGGAGGCTGAGAAAATTCTTGCCAATGGACCAGGCCCAACTCTTCCAAACGGAAATGGGAAAATTCCTGTCATGAATTCTAAACAGGACAGAAGCGCCATGAGCAGAGGAAGGTCCAGACAAACTGCTCTGAAAACTAAGGCAACATCCAAGCGGTCAGCTTCACTGACCACTCTGGCCAATTCAAGAGAGATGTTGAAAATGTCGTCTCAGCTGATTCAAAAAAGCAAAAATCTTCGACATCCATCTGGAAACTGAATTTCAATGTTGTTATCATCTATAAAGTTTTATCATTTAACTTCCAATCAAATTTTTGAATATATGTTTTTATTATAAGACAGTTATGAGAAGAAACAAAGGCAACACAATATTAACAGATTCTACTACGCTACAATTGTTTGGTGCAATTTCTGCCTTTAACAAGTGAAAAATGTTAATATTATGTAATTACTGGTGCTGAATACGAATAATGATCTGTGATATAATGGGTCTGCAATAAGACAATTTTAATAAAAAATATTTTATTTATCTATTGTTTAAGGATTACAAAATTATAGGACAGACAATATTTTATGAAACATTCTGTATGCATTTTACTGGAAGAAAATGAAGTTTTATTAGACAAACATGCTCATTTCTGTTCTTTATCCCATTTATGTTTCACGTTTTAAGTATCAGTCTTTTTGATGATCTTCATGTCATACACTAAACAAAAGTTATAACGCACAAAATGAAAATTTCTGTATTTTCTTTATTTATAAGAATTTCAGCTTCGCCTTCGTAAACATGAAATTCTTTCATATTTTTTCCAATATCTTGGTGTGAACACATGCATGTAAAACTCAAATACTCATAGCTGACATTTCAAGCTGAGATTCTTATATATAAAGAAAATACATCAATTTCTATTCATTTCCATTTGGTGATTATAACTTCCATTGAATGTATATGGTACTTGCCTTACAAACACAACCATTTGTTGCATCAATGTGACTTCAAATACATTTGTGTATAACAGAAAATCACTCATCGAGATCTTGTCTTTCTTGGCATTTAAAATCAAATTGGTTAACATAAATAAATCATGCATGATAATGTAGACACAAATTTACTTGATCAGTGTAAAATGTATTGATAGTGATTATGCTAATGTTAAATATGGAAAGCAAATAAGGTGACTTTAATGTGTTAAGAGCAAAATTTCTAAACATTTGTATTTTTTTGGCAGATGCCTCCTTCTTGTACTTGACCTATCATGCAGATATGATATAATTTGTACTGGCCTAAATAGATGTTTTTTTGTCCCACACTTCAGGCATGTGGGTTACTTTGAAGACTGTAATTATATTTCAAATGACTCTCTCACCTGTTAACTGTAGGCAGTAGTGAAGTGTAACCAAAATTAGTTCTTAAATACACGATACAATAACAGGCCGTTGCATTGTTCTTATAATTGTTATGCAATACTTTCACGGCGCAAATTGCCTTTTAATTGCGCTAATTGTACCGTCTTTACAATAAGTTATTGGTTTAAATGTTTTTGTTACCATTAGTATTATCCTGTCTTTATTGCATGTTTTAAAAAGGCGTAATTAGATATTGAAATCACCCACAATATAGAAACTCAAAGAAAACGAGTTTGTTTTTAAAACTATATTAGAAATATTTATTGTTGGCTAAAGCTGGTGAAGTTTATGGCTATGCATATGCATTTAGTCCGTTGTCAGAAATGGTCATTTGTTGAAGCGTTGAAACAACTTTTGAAACATATTTGAGCCGACAAAAGGATTTATTCAAAGAAAATAAATAAATAAATAAATTAATTAATTAATTAATAATTCGAAATAACGAAATGGTGTTATAATTATCATTTCTAAATCTTGCATATGGACCTGCAATACATCTGTGATAAATCGACTAAACACAACAGCAACTACAATGTAAGTTGGTAGAAACTGTGTCAAAACAGCGGTCAATGGAAAATTAAATATCAGTAATCAAGTAAACAATAAACGCCAATATGGATAATATTGCCAGACATGTGCTTAAAGACAAGAAGACAAAGATCAAGGAGAATTTGGTTTTGGAGACCAGTATTTTGGATGACCTCGAAAGGGAGGACATCTTGACAGAAGAAATGAGCCTGGATATACGGGTATAAGTAATTGTGGCAATATACAAGATTGCAGTTTTACAACTTATTTGTGCATTTTACTGAAATAATTCGTATAAGAGGTTCAACTCGGCACACAGTCATAGAGTTAAGGTGCTAGCGGCATTTTCATAACGCTGAGGTCATATCTGCAAATATATTCAAGAAAATCTTAAGTTAAAGGGCTTTTCCATAACACTTTTGGCTTAGAAATTCTGACAATGATGGAATATAAAGAGTGACATCATCTATGCTTAATAATATTGCACAAAGCGTTTAAAGTTTGTGAGAAGTACAAAGTGATAACTAAATGTGGCGTGTCATGGGACGACACTTTCCGCTTTTATTGTATTTTCTGTTTCAAGGAAGTCTCTTCTAAACATAAATCCACTGTAGGTTGAAAGTGTCGTCCCGGATTAGCGTGTGCTGACTACATAGGCTGATCTGGGATGACACTTTACGCACATGCATTACACCCAGTTTTCCCACGACACAGCACAAATGTGTTTAACTACAGAAACTTATAAGAACAATACGGAATACTTCCTCAGTTATATTGGGTAGAAGTCCTTAAACATTCATGTAATTAATTTATGTCTAACCACATGTGCTAGAGCTATTATTCCTTGCACTGAACAGGGTATTTCCGTATCAGGAATATCAAAATTTTGACAAGACTTTTGGATTTACACGAGTAATAATATTTTATTAGTAATAATTATCATCCCCGATTTAAAATATGTTTTAGTGTATTAAGTTGTTGTTGTTGTTTTTTGTTTTGTTTTTAAAAGGACAGATTTATTCACAAATATGCCTCATTTTAGTGTATTAAGTCACAAGAGGGACTGTTTTTGCCATCTAACATATGCTCAGTACTTTTTAGAAAGAAGGAAAGTTTTGGGATGGAGATTGGTCTGATTTGATCTTAAACGAATGTATTTATGCTATGCAGAATATTTTAATAAAAGAAAGATTTGTCCAGAACATATCTGTTTGCACAAGAGACAAAACATCATACAAAATGTTTCTGTGTCTATTGGAAAAAAATGTCTCTTAGCCATGATATATATTTATGAAACACAATTTTTTCCACTCTTCTATAACACTAATCTTATCTAAAATGTTAGGCAAAATCAACCAACGGTGAGAAAATAGACACATTTCTTTCCATACTGAAGAAAAGGGGACCTAACGCATTTGAAGCCTTCATAGCTGCTCTCCAGAAAAACCATGGATTTGTAGCTGATTTGCTGCTGGAGGAATACAACGCGCTTGCAGACAGTGGTAAGATGATACAGTCGAAACGCGAAACTATGAATTGTCACGGCAGACAATAGTTTGTTTGTAGAATCGTGTTTTTTGTAGTATCGCATCTTTATGACATTTCGGTAGTAAAGTTACATTTCGTGTTAATTTGCAGCATGTTGAGGCGATAACATTCATTAATGCACTTAAACTAATAGCATAAATTTGTCTATTTATTGGCATTATGAAGCAAAAATAAAGTATAACATTCGGAACAAAATAATCAATTTCGCAAGAACGTATTGGTAATCACGAAAGTCCTTTAATAATAATCTCACACTGCACACCATTTCATACGGATTAATTAATATGGTAATTATTCTCGTTTACAACAATGTTTGTCCATGGTAAAATCAAACTGTCTGGTGTCTGACTTGGCAGAGGTGTGAAATCTTTGTCGTGAGGGTGTGAAAAAAGTTTCCATGGGAATCTCATTCATAGTATCGCATTAACATTTCATTGCAAACGCTATGATGGGACCGAAACATTTGTTTGTAGTAACGCATCTTTGTTCAATCGCAAATTCGTAGTATCGCAGCTTTTGGTACTTGAATATATAAGGAAAACGGACGGGACCAGCCGCCTTATTCATTGTATCCCGTCATTTTGTAGTATTGCAATACGCAGTATCGCGTTTTGACTGTAGTTAACAATGCACTGACTGCCACATTCGTTAATTTTTGTATTAACTTTACACTATTTCCCAGAAATCTAATGCAACAAGTCCAATTTTTTTTTTATTTCTAACTGAATATCATCTGTGAGCATATTTTGAATTAATTTATGTGCAAAATCTAGTGAATTCCACAAGTTTAACACCATTTCAGTTACTGCAAAAGATTTAGCCTATACATTGTCACCACCAAAAATAGTTGGAGTTGCCTGGTTTTAGCTTGAGAATTCAAGTTATTGTCAGTGGTTTTTATTAATGGACAATTTATTTCATAATTTTGTATTGTATATTTCTTAAACATTTCTTGATATTATGACTCAATTATATCTGTATTAAGCAAAAGAAATACTAAAGGAATAGTTAAATTAAAGTTTTGTGTCCGTTTCCCGTTGTAATTTTTCATTTTAATGTATTTATTTTCATGATCATTGTTATTTTATTAACAAAATTAGACAGAAGACTGTCAGATGCCAGCCTGAGCACTGCAAGGTCATCTTCCAGTCTGGACAGCCAAACAAAATCCCCAGAGATCAATGCTGGGATGTGCAGCCATTGTAACCAAGTCCTTTACCGAAGACAAAGTCAAGACACCAATGGCAACAGTGCAAACAATAAAACTAGCCAATCATCAGCAGCCACTAGGCAAATGAGTGATGAGACTGGCCAATCATATGCGAGACATGTGACTACCACCAGCCAATGGCATCTGTCTGAGGAATTCAAGACAAGATTAACACAGGAATGGTTGTCTTCCCTTTACATGAAACTGAAGTCACACATGATAAGCAAAAACCTTAGGGAGCTGTCTTTTCAAAGCCCAGGGCCAGTGACATACGAAATGGTGGAGAACCTTATTGATGAGATGATGAAAATGGAAGAGAAATGTTACAAGTGAGTATACATAATTTGGAAATATGACTGAAAAAAATGTAACAAGGGGGTCAACAAAAATAAAAAAATTTGCATAATAAACATCACGATGACACACAATTATGAAAAAGCAACTAAATTGTTACAAAAAAATAATACAAAATTCCACAGAAATTTGTTGCCCTAAGCTGGCTATATAAACTGGAATTTTACATATCACTGCAAGATATATTTGATTCTACCAAATACATATTTTTTAACTGCAATGCCAATATATTGCTTTTAGATTAAACATATTTTAAGAAATTTGGAATTGTTTAAGAAGAACTCATTATATGTGCTTTAAAACCCAAATACAGGTTTTATTTTGCATATTTATTACATTTGCTTTCTTTTAATTGGATACTTGTATACATACATTATATTTTAATATTGTAATTGTAAATATATACTTCGAGTCATACCTTTTCAAGGGCAATTGGGGCTACAGACAGGAAAGCCTCCTTGTTCACACACATCATCACTTTGAAAGAAACCAAGAAGAAAATGAACAAATGTGTGAAGGTGGCAGAGGAGCAGAAGAACAAGTATGCTGATAACATTATCAAGTTAGAAAACAAGTGCAGGAATAACAAAGATGAAAATGACAGGTTAAGGAGAGATATTGAGAAACAAGTCTGTGAGAATTTATCACTGAAAGAAAGCTTAGAAATGCAGCAAAAGAAGATTAATGAACTACAGCAACTGTTAGATAATGCACTCGCAGCATTAGAAACTTCGAAATCTGAAAATGAAGCAATGACTAAGAAGTTGAAAACAGTACAAGAGAGGGAAAAAAATGTCACAGAAGAGCATAAATCTAAGGTGGAAAAGCTGGAAGATGAACTATTTTATTTACAGTCCAGGGTCCAAAATCCAAAAGGATTTCCACATTACAATCAACAAAAACATGCCTTATACATTGGGAAGAGAGACAGGTTTGGCAGAATTACATATCCAGAACAAAGTACAAGAATACATGTAAGGCCAAGAGAACAAGATAACACCCCCAGGCAAACTCCCAACGGAATATTTGTGAACAAGAATGTTTTCAATGCAACGGAAACTCCCAGGACACTGCATGACAAACGGGGACTGAAAATAGACATAACAAATGAAACACTCATGGATGATGTGGGGGTGCAGATGGGCCCAATTTTCAGTGCTCTGGAGAACGGAGCAGAAGCCACCAAAAAGTCACCAAGAAGAAAACATCCACTACCTGAACCCAAACCAAAACCACTGGAGAAACTAGGGATCTTTTGCAGTCCAAGGAAATAGAATATCCCAGTGTTTTTTTCACCTTTGGGAGGAAGGTGGCGGGGCCCTTCAGACGGGGAATTTTATGGCAAAAAGGGAATTGTTTTTGTAGAAAAGCATTATAACATTTTAATATTCTACTTTGTTATAAAACATTAATCAATTGTTTTGCTACAAACGATAAATTAGATTATGCACAAACTTGGTTTGATAAAAAAAATTGCTGAGATTGTTTACGAAAATTCTTCTATCTTAGTCAATTTTTGTCCGATTTTGGTAAAGTTTTTTTCAAAATAAAACTTACATTCTGAAGGGGAATTTTAAGGTAAATATAGGTGGAAATTATATACTTTTTAAGCAGGGGCATGGTACCAATTTTGGCCCCATATTGGCCCCCCCAAAAAACATTGTTATCCTAAATGTCCTTACGGATGTGTAATGCCCCAACAGACATGCAGGGGCTGCAATGATCTAGCTGCATGGGTTACAGTCAACCATATGTGGAAATTGAATACCCCACTACTTTGGTATGTAGGTTCTTGACTGACATTTGGATTCTTTATGCAATTAGAACACTACATGCACTGTATTGTTTATTGCTGTGTATGTATTACTGAGAATGATTGAACTATTACAAATGGAAATTGAGTGTAATTCTGAAGACATTATTTTGTAGTTTTTGTCTAAAAAATAACTTTGCATATGTATCCTCATTGTAATAAAAATTTAATGATTCTCACAAGATATAATGTGTTACCGAAAGGTGTTAAAAGTTTTGAGACTGAAGCTATATCTTTAACAATTAGCGCTGTTTGACAATTTAAGCATTATCATAAAGATAATATTTTCATTAATTAAGTAGTGCATACTACTTGTGACCAAAAACATGGTTGTCAAGGTTACTGAAATTTGTGTTTTCTTTTATGAAAATTGAAGTCAATGACTAACAACTGCCAGAGTGTTTAGTGCAAAAATCTAATATTAAGACATATGACATCAGATTAATATGTGCGCAGGTTGTGCTAAGGTTTGATGTCATTAATGGTCAACAAGTTTAAAACAATGGGCGGAAATAATCAAGTGCTTCAAAAACAAATGCAACATGATTATCATGCTTTGAGAAGTGTACTGAACTAAAACATTGTGCTAGCATTGGGTTGACACCTACGGAGTTTTGTCATAGAAAAATAATGTTGATGAGTAGTGGTGTCTTGTTTGCATGGACAATTTAGAGATGGATGAGACAATGTTTGCAACAGAGTGGCAGGCCATCTGTTGTGAAGGAAACAGTTGTGAAAGACGTTAAGAATTTGTTGAAGGAAGGCAGACGCTGATCTTGGCCTGTATTCACTAAGCTCCTTAGGGAAGACTTAAGAAAATTCTTTAAATTCCTGAAAGTCCTTAAGTCTCTGGCTGTTTCATGTATAGGTCTTTTTACTCTACAATATTGTAAACTTGTAAATATTGCTTATATGTTTAGTGATGCAGCATTCTTTGTACATAAATTAATGGATTTCACATAGAAAATTGGATCAGAAATTTTCACTCAAGTACAACTTAAGTTAAGACTTCCCTTAGGAGCTTTGAGAATACCAGCCCTGGGTTACAATAGGAGTAAAACGACTGTCGTGCACAAAGAATACCAGCCCTGGGTTACAATAGGAGTAAAACGACTGTCGTGCACAAAGAATACCAGCCCTGGGTTACAATAGGAGTAAAACGACTGTCGTGCACATAGAATACCAGCCCTGGGTTACAATAGGAGTAAAACGACTGTCGTGCACAAAGAATACCAGCCCTGGGTTACAATAGGAGTAAAACGACTGTCGTGCACATAGA
This sequence comes from Congeria kusceri, assembly GCA_027627225.1. Lineage (NCBI taxonomy): Eukaryota > Metazoa > Mollusca > Bivalvia > Myida > Dreissenidae > Congeria > Congeria kusceri. Next base: position 16,024,926 of record CM051039.1, read on the forward strand.
ATACCAGCCCTGGGTTACAATAGGAGTAAAACGACTGTCGTGCACAAAGAATACCAGCCCTGGGTTACAATAGGAGTAAAACGACTGTCGTGCACAAAGAATACCAGCCCTGGGTTACAATAGGAGTAAAACGACTGTCGTGCACAAAGAATACCAGCCCTGGGTTACAATAGGAGTAAAACGACTGTCGTGCACAAAGAATACCAGCCCTGGGTTACAATAGGAGTAAAACGACTGTCGTGCACAAAGAATACCAGCCCTGGGTTACAATAGGAGTAAAACGACTGTCGTGCACAAAGAATACCAGCCCTGGGTTACAATAGGAGTAAAACGACTGTCGTGCACAAAGAATACCAGCCCTGGGTTACAATAGGAGTAAAACGACTGTCGTGCACAAAGGTGTCAGAAATCATCCGAACTTTTCAAAGGACTGTACAAGATGAGTACCAAAACTTTTGTATGCAGAAGAAATTAATGCCCAGTTTGCTGCGTCAAATTCATTTCTATGATGTTACTTAATAACTACTAAAATGCTTTTAAGAAAGAATCAACACCAACAAAAAAACATACATTTATTTGTCTGATTGAGCCTGAAATAAGGAATAAGTTTGGAAACATCAATCTTCCCCTTCACCAACTTAAAGCGAAAGGCACAAGTTGAAGACCAGTTATATGTTCATCTTCTTCATGGACTCCCAGGGAATGCTTCTCCAACATGCTGTAGTAAAGGGAAAGACCATCAATGCCCAGCATTTCACCAGGATAATGCACCCAGTGATTTTTTTCACTGCTTATGGAATGGGTCCGGTATGCAACAAATTGGAGTTTCGTATCGTGAAAATTTGCTAATTGGGAAACATTAAAAAAAGTAATTTAATTAAAAATTACTTCAACTAGTATTACATTGGTGTTTTAAAGGTGTTTATTCATAACCACACAAGTAATTATATGATTTACTTCGATTCACATTTCCTATATATTAAGGACTTTGTCACTTGAGATTTGGGAATTTTTTTCGATTCAATTGGGAAAATAAATCATATTTGGTGTTGGGAATGGGTCCTTTGACTGGACCCTGTTAAATAAGGAAACAAATCACTGGCACCTCCCCACAAATGTTATGAAACATTGATGATGATCAACATTTTGGGTCATGAGACGATAACACACACAGCATAAAGTTGGACTTAGCTCCAGGCCATCCTTAACAAAAAGTTTGTTTGCGGTAATGTGACCCAACATTTTCAAGGTCGGTAGGTGGGTTGATTTAAAAAAAAAAATTTTTTAGGGGGAACAAATGTATACAACTCTGAGACACATACCAAATTACCTTAACACAATAAACAAGAGCAAATCACATTGCTTAGTGTATGCCAGTGACATCAGGGCATCAGGTTACTAACACTGTTCAAAATTCAGCTTTATTTGTTGACAGACCAGTGATTAATTTACATGTGCGCCCTGCGTTGTATTGCTATGGGTGTTGCTAACGGCTTGCAGATTTGAAAACCCGTCTAATTTATGACGTCATGCTGTCACTCATTTTAAACAGTGGAATTATTAACAACTTGTTTTGTTTTTTTAATTTATTGTTTGTTCAAATGGGAAATATTTGTGCAAGGTGATTAGAACGCAGTGTTTAGCTGATAAAAAAAAAAGTTATGAATTTGAATTACAAACAAAATATGATACATATAACTAATATTTTCTTTAAAAAAATTGCTTTACTGAAGCCTATAAAAATGTGTGAGTCGGAGTCGGGCCCAATTTCGTGAGTCGGTCACGTTACCGCAAACAAACAATTTGTGAGTCAGGCCCAATTTCGTGAGTCGGTCACGTTACCGCAAACAAACAATTTGTGAGTCGGGCCCAATTTCGTGAGTCGGTCACGTTACCGCAAACAAGCAATTTGTTAAGGATGGCCCCATTCAATTTTTATGTGTTTTTTTTCAAGTTTAAAACACTGTTTATGCTAAAAACACTGTGAAGATTTGGAGGATTTGCAAGTGGCCGTCAGGCGAGCATATCGAGATATGAACAACATTGGTACAATTTGATGTATAAACAGTTTGTGGAACATCATCCAAGCCATAAGCAACAGGAATAGCAATGTCCTTGGGTAGAGTTCCAATTTTCTTCAATGTGTTGTCATTTCTAATATATAAACAACTTGAAACACAGTTTTAAAGCTTTAGATGTATTGAAATATTATATAACATGTTCTGTTTTTGTCTGATGGAATTTACATCTTGAAATAATGTTAGAACAGACAGGCATGGTATGATGGAAAACATTATTAAAGTCAACCTTAAAAAATTAAATGTTTTTTTTATCAATATTGAAAGGTTCACCAACTTTACTGTACTGTGTTGAAACTCTACTCATTTTTAGTGGTACGCGGAGCAACTAAATGTACAGCAATTTCAAAGCCCAACAGTCAAAGAACTAGTATCGTCACAGCTTCACTATACATACACAAAACAAGTCAGATTCTACTACGTGGAAGTAAGAATTGCCGCCTTTAATATCCTTTATTTTGTCAAAAGGTAATAATAATTATAATGAGTTTGATAAGAACATGATGGAAAACAAAAGTTAACAACTTTCAATGTAGGATCGAACAATGAGTTTACTTGCGGATGAATCGCGCGATGTTCTAAAAAGTGATGAATGAATTACCTGGGTCACAAGGTGAGCGGAGAACAATCACAGACATTCTAATCCTAACCTATTCATCTTGATATCACCGACTCATGTTAAGGTTACATACTGATCAGGGCATGATAATAATGTATTACTCATTTGTGTCTCCACTTGGCCATATTAATAATAAAGAACAAAATGAAATTCGCAGTTTACTTACGAAGCACAGCTACGCGGACGATTACAGTATCAGAAAATACAAGCGCTGATCTAGCTAGGATATAAATACCTCATCTCCACTTTATTTTTCTGTTTGCTTCCTATTTATAATACAATCGAACATCGTTATTTTTTTGAAGTCACCTGGGACAGACAAAAATACTTTGAACTAATGATTATTTAAAATAAACATTTCTTGATTATTTTAGTAAAAATATTTATTGTTTCAAGGGATTATGTCGTCGAAAAGGGCCTCAAGGGGGCAATGTCTTTAAAAGATCTGAAATTTAGATATTAATATAGGCATATAATTACAGTTAAAACAGGGTATATGTAATGGGAAAAGAGTGTATGCATTCTGAGATAAATATCAATTTATAATATGGGTTGTGTTTGTTTGGCCCTTTTCCTGTTTACATTTTGACGTCAGAATTGTGAGCATTTGGTATGACCATAGTTTACGCATGACTCCTTACCAAGCATGATAGTGCAGTTGGTTAAAGCGCCGTCTACTGTTCATTTCTTTGAATGGATCCTAAGTCGTGAGTTCAATACCCACATTGGGTTTTAATTTTTGCAAACATTTTTGCTAATTTGCTTTTATCAAATATCTTATTGTGTATTATATTATTTTTTATTTATTTAATGCACATGTCTTAGTAAAGCGCATTTCTATCCAATAATATAATTTATAGAGCAATAGGTAGCCAATTTTTCAATGATATAGTCTCTTTAAAGATCACAATGCTATATAATACTGATAGTGGCCACACTACACAATTTGACAGGATGTTAAATATCTCTAATTTGACTTGTCTGATTGAAAGGGGCGAATCAACAGTAGGTCCACAATTACATTTGCAAAAATAAACATCATTTACATAGAATAAATATTGAAGCATTGTTAAATTTCATGGTTTTGTTTCTATAAACATTTAGCAAACATATTATTATGAAATTATATCAACAGAGGTCAATGGTGAAACTGTCAAGGGTGCATTTGTAGTGGTAGTAAAAAGGATATGAATGAAAAAGTCAAAATCTTTTTAACTTTATACATAATATATTCATACATAATTTATACCATTACTGTATTTCAGTGAAATATACGAGTCTTATACATTAACTAAAACATTCATTGTACAAATGATTTGTTATATAGAGCAACGGTCACATTTATCGACAGTTTAAGCTTCAAATATTTATACAAATAAAACTAGTGTTATGTTACCTCGAAGGGTTACATTTTCGAAATTAACAAAGCTAACAGAGTTGCTTCCCTTTTTTCTGTGATATCCAATAGCTGTATAGGTCAGATGTATGTATTTCGCAATTGGCGAAGTAGGTCACAATTATCGACAGCTGGGCATAGTTATCGACACTTACTTGAATGGTTTGGTTTATGAACGATATGATCATATTTAAAAGCGCTGAACAGTTACGGATACGACAATTAATTATTTAGATCAACTTATATCTACATTATCGATAAGTGGAAATTTTCAATATGACATGTCATAAAACTATCCTTTGCACATTACGAACCATTAAAAACTTGTTTGTTTTGTTATTAGTGTTTGTTTACGTAAGTTTATAAAAAGTTAATAAAAAGTAAATAAGTATATTTTGTCTTTTTGTTTCGGTGTGAAATATCATATTACGTCCGTGTGCGTTATGTGTTAAAAAATGACAATATCGATCTGTAACACCTTTAATCATATCCATGGTAACTGACGCCCGTTGACGACCAAGAGCTGAAGAACGGCGCTCAGAAATGGTCATATTTCGCTTCAAGAAGGATTTGTACCATCCCTCTCCTGGTCGATTATTTTTAAAAGGAGTGACCCGTCCATCCTTGTCGAGTACCCTCTTAACCTCGGTAAGAAATTCGTCCCTTGTCAGTGGATAACCTGTAAACATATAGCCTGGGCATTGTACGAAATAAGAAAAATTTATGTGTAGTATATACATGTCATTCTGATTAGTTAATACAAAATGTACGATTAATTTACAATAAAATTAAGGGTACATGTATATCTACCTATTTTCGCCATTAAGCGAATAAAATCGCACAAGTCTTGCTCTTCATTGCGCGTAAGGGTGGCCGTAGGTCCTGGTTTAGTAGGTTCCTCTGGGACTCTTCCTTTAAGCTTATCTAGTAGTGTAGTCCTAGGGACGCCACATAATCTCGCAGCTTTCGCTTTCGCAACACCCGACCTCACCATAACTAATGCCGATGCCATTTTCCTTGGGCTATAACGAACCCTTTTCTTTGCTTGAATTTGCTGGGACATTTTCCTATTTAGAAGAATAAATAATGACACATTTGTAACATGTAGATCCAATCTACATCATGTTAATCATTTATAGATCTATTTTTACCCATAAATTGAATCATTTTGGCTAGTTTACTATAATTACTAAATATTAATTTAATATAACATTGCAATGTTCCAGTCATCATAATAATCCAAATTCAATTATAATTGACATTATAAAAAATTTTACTTTTAAATTTTTAACATGTCGATAATAGATCTGGTCATCATATCGGTAACTATTATCGACACCGCTGTAAAGGCATTATTAATAATAGAAGCTCCCCTTTAATACTTTCTGACCGTAGACGAATCTTATTGTAGTTATCTCCCTTTTATAGAAATAACATGAATACTATTTTAAGCAACTTATGCTATTTTAACCGAATACCATTGCTTACGTGACGTCATAATACCATTTTCAAACGTAAACAGGAAGTGAAATGGTTTAAATAACTTACTTGGGAAATAGTTGAAACTGCAAAATAACCGCTGATGAAATTCAAAAAAGCGTCCAGGATATGAATCTGAGAATGTATGACTTCATAGTTTACACATAATGACATCATATCATATGTTTGTAATAGAAAATGTAAGTACATGTCGATATTTGTGACCTGTCGATAATAGATCATATTGCTCTAATACATGACAAAAAAAAAAAACCAATTACTCATAAAAATGTTCATAAACTAATACAAACAATTTAAGCTTATTACAGATTGCATGATGAAGGAAGTCCTATTGTATAGAACATACAAACAATCTTCCAAACAATACAGTCTTAACAAATACATGACAGGTAGGTTTTTGACTTTTTGGCACAAAATTGGATGTCCACACAGTTTTTAAAACAGTCTGTTCAAAGTTTTAGTGTAATCTCACAATTTGAAAGCCATTACCCTATAAAAACAGTTCATAAACACAGAATATTAAGGACTGGAAGTTCTACCTCCGATATGGATAAGTATGCAAGACAGGTGCTTAAAAACAAGAAGCCGTTTCTTAAGGAAAATCTGGTTTTGGAAACAAATATCCTAGATTATTTAGAAAACCAAGAAATCTTAACAGAAGGAATGTGTCAGGAAATACAGGTATAACTTTTATTCTTAAATTCAAATGGTTTCTTAAAATTGGTGACACAATCACTGAAAAAAAAGGTCTTTTGTTCCAAAAACCTACTCTATTTATGATTTTTTTATACATTATTTTCATAATAATGTGTAAACATAATAGGACTGTGTTGGTAATGAATTGGTACAACCAGGTATCATTTTATTTTCGGTTTTGCCGGTCTGAAACCGATTGGTTTGTAAAAGACCTAATGAAAGGACAAGCAATCGGTCCGACTAGTTTTCTTTGATTTCTCCAGACACTATAAAAATCGTTATAATCCCTCGATTTCAGTATACATTATCTCCACATTTTATGGCCCCAATGCTCTGCAGATGTGAAAGCCGGATCTGTGATGCGTTATAGAACGCAGTCGTGTCACTATTGATCGATAATAGGAGTGTTTACGCTGCAGTTCATTGACTATATTGTATAACTGACACCGATCGGTCTCTATGTGGACATCAGAGTGCACTTCTCCAAGTTAAAATAGTGTCCAGTTACTATAGTATAGAGATTAAGAATAACAACTGCACGTTATCCTCAAGCATTTCCTGGATAATTGTACTGCGTGCATAATGATAAAAATATGCATAGTAATATGAAACCTTACTAAAAATTAAACCAATGGTAGTACAAAAATAGTTTTCAATAAAATTAAACTGTATTTGCTAGTTGGTTTAATTGAGGTTCATGACGTGACATTGTAAATTAAAATAAGTACGAAGTGACCATATTGCATGACATTATACACTGCAGATCCGCTAATATCGTGATCCGTTATATCGCGATGCCCAATATATCGCGAATCGGCGGTGGATCCCTATTTTTTTTTAATGTACTTCAATATTTTCCTATTACAAAATGCTCATAAATAAATCCAGTTTGATCCGGATTTTCGTGCCTTCACAGCGTCTCTTGTATTCACACTCTTGTAGAGCGACAAACAATACGCTGACTTGCTCAACATCAAAGTGTAACAGTTTGACATCAGCTTACCCATGACAACGTCCTTTCACTGCTGTCGCTCTATTTAGCACCCGAATTACACACAGTCCACATGGAGGGTGTATACAGTAACTGTATGTCATAAATCAATACTGAGTTATCTGAATGACAATAACGTAATTGATACGGCTTATCTGTTTCTTTTTTGTTACACGAGAAATGCTAACCGCATATTGTTCGCGATATAGACATCTAATTTTGTAGCTGTGTGCTACGAAACTTTTATACAAAAGTGAAGATCTCAATGTTCTAACTTCTCTGCGCTACAAAGTTTTTATATGGCGATCAATACACTCACACTTTCCATGCTAACGACGTGACTTTGTACATGATTATCAGCAATTTTTCGCGCGCTATTTCTAACCGAACAAACAGTTTACACGAAATACATGTGTTTTGTAATTGTTATTAGAATTTATGTTTACTTCACGTGAATAATGAAATTCGGATAGGCGTTTCGGACTTTATATTTGTATACGCCATTTGAAATTTTTATTCAACGGAATTAAATGAATAATACTATATTTTCATATACAAATGGAATATTTTACATATGGATTTAATACATAATGGATGTTAACTACATTGAAAAGGGTGAGTTATTTACTTAATTACATTTATGTTTGATATCGAGGACAAACAGGCTAGTGTATACATGTATATCTACTGAATGGCCTGGCAAGTTATATCGTGATCCGGATATCCGTGGACCCCGCGACTCGCGATATAATGGAGTTACAGTGTATTTAATTTGATTATATTTTTAATTAAGTTAAGCAAAACGCATATAACAGACATAGAAATTAAAAGTTTATTGAAGTTGAAGGTGTGGAAACTTAGTTTATATTAAAAATTTACAATACACATTTTTGGACATGCTATATTTTCAGATACACATAATTTGGATACAGAATGGGCGTTCTTATTGTATTGCATTATCTTTAAACTTTTGTGTAGTTTAAAGCTCATAATACACTGAAATGAAATTTTTTTGGAATTTAAGCTGTGGCAACTGTCCATATAATAGTCATATTTTATAATACACATTTGTTAACATGCATCATTTTCGAATACACATAATTCGGATACAACATGAACGTGACTGGCAAACCTGAGGACCGATTGACTTTCCAGAAAAATATTATCCCTGGGTACAACCAAATAGTATATATTATCATCAATGATATCAATTCATATTGTTTTTTAATACAGACTATGCCCACGAAAAGGGCCTCAACGGAAAAAGTTAATAAATTAGAGCTATCACTAAAGGTAATTTATACCCCCACATACTGCTTTGACACAGATGAAGATGTTTGTAGTTGTGGCACTTGATATGAAACAATGTTTTGTCTTACAAAATGACCTGCATGAGAGAGGAAAAATGGGCTTGAAATAAAAAAGAGTACAATATATGCCCTACTACTATTTTGACCTTTCACCTTGAAAAGTGAGTTAAACTTTCAAGAAAAAGAAGTATTTAACCTGTATCTGACCTTAAATTGTGACCTTGACCTTTAAAGGACAAGCACGAGTCATGTACACAACACATTGTCTGGTCATGGGGAATAATAATATGAAGTTATATTAAAATCCTTCCAGGCATTAAGAAGTTAAAGAGCTAAAACAAAATAAGTTTTTGACCTTTGACCTTGAATTGTAACTTTGACCTTTACAGGACAAGCATGGGTAATGTACGCAACACATCCTCTGGTAATGGGGAATAATAATCTTAAGTTATCAGGGTGTTCAGTAGACTGTAGATTTCAAGGGTCATTGACCCTTTGACCAAAATTGTCAAGGGCCAAAATTCAATATTGAAGAGTCGAATTCAAATATTCACAAGTCACCAAAACAAAAACAGACAAACTCAAGGTTCACATTATACTAATAAATATAACAAATTACAAAATATTACTAAAATAAAAAATCTACCTGGCGTGATCATTATATTAAAAATTAGCCTTTGTTACTAAGAAACTTTGTATGTTTGTGTTAGGTGTTGTTGTTTTGGTTTTTTCATTCAATGTTTAATTGTTTAGAAAGACCTAAAAGGTAAGATTTTGCAATAATTGATCAATATGAATAAAAGATAAAAGACAAAACTAAATGCTGCTTTTTTTGTTTGTTTTATCAACAAATATTCGAAAGTGTTGTAAGTGTTTCTGGTGTTTTTAATCAGTATTGTTTTTAGATTATTATATTTTATGTGAAATATTGTTATTATTTAACATTTTTAACGTCATTTCATCTACATTTGAACATGTAAACATCAGAATTATCCAAGTTCACAACGAGGCTAACGGTGCTTAATGAAAAATGTCTGTGTTTTCATTGGTGGAAGGGTCACATACATTACACTGATACATTCCAGGCATGGAAGATCTTATCAGTAAATGCAAAATGGATTAAGATAAGGTAGGCCTAATGTGTTAATAACAGACAGTGTCTTGATTGGCTTCAGTTGTAAAGGAAGTGATGACCCAATTTACCAAGGGTCAATATGACTCTTTGGGTGATTTTACCATGATTTCAATGAAAATCACAGGTCAAAACCCGGGAGCTCGGGTCAAATGAACACCCTGACAGTGTTCATTCTGGGCCGCGCTTTTGTGGGATTCCCGCTAAAGAAAAATAAAAGGGCGCAACAAAAATACTGTCAGTGCGCCATTTGGGCGCATCATAAATATAACGGGCCAATAGAAAATTCCATCTGCAGGCGATTTTTTGCAAATGAAATTCATCGTAAATCGTATTGCGAATTGTAAACATAGCATAGCCTGATTGTTAGTGGAAATTGACCGTTGCCAGGCTACCGCATGCGCACTGTTTTATAACTAACGATTTCATTGGCAGATAAGGTCACGCGCCATTTGACCTCGTTTACATCATCACAAATTTATTACAGTGCTGTCTGAAATTTACATGTGGTTTAAGTTGATTTTAATAAGAAAATAAAGATGTCAAAGCGGAAAGCAGATACAGAGAGCATCGAGGGAAAAACTCTTGAATTGTCCACCAAAATTCAAAGGCAAATTGAGAACATTGTTCAAAATGAGGGCGAGAAAACATCCGTTGATTCATTTGCAAGTTAAGTTATAAAAAAACTGATAAATCTTCCAAAAACGTTGACGGTCACAAATTTCAGATAGGTTGGTTGGAGAAATTTGTGTGGTTATTGTACAATGACGAGCAATTTGATGTTTTTTTACATTTGTAAAAAACATAGTAAAAGTAACATGAAAAATAATTATGGCAAAAATGTGTCGCCCCCGAGAAAAGCCTTTAATGGGGCACTGACTTAGTGGCTGATGGGCCATTGGCCCGCCTGCAACTCAGCCCAGAATGAACACAGCCCTGAGTTATATTAAAATCCTTTTAGCCATCACAAAATTATGGAGCAGAATCAAAGACAAGTATTTAACATGTATTTGACCTTTGACCTTCAATTGTGACCTTGAGCTTTGGCCTACAAGCATGGGTCATGTAGACAACACCTCTTCTGATCATGGTATTGAAATCCTTTAAGGAATTAAGAAGTTATAGAGTGGAAACAAAATACAAGTATTTGACCTTTGACCATGAATTCTGTCTTTGACCTTTGACATACAAGCATGGATCATTTAGGCAACACATCATCTGGTCATGGAGAAAAATAAAAGTTATATTAAAATCCTTTCAGGCATTAAGAAGTTATGGACGGAAATACGGAAGTACTCACTTATGGACGATTCCTATATAGCCCCCACTTTTTCAACAAAATTGGGTGTAACAAGAATATCAATGGTTCTCCCCAAAAGTGTACTTGGTCAATTAAGGGGAATGGAATGAGAAAGGCTAAGCTATTTAAGAAGAAACTACCTTTTTTTAATTCAAAGGGCAATAACGCCATGAAACAAAAATATCGGTAGAACCGAATGACGCCGCTTTTACATCTAATTATGACCTTTAACCTATGGACCTGATTCTTTTGCAATGCAATGTCTTGTTGAGGAAAACACTTGTGTAAAGTAATTTTAAAATACATCCAGTCATGGCCAAGTTATAAGTCCAGACAGGCAAAAAGCAAATTTCGACCAGGCATGACCATGAACTTTGATCTACATTCCCTTTTCATACACATTACAAGCCATCTCATTCAGGAAAACATTTGTACCCAGAAATTTGAAAATCCCTCAATCAATGGCCAAATAAAATCTGGCCAAGTGATTTGGACCTCTAAGTGTGACCTTTGACCTCAAAGTGTGATCTTGACCTTTGACCTATGGACTGCTAACTTTGTGTCAAGTAGTTTTAAAATCCACGACAAGTTGTATTGAAAAGCAAACTGCCAATTTTGACCTTTGACCTCTAGGTGTGACCTTGCCCTTTGACCTAGGGACCTGATTCACGATCGGTACAAACCATAACATTGCAAAAAATATTCGTGCCAAGTAATTTTAAAGTCCCTCATCAATGGCCAAGTAAAATAGTCCAAACAAGCAGAAAAACTAATTTATAGTCAAAGGGCAATTACTCCCTGAACAAGAGCTGTCGGAGGACAGCCCGCTTGACTTTTTTGTGCTTGTCAGAGTTACTGGCATTTTCTTTCTAAAACAAACTCTATGGATAGTAGGGGCAAATTAAACAAAGTTAATTTGTTCTCAAGTTACTGAGTGGAAAGCATTGTTTTAATTTTCAGTGACCTTGACCACACCCACCCTTGTATGCAATCTCATGTTATGTCTAGCTATACAGTATCTATAAATTAAGTTATTATTATTTCATTATTATTACTATTTCAATTTGTTCTCCAGTAATTGAGCAGAAACTGTTTTTTCTATTTTAAGTAACAGTGACCTTGACCTTGGCCCCACCCACCCCACCCCAAATGCAATCCCAAGTTAAGTATTACAGTAGGCTATCTATGTATGAAGATTCATTCAGTGAGTAAGAGAGTGGAAATAAAAAGTTGACGCCGCCACCCCACCCGCGGGAATGAAAATTTCTAAGTGTAAAAAGGCCCATAATTTTGACAAATTTCAAACTAGAGTTACCAAACCTGGCCTATAGGTTCATTTTAATATGGGGAATGAATGTTTCAAGTTTGAATGAAATCCCTCCAGCCATTCCTGGGAAACTAGCTTACCGTGAAACTTTAACCTAGACTGGACACCTAACATAATACTCACTGATTTTTCCATAAAAAAAGAACACAATTATCGTTGTTAAACTACCCAATAAACAACGCAAAAAGTAGTCCCGATTCTAAGCGATACTGCATGTAACATTTCATGGAAATTGATTCATCAGTGATATCATGAGAAAACAAAAAGATCCTATTAAAATATCCCATTTATAATCCAAGGGCAATTTCAAAAAAAAAATTCTGACCAGAACAATTGGACAAAATGCACATGTTCTTTTAGTGGGAATGTTGCATATTAAGTTCCATTTAATTTCATTATAGTTTTGAGACCTTGCATTGAAAGGAAAATATTTTATTCAAATGTCCTATTTATAATCACAGGATAATAACTCCGCGAACAATCATCCTTCAAGGCCAAATATCAGAATGAAATTCTTGTAGGAAGCATTGTTTTGTCAAACTTGGCTGGAGCAATGATCACTGTAAGGGCAAAATTCCCCACGCCCTTCGGCAGCCATATATATTTAAGAATCAAAATTATTTGAAGGAATTTGGTAGAGTGTCACCCAATGAACATTAATGTGAAAACTATTTTCAAATCCACCAGTGGTTTCTGTCAAAGAGATGTTTTAAGTTTTCAAGTTTTTCACGTTTTGGTTGCCCTGGCAACCAGAGCTTTCCCTATATATTTAAATAAAATGAAGGAAATTTTTAAAGGACCATCCCAGGAAAATTCCTGCCAAGTTTGGTTAAAATCCCCATAGGGATTTGAGAGAAGTTGTTTAAGTCAATTGTTGATGACGCAGATGCCGGACGCCGCCACCGGAATGCCAGACGGTGACTGACCAGAATAGCTCACCATTGAGTACTTTCTGTTCAAAACACAAGAAATCTGCAAAGCAAAAAGGTGTGTAAAGTACATGCCATTTTGCATAATGTATTATTTTTTTTATTAGTTTTGGAATGAAAAATTTTCAAAAACCAAGTGTTGCTATTTCAAAATGAAAATAGCTAAGTGTGACAAATGTACTTTTTGCAAAACTGAACCAGAAACACTAATATATCTTTTCTGGGATTGCAAAATTGTTTAAGCGTTTTTATCCAATGTAAAAAATATTGTTTATCAAATTGATGCTGAATTTGCAATGAATTCTAAATCATTCATTCTAGGTTCACCTAAAAAAGCATATAATCTATTTTGTCTAGAAATAAAGCGATACATTTTTCTTTGTAAAAGAAGAAACACCATCCCTGCATTAGAAGGTTTAAAAAGACTTTTAAACTTATCATGCACAATTATTGAAAAAACTAACCTGTCTGAAGAAAGAAAGGGCTATAGGAACACATTAATATTATTTTGCAGCCAAAATTAAATACACGTATTAACTTTAAAATATTGAAAAATTGTTTATTTTTATACACCCACTCCCCTCAAGCAGCATTGATATATTTTGATGGATATAAATGCTGTAACATTTACCATGCTGTTTTCTTCTTTTTTCCTTTTTTGTTCTCCTGTAATTATTGATTCTCTACGACATAAATTGTATACATGTCATAGCATATATTACAGTGGTTTAAACCAAGTATATGTTGCTATGTATTGCCATGTATATTATATTCTTTGTATATATATATATATGTACTTGTAAATGAATAAATAGTGAGAATCGGAAAAAAAAAAAAAGAAAAAAAAAGTGTTGCTATTTCAGGCAAAACCAACTGATGATGAAAAAATCGATGTGCTTTTGTCTACACTGAAGAAACGAGGTCCAAAAGCATTTGATGTCTTCATAGCGGCTCTCCTCAAAGACCATACATTTGTAGCTGATTTTCTCATGACGGAATACAAAGCATCTGCAGCTGCTGGTATGATTTTAATAAAAAGCACACATTGAATTTTAATTTTCAGATGAATGTTGTATTTTGCAAACAGCGTAACGAATGTCCAAGCGTCCGACAATAAAGGCCTTTTAACCAGTAATTTGTTGCCAAAATATACTGAAAAAGTATGTATTACTTAATATTCACACATCTGTCCAACACAGAAGCATTTTTCATATCTAGGCTGTCCATGAGTTGAAAGCTGCAAAGTAGTTTGCCCTTGTTTTAATGATACAACATGCTGCGAAGGGGTAATTCTGGATTTGTAGTGCATGACACCCTGCAATGAAACAAAGGATGTTAAATTGCTGAATTGGCTATCTATAACAGCAATTTTCTTTCAATTTTAATTAATTTCATTCATTAGTTTAGTTACGAACTTTGCAGAAAGTCCAGCTGAAGCAGACACTATTGCTAGCACAAGGCCGTCAAACCAAGACCTCCAAACAAAATCTTCGGAGGTCAGTTATTGCCATCGCTGTAACAATGTGATACAGCATGCCCACCAACAAAATCTCTCAGAGAAATTCCAAACACAAATGAATCAGCAATGGTTGTCAGCCATGCACACAAAACTGCAGACTCACATGGTTTTGAACAACTGTAAAGAACCCTCCTTCAGTAGTCCACAGCCTGTGACCAATGAAATGGTGGAAAAACTTATTGATGACATGATAAAGATGGAAAAGGAATGCTATAAGTAAGTATATACACTAAAGAAATTCATGTCAGGGAAATAAGGCATGTACTGTAATTACACTATTATTATTAAGTATTGCTATTTTACACTTCTCGAAAATGTGTATTTAATACACATTTAATGCGTATTAAACGCTGCACACTAAGTGTATTTTTTCTGTACTTTTTCTGCATTTTTTACAAAAAAGTGTATTAATTCATTAGAAAATACACTTAAAATACACTTTAAATACACTGAAGTGTATTTGTTGAAGATATAGTTTATTTTTCAAGGAGAAAAATACACTTTAAGTGCACTTAAGTGTGTTAATGCAGGAAAAATGCAGAAAATATACACTTTATTTCTGTATATTAAACACGTATTAAATGCAGAAAAAATACGGTGCCAATACCGCAGCGTTTAATACGCATTAAATGCGTATTAAATACACTTTTTCGAGAAGGGTAAGTACACTTAAAACATATTTCTGCCCCAATATTTAGGAACATAAAAATAAGTCCAAAGTGTAATTGTAAGAAAGTCAAATGGCGGGTGTGGTGTGCTAGTATACTATAACAAGGCATAAATTAGGCATGTCATGGGAAACCCAGGCTTAATGCAAGTGCTTAAAAGTGTCGTCCCCCATCAGCCTGTGCAATCCGCACAGGCTAATCCAGGATGGCACTTTCCGCGCATGGTGGATTTATGTTTAGAAGAGACTTCCTTGAAACCGCAAATACCATCAAAGCGGAAAGTGTCGTCCTGGATTAGCCTGTGCACATGCATTAAGCCCGGTTTTCCCATGACATGCCTCAAATGTTCTTATGAAAACAAAGCCCCTTCATCATGCAAAGCAAGCTATTGTATTTGGATCCTATGGTGTTCCGTTAGGGCCACTCATTGTTTCGCACATTTGACCTTTGGATTACAAGCATGAGAATGCAAGAACATGATACGAAATATATAGCGAAATCACGATGCAAAATTGCGAAATTACAATGCGAGGTTGTAAAATTAATATCGCGATCTCGCATTTTTGATTTTCGCGTTTTCGCTGGAGCATAGGTAGAAATTGCAACACAACGATATTCATATCCTTCTCTCGCCTTCCGATTGCATATGCCCAGACAAGTAATTTCGGTGGATGCGAGATCGTGATATTAATTTCTCAACTTCGCATCGTGTTTTCGCATTCCAGACCTTTGGATATACAAGGGCGAAAACGCAAAAAACATGATGCGAGGGTGCAAAATTACGATGCGAGATCGCAATATAAATTTCGCAATCTCGCATCAAAATCATGCAATTTTGCATCGTGATTTCGCTACTTTGTATCGTGTTCTCGTATTCTCGCGCTTGTAAATCAAAGGTTGAAAGTGCGAAACAACGAGTGGCCCTAATGGAACACTGTAGGATCTAGATTTTGACAGGAATTGAGATCAATAACATACACTTTAGCAATCAACCTCACAAAGCTCATCATTCTGTTTGACATGATAAACTAGAATATTGAAAGAACTGATGGAAGTTTCCCCCCACCCCCTCCATACCTCTTTGACCTCTGATTGTTGCCTTGACTTTTAAAAGACCAGGGTCCGCTTTGGGCATGAAATATTTTAAATTCTACAAAATAAACAATTTAATAAAACAATGCTTTTCATTGCTACACCAAAACAAATAAATACATTTAACACCTTTTTTCGAAATCAAACAAATATTAAATTGTCAACCATGTAAAAATTTTATTAAGTATGTTTACATATCTGATTAGTGTTAACCCATGCTTAATTGACCGATTTGGGATAAACGTGCACTATGTGTTGTATTTAATAGCATGTACAGTTAAAAAGTTGTGAAGCATGCACACTGATGCGTTACAACCAACAAATTAGGATATTTACCACTAATTCAAGTTTTGAATTCTGTGTCAATGTCACAGGCGATATCAACAAATATACATGGTTTGGCAATATAAAAACCTATTACGTCTTATCAACAACGTTATTGTCGTTCAGATAGGTCAGTATTGATCTATAACATACAGTTACTCTATATACCGCCCTCAATGTGGACGGTGTGTAATTCAGCTGATAATTAAAGTGACAGCAGTGAAAGTACATTGTCATCGGTGGCACATGTGATGTAAGCTGATGAAGTCAACAAGTTATAAGACAAGCACAAAGCCAATTTCTAACTCTTAAGTTTGACCTTTGGACCAGGTTCATGTGTGTTTAACGCCATCTCATTTAGGCAAACATTTGTGCACATAAATTTTAATTTGAAAATCCCTCAATCCATGGCCAAGTTATAGTCCAAACAAGCAAAAATCCCATGTCAACCTTTGACCTCTAAGTGTGACTTTCAAATTTGATCTACAGACCTGGTTCATGTGTGCTTCACAAGCTTTCACTGAAGTTCATTCATGCCAAGAATGACATGTTCTTCCATCAATTTATTGCAGTTATCAAACCCATTCTGAGGCATTATGTTAAACTGATCCATTTGGATGCTATTGCATTGTTGCAAGAGACCAACTGCAGTTTGTTGGCAGTTACTTAATATTTTTGCCCCTCTAATTCAGAAACATGCCCCCTCTAACACAAAATCCTGTTTACGCGCCTGGTTTATGTTATTAGATATTTGTGTAGTGAAGATCAACGAACACTAAATGACTTCAGACCTTACAACTACTAACATTATTTAAGGCAAATCTTAGACTTAACTTTTTTTTTTTCTTCAACTTCCGACTTCAGATACTATCTAGCAGTCTCAAACATCTACAGTGGATCTATATGAAGTTTAACAAGAGCACCGCCTACGGGTGCTGGACGCTCGACCTTTTCATATTTGAAAGTACTATGGGCGTTTGTTTATATAATAAGTTTATCACTGTCATGAGGTATTTTAAATTTCAAGAAAATACCTCTTATAGATATTGAGAAATTTGACGTAAAGCAAAACATTATAAGTTGAAAAAAGGGCAATAACTCCACCAAAATCCTTGATATAGTTACCTCATCTTGTTTACAGAATGGGTTCATAACTGTGATCAAGTATTCTGTGTTTCTAGTCAATACCTTTAATAGATATTGTGAAATTTGACCTCAAGTAGAATTTCTAAAATTAAAAAAAAATTACTCAAGCAAAGGCCTTGATAGAGTTACCTCCTCTTGTCTACAGAATAAGTTCATCACTGTGATCTAGTACTTTGAGTTTCAAGTCAATTCTTCATATAGGTGTTGAGAAATCTTTCATAAAAGGAAAATTGAAGTCGAAAAAAGGGTCATAACTCCAACAAAATCCTTGAAAGAGTTACCTCCTCTTGTTTGTAGAATGGTGTCAGCACCATAAATAAGTACCTTGAGTTTCAATTTAATGTCTGTCATAGTTATGGAGAAATGTTATATTTACCAACAAATTGTCAAAATATGCTAAGTTGTAAGCCCAAACAAGGGAAATACAATTCACAGGATTACCTGCTTTGTTGAAATGGAGTACCCTTTTGATAGTGAACAAGTATTGAAAGTTTCAAATGGATACCATTGATAGTTTTTGAGAAATGGAGAACTTAACCAAAAAACTTAAACAAAAAACTTAACCAAAAACCTCAATAAAAAAACTTAACTACTGCAGACGCTGATGCAGACAACAAGGCCACGACAACAGCTCGACTTTTTTTCTTCGAAAAGTCAAGCTAAAAATGGAGGACATTGCTTTTTTACTGAATACAGAAACCAAGCATGGATACATGATTACGCTATACATTTTTTAAATTTTATTCTAATTCTCCATAAACATTACCTGGACTTATTTTTCCTTAAAACTACAATATAATTCATGTTTATGTTACAGGATTATAGGCGACAAAAACTGGAAAACTTCATTACCAGACCACATTAAAAATCTTAAGCAAGCACTGAATGACATGAAAGAGGAACTGCAGATGACACAGAGCAAGAAAAACACGTATGCTGGTAACATTATTGACATACAAAACCAATGCAGATATAACAAACTAGAACAAGACAGATTAAAACAGGAAAATGAAAAACTGAACAGTGAGGTTTTAACACTAAAAGAATGGCAAAACACACACCAACGAAAGATGGAGGAACTTCAAGCCAAGTTAGACAGCAAAGAGAAAGTATTAGAAGCACTTCATTCAGAGTCAATAAAACAACTACATGAGATGGAGAAAATCTGCAAAAAAGGGCAAGCAGAAAGAAACACACAACAACAAATGAGAGAGAATCTTCAAGTAGAGTTGAACAGACCACAAGATGGAAGAATTGATAATACACACTACAGTGGACAAAAACAAGCAGCACATACTAGTAACAGGCACATGTTTAGTGGAATTGTATACCCTATCCATTATGCAAGACACCATGCAAGATATAAAGCACATGATTTAACACACAGGCAGGAAGTTAATGGGGCATTCAGATGAGATATGTCCATGCCAACTAGTCCCAGGGATAGTTCGATTGATAATAAAGCAGAAGCTGCTAAGAAGTCCTCAAGAATAAAACCTCAACCACCTGAACCAAAATCCAATCACTGGCATCATTAAGAACAGAGTTTTTTGGCGTAGCTGTCTAAGATAACTTTTGACCTAGATTTATTGCGAAAATTATGCAGCGGGAAAATTGAATGCCAAAAGAATTGGGCAAATTTTCTAATTCTAGGGAATGAAAACTTACAACAATGGTTTAATGTCTACCAATAACTGTTGCATACTACTGGGTATTAAAACTTACATCATTGTTTACATAAAGGCCCTGTCACACTGGCGAATTTGAACTTCAAGTTCTGGCGAGTTATAACTCGCCGTAAAGTGGACCAGTTGGTCGCAGGATTGTTCAAGACTAATTTGTTCGAGTTCTCATCAACCTTGACAGGACATCAACACGACACAAGTACGATACTCACATTATATAAATCACGAGTTCAGCCGAGATATGCGTACGATATCTGTTCGACAATCAAAGTTTTGGGCTAAGGGTATGGATCGGAACAATCTCCGATCTCGGTAGGGTTGGGGTGTAGGTAACCCTGGTTACGCTTGGCTGTCTATAGGGTTACGTGTTTTTGCCAATTATGAAGGAGGGATCCCAAGTGTCCTTCAAGGATTTCTGAAGAATGGAATGTGTCTGTGAATCCTAAGGCAGAAGCAGAGTGTTGCAAGGACAAAATCAACAATTACATTATTTTACAGAGAGTCAAACGTGTTTTCAGGTGTGAACAGTGTAACTATAGTACATATAACAGTGGAAACCTAAGCAGGCATAAAAAGGCGGTACACTCTAACGTTCACTTTGAGTGCTTTAAATACCGTAATAACCCTAAGTATTGGGACACTTAAAGAAGTCTTGCAATAAGTTGAAATATTATTCGTGTTACTTTAACTTCATTTGAGTAGCATGAATATATTATTTGCAATACTAATGATATGCATTGTATATTATTTAGCATAACTATGTACACTTGTCTGATATATATTTTTCATTCATTATGCAATTATTTACTGACAATGTTAATTTGTTAAATTCATGTAACAATTCTGTTTATGTAAATTACTCGTATTTAGGTTATTCATGTATCACTCGTGAAAACATGCGGTGGTATATGATCGGTTTCAGCAAGATTTGACTGGTTCCGAACATAGCTCAAGTTACTGCTAACCGAAAGGGGAAGTAACCGCTGTGAGGAGTTTGGATCGGTTTATTCACAGT
Organism: Congeria kusceri; assembly: GCA_027627225.1. NCBI lineage: Eukaryota > Metazoa > Mollusca > Bivalvia > Myida > Dreissenidae > Congeria > Congeria kusceri. The sequence continues at coordinate 16,045,653 of CM051039.1, forward strand.
ACAGATATTAATAATGATTGAATTTATCTCAAATTTAATTTCATCATTTTCTTATAATGTTTAATGAAGCAAATTGATGGACTTGGATAATTCACTTCACTTTTTAAATCTCATGAGCTTTTGTTTTGTAATTGATGAGATCACTTTACGCACTTTATTACTGTGAGCAGAAAAAGGGTCACATTACACCTATATTTATTTTCATAAACGGAATGCCGCTACGATCGTCCTAAAAAAAAATTGCTATTTCCATTTTTATTTTTATTACATTTTTGTTTATTTAGGTGAGGCTTTTCGTAACACAAGAAATAACTAGAAATGTGTCCACAGACATGGATGCCCCTACTTATGCAGCCTGTTCTACATGGCCCCGCTTTGTCTATATGCATACAAAATATTTTGCAAAAGGAGATTTGTCTTTTTATATTGTACTTTCTGCTAATGTATTCTCTTATTCTGCAAAGTAAGTTGATGTATCACATATTTCCAATCAATAGCTATAGTCATGACAAAAATTCTTTATAAATCTTATTATTTATACATATACTTGACCTTTGACCTTTACGTGTGACCTTGACCTTGGACCATGGCACCTGGTTCTTGCCTGCGACACACCATTTCATAATGCTTATCACTTGTGCCAAGTTATTTGAAATTCTTTCCATGCTGGACAAAATTATGCTCCGGACAGAGTCTATGGCTTAAATTCTTATATTTGACCATTGACCTGGAAGTGTGACCTTGACCTTGGACCTAGGGACATGGTTCTTGTTCCTGACACCGTCTCAACATGCTTAGGATGTCTGACAGTTATTTGAAATTCTTTCCCTGCTGGACAAAATTATGCGCTGGACAAGGTCTATGGCTTAAATTCTCATATTTGACCTTTGATCTTTAACCTTGGAGCTAGGGACCAGGTTCTTGTGAGCGACAAACCGTCTCACAATTCTTAACAATTGTGCCAAGTTATTTGAAATTCCTTCCATGCTGGACAAAATTATGCTCCGGACAGAATCTATGGCTTAAATTCTTATATTTGACCTTTAAGTATGACTTTGACCTTGAACCTTGGGACCTGGTTCTTGTGCGCGACACATCGTTTCGTTATGCTTAACATTTCTGCCAAGTTATTTGAAAATCCTCCAATGCAGGACAAAGTTATAGTCCGGACAAGAATCCAAACATACGTACACACGTACCTACATATACACATGCATATGTACATACGTACAGACCAACGGACAGGGTAAACTCTATATTGCCCCCTCTATCATTTATGGTGGGGGCATAAAAACATGTACTGGACATTCTCAATACAAACTTACTGTAAAGAGAAAATAATAAGAGTTAATCATGCTCCACTTAGTCAATACGAGCTGCATTGCAGATTACTTAAAATGAAACATGAGTAATCCTAAACATAGGAAAACATGATGATCCACAACAAGACACCAAACACTCAACACCTGACTAGTACACAAAACCACAACACAGCTATATTGGTCAGAACATTCAACAAATAGAAATTTAAACAATTCAATAATGTACAAAAACCAAATGCAGAAAATATGATTCAATCACAACTATCAATAAAGAACACATCAAATGTCTCTGTAAAGAGCACTTTAAAATATTAAAGTAATATTTGCCTAATTACTTCAAAAGAATATTTGGATTTATTAAATCATTTTGCAATGATGTTACCAAATGCAAAACATGGACTGAGGAGGTAAAGGCTGGCCTTGTGTGCCCAAAGGTAAATGCTGTCATTATAACCACTGATGTAAAGGCTGTCTCAATATGTTAAAGCTACTTGTATACTTATGGTTTAGCAGTAAAGGCGTTGCTAATGTTCCAATAGGTAAAGTCTGTGCTAATTTCCAAAGAGGTATAGGTTGTATGAATGACCCATCAGGTCAATGTTGTTTTTGTGTCCCTATTGGTAAGGGCTACAATAATGCTTCAACAACTATGACTGACAAGAGGTAAAGGATGACCTTATTTCCCAAGATGTTAAACTATTGTGATACACAAAAAAGTGAAGGCTGCCCTTATGTCCCACTATGTAAAAGCAAATCTTATGTCCCAAGACCTAAGACTGTTCTTATATCCCAACAGGCAAATACTGTTCTTATATCCCAACAGGCAAATACTGTTCTTATATCCCAACAGGCAAATACTGTTCTTATATCCCAACAGACAAATACTGTTCTTATATCCCAACAGGCAAATACTGTTCTTATATCCCAACAGGCAAATACTGTTTCTATATCTTAAGAGGCACGGTTGTTCTTATATCCCAACAGACAAATACTGTTCTTATATCCCAACAGGCAAATACTGTTCTTATATCCCAACAGGCAAAGACTGTTCTTATATCCTAAGAGACAAGGCTGTTCTTATATCCCAACAGGCAAAGACTGTTCTTATATCCCAACAGGCATTTACTGTTCTTATATCCCAACAGACAAATACTGTTAATATATCCCAACAGGCAAATACTGTTCTTATATCCCAACTGGTAAACACTGTTCTTATATCATAAGAGACAAGGCTGTTCTTATATCCCAACAGGAAAAGATTGTTCTTATATCCTAAGGGGCAAGGTTGTGCTTATGTCCCAACTGGCAAATACTGTTCTTATATCCTGAGAGTCAAGGTTGTGCTTATGTCCCAACTGGCATATACTGTTCTTATATCCCAACAGGCAAAGACTGTTCTTATATCCTAAGAGACAAGGCTGTTCTTATATCCCAACAGGCAAAGACTGTTCTTATATCCCAACAGGCAAATACTGTTCTTATATCCCAACATGTAAACACTGTTCTTATATCCTAAGAGACAAGGCTGTTCTTATGTCCCAACAGGCAAAGACGTTCTTATATCCCAACAGACAAATATTGTTCTTATATCCCAACAGGCATGTACTGTTCTTATATCCCAATAGACAAATACTGTTCTTATATCCCAACAGGCAAATACTGTTCTTATATCCCATCAGGCATTCACTGTTCTAATATCCCAACAGACAAATACTGTTCTTATATCCCAACAGGCAAATACTGTTCTTATATCCCAACAGGTAAACACTGTTCTTATATCCTAAGAGACAAGGCTGTTCTTATATCCCAACAGGCAAAGACTGTTCTTATATCCTAAGGGGCAAGGTTGTGCTTATGTCCCAACTGGCAAATACTGTTCTTATATCCTGAGAGGCAAGGTTGTGCTTATGTCCCAACTGGCAAATACTGTTCTTATATCCCAACAGGCAAAGACTGTTCTTATATCCTAAGAGACAAGGCTGTTCTTATATCCCAACAGGCAAATACTGTTCTTATATCCCACCAGGCAAAGACTGTTCTTATATCCTAAGAGACAAGGCTGTTCTTATATCCCAACTGGCAAATACTGTTCTTATACCACAACAGGCATGTACTGTTCTTATATCCCAACCGACAAATACTGTTCTTATATCCCAACAGGCAAATACTGTTCTTATATCCCAACAGGCAAAGACTGTTCTTATATCCCAACAGACAAATACTGTTCTTATATCCCAAAAGGCAAATACTGTTCTTATACCCCAACAGGCATTTACTGTTCTTATATCCCAACAGACAAATACTGTTCTTATATCCCAACAGGCAAATACTGTTCTTATATCCCAACAGGTAAACACTGTTCTTATATCCTAAGAGACAAGGCTGTTCTTATATCCCAACAGGCAAAGACTGTTCTTATATCCCAACATGTCAACACTGTTCTTATATCCTAAGAGACAAGGCTGTTCTTATGTCCCAACAGGCAAAAAAAACTGTTCTTATATCCCAACAGACAAATACTGTTCTTATATCCCAACAGGCAAATACTGTTCTTATATCCCAACAGGCAAAGACTGTTCTTATATCCCAACAGACAAATACTGTTCTTATATCCCAACAGGCAAATACTGTTCTTATACCCCAACATGCATGTACTGTTCTTATATCCCAACAGACAAATACTGTTCTTATATCCCAACAGGCAAATACTGTTCTTATACCCCAACAGGCATGTACTGTTCTTATATCCCAACAGACAAATACTGTTCTTATATCCCAACAGGCAAATACTGTTCTTATATCCCAACAGGTAAACACTGTTCTTATATCCTAAGAGACAAGGCTGTTCTTATATCCCAACAGGCAAAGACTGTTCTTATATCCTAAGGGGCAAGGTTGTGCTTATGTCCCAACTGGCAAATACTTTTCTTATATCCTGAGAGGCAAGGTTGTGCTTATGTCCCAACTGGCATATACTGTTCTTATACCCCAACAGGCATGTACTGTTTTTATATCCTAAGAGGCAAATACTGTCCCAAGAGGCAAAAGTTGTTATTATGTCTCAACAGGCAAAGGCTGAATTATGTCCCAACAGGCAAAGGTTGATCTGATGTGCCATGAGGTAAAAGTTGTTCTCATGTCCCGTAAGGCAACGGTTGCTCTTATGTCCCAAAAGGCAAAAGTTGCTCTTGTGTCCCATGAGGCAAAGGTTGTTTTTACGTCCAAAGTGGCAAAAGTTGTTCTTAAGTCCCAAGAGGCAAAAGTTGTTCTTATGTCCTATTAAGCAAACATGGTTGTTATGTCCCAAGAGGAAAAAGTTGTTCTTATGTCCCAAGAGGTACAAGTTGTACTTATGTCCAATGAGGCAAAAGTTGTTCTTATGTCCCAAGCGGCACATTTGTTTTTATGTCCCAAGAGGCAAAAATCCTTCTTATGTACCAAGAGGCAAAAATTATTGTTATGTATCAATGCCCCAAGATGTAAAGGTTGTCCTGACATGACTAGAAGTAAAATAAATCCGTATGCTCCAAAATGAAAAAGCTGTGCTGGTGTTCAAGATGTAAAAAAGGATGAAAACACCAACATTATCCATAAGGATGCACCCTCTGGACTGTCTGACAAGAAACATTGTTCCCAGCCCTTACGATACAGAAATCTGTCAAGAGTGAAGAAGGCAGTTTTCAGGATCTGGAAACCAGGAACAAGGTACCTAGGAGACTGACTAGAAGACTTATGCTCCATGTTGCCATCCTTCATGGAAGCTTAAAGAAATAGCAATTTCTTTATTCAGAAAAATGCATAGCTGCAGCTTTGGCAATATCTATGTATGAATCAACAATTTAGTCAAAAAGCTAGATAATGAAGTCCAAAATACCAAGCCAAAATTTACAGAACATTATCCATAAGGATGCACCCTCTGGACTGTCTGACAAGAAACATTGTTCCCAGCCCTTACGATACAGAAATCTGTCAAGAGTGAAGAAGGCAGTTTTCAGGATCTGGAAACCAGGAACAAGGTACCTAGGAGACTGACTAGAAGACTTATGCTCCATGTTGCCATCCTTCATGGAAGCTTAAAGAAATAGCAATTTCTTTATTCAGAAAAATGCATAGCTGCAGCTTTGGCAATATCTATGTATGAATCAACAATTTAGTCAAAAAGCTAGATAATGAAGTCCAAAATACCAAGCCAAAATTTACAGAACATGACACTGGTCCTTGATACCGCCAAAATTGACCCAGTATGACATACGAATGCAATATGTGACTTGATAGGAATTTTGTTTTCATGGTTTATAACTAAATATAAATGAAACATAGTGAACGATTTTTGCACAAGGTTCTACAGTGTCAAGGCCATACATTTCTTGAATGTTTGTTTCAGTATCATTTTCATTGCAAACCTGTGAATAAATATTCACAATAGTAAAATTGTTATTGTAATGCGCATAAACATTTGATTAAGCGATAAAACTTTAGATGTGCAGCTTAAAGATCCTTATTTCCGATATCAGATTAAACTACCAATTAGCCAACAATAAAAAAGACACCAATTCAAATGACTGAACATCAAACATTCATAATAAATAGTTTACAGATTGGATCAAATGATGCCTATCAATAATTAAAGATTATATCAGTCATATATAACTAATGAGCCTTTTTGCAAAGTTGCAAACAAGTAAAGTTTCAACTAAAGCAAAATGGACGACGCCGCCCGACAAGTGCTTTCAAACAGGAAAATAGATATTAAAAAGAATCTCATTTTGGAAACAGGAATGTTTGACATATTAGAAGAAAATGATATATTTACAGAAGAAATGAGCCAGACTATAAAGGTATTAATTTCATTTCTTTAGATACTCACTTTTACAACATTTTTTCCTGTGCAGAATATAGAAAATTTAAAGAGTCTGTAAATTAACGAGTCAAAATGTGCCACTACAAATTGGGAATTGTGTCCCAAAAAAAATTTTGTTTCTCCTTTTGTTTTATTGATTAGAAAGTATTTATACATCACTACTGTAACTTATAGTTCTAAATAAATTTACTAACTTAATGTACTTACTTTTACTATGCCTACAAGGCAGTCTGGATTTTTCTAGTAACTTTCCATATGTTCTTAAAATAACAGATTTAAAGAATTCAATATTTGTATATTAAATTGCATAAGGAATATGCATGCCATCATTCAAATGCTCCTTTATATCAATATCTGAATAATTAAATGTTTAGTTATGTCATTCAGAGCACAAAAAGTCTTACTTGTTATTTACAACACATTTTATAGAAAGCATCAAACAAAAGGACCTAGATAGACCAAAAATTTAATTCACACTACTAAATGACCATTGCAATAGTAACCTGAAAATAGGATCAGAAAATATACTTCATGGGAATGCATCTTACATATAAAGACAAAGGAATATTATTTTGTCATTTTTCTGTAAAACATATGACTAAAAAATATAGGACTACCCACGATATTCGTTAGAGATTCTTAGCAAAGTATTTTGACTGTATAACATAACTTAAATGTGTATACCTACAGGCACAACCAAGTAATGACGAAAAAACTGATGTATTTCTGTCCATCCTCAAAAAGAGAGGGCCCAATGCATTTGAAGTCTTCATAGGAGCTTTACGCTTAAACCATGATTTCCTGGCGGCTATGCTTATGGACGAGTACAAAGCACTCAAAGGTAATAGTTCACTGAATATAAAATCTTGTCATTTTCATATAAAATAATAATAATAATTCAAATTTAATTACAGAGCATTAAAATTGAGAAATTATCAAACATGATCATCTTGTTTATTAAAAGAATAATATAAAAAATAAAAACTATTAAACCTTGCAAATAGTTGTCCTAGCTACCAAATTAACAGTACAACAAAAATTAACAAATCATATACTGCAAATATTTGTAGTAGCCACCAACTTTTATTTACTTTCATGTTCCGGATCAGCCCGTACTTTTTAGGTAAATTGCAGTAACTTTAAGAGAAAAAAACACACCAAGGGACAAAAACTACATATAAAACAAAAAATATTTCTTCAATTTTAGGCCGAAGATATTCAGAAGGGTCATACGGGCTCAGGTCAAACAGAAATTCAACAACCAGTCTAGGAAATTATGCGCTATCCACTGAAAACACATCACAAGTGTGTAGTTGCTGCAAACAAGACCTGGGCACATATACTCTGGACACAACAGCTGAAGATGCTGAACACAATCCCATCCAAACAAACGACACTACAGACCGTACTAACCAATCAAAAAAAGGATTGCATCGCATCGATTCTTACAGTTCTATTGTTGGAAGGTGGCTAGACGGAGTGTACACAAAACTGAAATACCATATGACCACAAGTAACACACGAGAATTATCTTTTAAAAGCCCGGTTCCTGTTACATTTGGAATGGTGGAAAAGCTGATTGATGAGATGATATCAATGGAAAAAATGTGTTACAAGTAAGTGTGATACAATACTGTCCATTTTTAATGTATCTTTATTGACAATGGTTTTAAACATTGGGCTTCTACTAGTTTGTAAATAGTAACAAGTTATGATTTGTATTATTAAAATGTATTTTAATCATACTTCAAACATGTCTATGAAAAATGTTGGAATAATAATATTGGATTTCAAATACTGTTTCAAAATAAGACGAAGCATGTGAGATCAATATAAAGTCATGTGGAATCCATCTTGCCTGAAATGTTAGTTATTGTTTTGTGTTTGTATTTTCAGTGAAATGTGTGCACATAATAGGGCAGAATCTCTTTTGAATTTAATAAAAAATTTAAAGAACTCAAATACCAAATTAAATGAAAGAGTTAAGTCAGCAGAGCAGCAAACAGACAAATATGCTGCAAAAATAATGGAACTGGAAACGAAATACAGAACTAAAACTTTTGAAAATCAAAACCTGCAAATACAAATTGAAAAACTGAATTCCGAAATAAGGAGTCTGAATGAAAGGCTGTGCAAAGGTGAAGAAGAAATCAAACAAAAACATGCTGACCTAGAAAAGGCCAAGAAAACAGTGGAGACTTTGAAAGCCGCAGTGGAAAATCCAACAACTGAACTTGAAAGGAAGAAAAACTCTCTTGAAAAAGATATTACCAAACTGAAAAAAGAAAAATTTATATTAGAGTTCAATCTAATGAAAAATTCTAAGTCACCAAAAAAGCAACAACTTGTAAAAAAAATGGAAGCGCAAGGCGGAATGGCTGCCACAAAACAATATCAACGAGTTGCCTTTAGTTACAAACAAAACACGCACCAGCAGACAAAAAGCAGTCAAGAACTTAGTCTACAAAATGATTTGAATAACACACCAAAACTACTACATTCTGATCATAGGCTTCCAAGCATTGAAGACAATACCAAGATAAGCCTGACCACACCAAAAGGAAGATGCAGTCCAAGTGAATATATAAGGGTACCACTGGATTTCAAAGATGGCACAACTAACCTCTCTTCACCTAGAGAGAGATATGATCAAAGAGAATACCCAACAACACAAAATGATCATGAAGATAACACAGCACACTTCCCCACTCCTAGAGAAGGATACAATGACAGAGAATACGGAACAAGACAGAACGATTATGAAGATAACACAAAGACAAACCTTTCTACACAAAGAATACATTTTGTTCCTGCTGAAAACAGAAAGTGGCAGAAGGACTATGACACAGAATGTGAAATCTCAGGAAAAACTGAAGCTAATTCGTATGAGAAAATGTTTAAAATGTCTTCTAGAACCCCACAAAGTAGAAACTATCTTCCGTATGCTGTTAACAATCCCAAACCTGTTCGGAGATATGGAGTGACAAGAAAATGTTATTTTTAAAAATCCATTCCTTGTATTTCAATAAACCTTTATCTTTTTGCAAAAACTGTATTGAGACAATATGGATGGAAAACTTATAAACAAATGTACATGCAAAGTAAAATGATAGTGTTTAGAGTTTCTGGTCATTTCTGACAACTTAATCATTTTAATGTATATCGTTAAGTTTTAAAGTATGTGTTACTTGCTATCAGGAAGAGGTTGTACGGCAACCTGGTTAGCTCAGTTGAGAAAACACTCGCCTTGTAAGCAAGAGGTCCCGGGTTTGAGTCCCAGACTGGCTGCTCAATAGTGGGTCTACAAAATGTCAATGCAAAATGCAAATGCAAATTAATGCAGTGATTATTTCCAATCATCAGCCACGTGCAACAGTTGCAAAATCATCCCCAACACCTCGTGTCCGTAGAACACGGATTACGGACACGGATGCCCCCACATTCCGCTGGTTGTCACAAAACTCTGCTGATGTCTGAAAAACTGCACCAAAATACCCAGGTGCACAAGTTCACATGCTGATGAATATGTTTATAAAGTTTCACCAGTCTAGCAGTTATACTTTTTGAGTTACACGTGACACAAATCTAAATATGTTATTTATGCTGAAAAAAGGGTCATAACTCCACTGATGGCTGAAAAAACTGCACCAAAATACCCAGGTGAACAAGTTCACATACTGATTAATACGTTTATAAAGTTCCATAACTCTAGCAATAATACTTATTGAGTTACGTGCGACACAAGTTCAAAAATGTCTTTTTTTGCTAAAAACAGGGCTATAACTTGGCTGATGTCGGAAAAAAATGCACCAAAATACCCAGGTGCACACGTTCACATGCTGATTAATATGTTTCTAGTCTCAAAACTCTAGCATTAATACTTTTTGAGTTACTTGCAACACAAGTCCAAAAATGTCATTTTTTGCTTAAAAAAAGGGCATAACTCTGCTGATGTCAGAAAAACTGCATCAAAATACCCAGGTGCACAAGTTCACATGTTGATTAATATGTATATAAAGTTTCATCACTCCAGCAGTAATACTTTTTGAGTAACGCGCCACACAAGTCCAAAAATGTAATTTTTTGCTAAAAAAAGGGCCATAACTCCACTGATATCTGAAAAAAACTGCACCAAAATACCCAGGTGCAAAAGTTCACATGCTGATTAATACGTTTCTTAAGTTTCATCACTCTAGAAGCAATACGTTTTGAGTTACGCGCGACACAAGTCCAAAAATATCATTTTTTGCTAAAAAAGGACCATAACTCCGCTGATGTCGGAAAAAACTGCACCAAAATACCCAGTTGCACAAGCCCTGATGCCGATGAATATGCTTATAAAGTTTCAGCACTCTAGCAGTTATACTTTTTGAGTTATGTGCAACACAAAAATCCGACGCATGGACGGACGGACGGACACATGGACGGACAAGAGCAAATCTACATGGCCCCCCCCCCCTCTAATGTGGGGCATAAAAATACCGAACGAATAACTATATAATGTTAAGAAATTATATTGATTTACTCAAAGCTTTACATTTAGAATTCTTAACAACGATGTATTGCTACATTTATTTGTCAAAGTATCATGCAGCTGTAAATCTCTTGATAAACAAATTAAATGTACACATTGTATACAGTAGATGTTTATCTCCCAATTGTATCAAATGTATTAAACAGAAACAATTGTTGCATTCCATAAACGTACAATCGATAATTACAAATATTCCATATTTAATACAATGTAGCTTGAAACTAAATTAATGTATTAGCTTTAGAGTATGTAAATAGTTTATGAAAATTAAAATACAAATTGTTTTGTTTAAATTGTGTTTCTACTATAAAAGCTATCTCCATACATTTAAGTTAGTAATATCCACAAGGGGCATATCGATGGCTAATACAGTATAATATTTTCAAAAATAAAATTATATTTTAAGAAGTATTTATTAAATGATTGCTTAACACATAGGTCTAGATTTTATAAACAAACAATAAAATATTTATTTTACAATTATAAACAAGGCTTGTCGCAGGATGTGACGTAGGCTCCCGAAGCATATGCTCGTCAGAGCTTCCTTTGACCTTGAATTTTTACCTTGATCTTTGACCGAGGGCCCATGGGAATTGTACACGACACATCATCTGGTCATGGGAAATAATAATCTGAAGTAATATTAAAATCCATCCAGATGTTTAGAAGTTATGGTGAAGAAACAGAAATCCTTGAATTCTGATCTTGAATTGTGACCTTGACCTTTGACAGACGAGCATGGGAGTTGTATGCCACACATTGTTTGGTCATGGAGAATAATAATCTGAAGTAATATTTTAATTCCTCCAGACGTTTAGAAGCCAAGGAGTGGAAATAATACTACTTGACCTTTGACCTTGAATTGTGACCTTGATCTTTGACTTACGATCTGGTCATGGGGAATAATAATCTGAAGTAATATTCAAATCCATCCAGACATTTAGAAGTTAAGGAGCAGAAACAAAAATTCATTACCTTTGACCTTGAATTGTGACCTTGACCTTTGACCGACGAGCATGGGAGTTGTACGCAACACATTGTCTGGTCATGGGGAATAATAATCCGAAGTAATATTAAAATCCTTCCAGGCATTCAGAAGTTATGGAACAAAAACGAAAATTCATTACTTTTGACCTTGAATTGTGACCTTAACCTTTGACGGATGAGCATGGGAGTTAAACGCGACACATTGTCTGGTCATGTGGAATAATAATCCGAAGTAATCTTAAAATCCTCCCAGGCATTTAAAAGTTACAGAGCGGAAACAAAATCTGGACGGACGGACCCACCCACCCAACGAATCCCACGCACCCACCCACGGATGGACGGTGCAACTACTTACGCCCTCCTTTGTGGGCATAAAAAGTGGTCAAGTTATTGAGCAGAAACCGTTCTTCTATTTTTAGTAACAGTAACCTAGACCTTGACCCCACCCAACCCATACGTTATCCCAAGGAGGTCTCGATATAAGGTATTTATGTATTAAGTTTCATTACAATATCTCAATACATTCTCATGATATTGAGCAGAAACCATTTTTCTATTTTAAGTAACAGTGACCTTGACCTTGACAGGGATACAAACAATTAGGTGTAAGTTGCTGGTACAAAGGCATATTAATACAGTTCTGCCTTTTTACTGTATACGGTATTGAGACTATATACAACAATCATTTCCTCAGCCAAATTTCTTTTAAATAATGCACTTTTCCCCCAGAATTGACTTTACACCTGGATTTTGTGCTCTCCTGAACCACAAATATATTGCAATAGTTTTCCTCCAAAACTTAGTACTTGGGCCGCATCATTGGCCTGAAAGAAAATCCTGGTGTAACCCCAACCTCTAAAGACACTTATACCAAACAAATATTTTCATCCATGTAAAACAGTTCATTATCATAAAGTCAGTTCATGTTTTTAAAACGACAGCTGTTAGTCATGCCCCCTGTAGGTTAGAAATTATCTTTAAAATATTCAGTCGTGAGCAACCAAGATTATAAATGGCTAGAAAAGAATGAGTGGCCTTCACAATCAATGGTAGGTATACACTATACAATGCCAAAGTATTCCAATAATACTTCCAATTTTGTGTGCATTTCTTTTAAATAATGATAGAATCATAACAACATTTTCATGGAAATACATCCATTCTTTTCAGTACAATAACTTGCTCTTTGTCATTCCTCTTGGACTGCAGATCTTTTACAATTATTATCACATGTTCTCTATCTACCCGTGTATCTGTATTGTCCATCGAAACATCGTTTGTCATATAAAAAGTTTAAAAAAAGATTGAATTCAAGACTAAATAAACTACCTGGCACAACTGACTTGCAAGATGACAGTTCTAATTGATGTATTATCCTTATCTTTTTTAAAAGGTAACTGACAACTCTGTACAATATGGCAAAATTTGACAAGAGAACCATGCTAGGCCCTGGTAGCTTATTATGTGTCTGATTTTGGTAGTTTAAAAGTTGCTATTCAAAGCTATTATTATATGTTATTAAACTACCGTTTACATATTTGTTTGCAGAAAATGTAAATTGTTGTATGCCTGAAAAAAAAAAATCCTAAGCAGAATTCTTCAGGATAATTCTGAAAGCTTTCCGAAAATTGATGTCCTCCATGTTTAGTTTACCTCAAGTTTTTAGTGTTTCTTGTAAAAGATTTTTAGTTCAGCAATTAAGTTATGCAATTTTGTTCCTGATTTTTTTACAACTGAAGGCATAACATTTGTAAATAGAAATTCAATCCATTTGCATCGTTAGGCCAGGACTTTTTTTACGGTTTACAAAACCGGCGAACGTACATTTTCCGACAGTGAAAAAAATTAAATTATAATTACGATTTTTTTTTTATCGATGGGGGACGAAATGTTCAAATTTTCTGAATATTTTGAGTACGAATATAATAATTTGCTCGGTAAATCCGTTTACTTCCGTGACACTACTTTTTGTTTTTGACGGTATCACACGATGATTGCCGATTCAGATCGACAAATTGTTCTGGAACTTCACAGACTTTTTTTTAAGCAAGGCGTCCGCCGTTGTTTATGTACATGTATGCCATGTGAAACCCGTGTTTTCTACAAAAGAGCGCAAAATGTCTGCTGAAACACGACGTCACGTTCCACTCATGGAAAGCGTGCGTGTACCAATCATGAGCTTTACTAAATACAGGTCTTTAACATTTGACGCGCAGGCACAATGTGCATGAGGAAATTTTCCCTCCGATTTTGCAAGAACAAAGCATGTATATAATATAAATATATTTTAATCAAGATCTTTACAATTCACCAATTATCCAGTCAGTACTATGTTCAACAGCTGTAACAATTAAAACAGTGTTAACACACTAAATACATGCCTATATGAACATAATTAATCGAATAAAAAAGGCTCCATCAGTAGATCGAGTGTAACCAAAAGATTCGAGAATGACGAGAATAGTGGGTTTGGACATGACGTCACTGTGCAAATGTGATGCGCACTGGACATAAACATCTGAAAAAAATGATTACTTTCAGTTTCGACACAACAATGATGCTTTTGCTTTTAAATGGCTAGAGGTATGCCGTTCAAACGGTGATGTTTCGTTTGTTTCATTTCGTTTAAACAAAAAATTGAAAACATCTTAGCCTTAATTTTAATAGCTAAAACGCACCAGATAACGTCATTTGACACATGCCGCAAAAATATTCGACGTACAGAGGGGATACCCCTTCCTAACCCACCCCTCTCAAGACGGGGACGCCTAAAAAAATCCTGTGGAAGGCACTGGACATATATTTTTAGGTGGCATTTCTAACAAATAATATCATTAGTAACAAGAACTTCTTGCGCGCACATCGAAATGACGATGTGGGGACAGACAGCTTTGTCTCGTGTAAACTTAAAAGAGAAAGTCATGGTTGCATTTTGTTGATGATATATATTTTCACGACACAATGAGAATTTCTTATTTGCCTTGTATTTCGTTTCTGTCACAATTGTAATGCAATAATTTAACACACACTAGCAGTTCAGTTTATATCTGATAAATTTCATATATACATGAAGATTTAGCATTTACACAGAGTTGAATATTAAAAAAAATATATGTTAAAACTAGTTTCTCTTTTTAAATAAGAATTTAGACTTAATAAGAATTAAAAAAAATAACGTCATATTATTTGGACTTTTCTCTTGATATAGTTAAATTAATATCTTTTTTGAGACCTCACAGCAATTATTTTCAAAATTTGCGTAGTGTGGTTAGATTATGCTCATTTTACAAGGTCTGTGTTCGGGCAGTTGTGGATTCCAGTCCTGCACAGGTTAACTCGTCTTCTTTTAAAAAGGCATCTCACTTTACATTTTGTAAATCCATACACGTATACAGCTTTGTGGTAAAATCAATTTTAATGATGCCGTTAAAATATATGCAGGCATCAATTACACTTATTTACTCTGTAAAATTCATAAATACAAATGGTTAAACTGTATATAAAACATTGGTGTAATAAACCAGTTTACACCGTGTTTGACGTTTTATTCTAACTTCATATAATAGTGTGTTTTAATGTTGATATTAATGTTGATATTGTTAATAATTATCAACGAGTAAATTGTTAAATGGAAATCGTTCGTTGTGTAAAGTATCGAACACTCTTTTTTTTGACCTGCCAGTGGACATGTTCCCCCAAATTTTTTGTAAACCAGAAAATAAAAAAGAACTGGCCTTATTTATTATAGCTTAAAAATACCATATAAACTTTAGTATATAAACTTCAATAACATATAATAATATAATTATTATAATTCCGTAATATTTTACGCGGTCATTTGAACCAATATTTCTATTGAAATAAAATTGTGCAATATCTCTTATAGACAATTTAAGATTGTGGTCCAAATTAGGATGGGTACTTGCCGTGTGATAGCTTGCATTGAACAATTAATTAAAATGATAATTAACTGCACTTTTACAGGAGCAATGCGTCCGCCAAAAAAATAGGAAGGCGTCCTAATCAAGGGTCAGTGTCAACCATTCGAAAAGTCATTCAGAAGGAAATTCCTGATGTTCTATGGAAGAGTTCCTGCAGATACAAATGTGGATTGGGCTACCTTCCAGCATTCTTCACAAGTGCGATCTGTCGTCCTACTTTGAAACATTCAAATCAGCTGGCGACTTTCCTACCAAAGCAATGTGGAGGTGAATCTGCTCATAGCGCATTCACGAACTTGAGGACGCACAGTGGCAACAAAGAATGCAACTATGCGAGTACTTTTAGATATTTCGAATCTTACACCAAAATCTTAACATCGCTAACATCTGGTATATCAGCAGACAACGGCCAGAGAACCTTCCGTTAATGCGTGTAATTGCCAAGTTCACGTGCAATGTCCCTGCGGAAGCTCCATCTACATGCGAGAAATGTGGACACCTGTACCAGGACCTAGTTTACCATATCGTTCTAGGCTGCACAGACAATAACACCTACAAACAGCATGAATCCTTCGTAAACTGTCGTCGGTCTACAGCGTCGACATGCGCGCAGTAGTACGAACGTACCCTGATGATTTTACACGCTTAAATCTGGGACACATTGACTGTACAGCTACAAACTTGTGTGACATTCCATATATGCAGTTAATAATTTCTACTGCCAATTTCTTACAAAGATATGTTCAGTGACAGTGATACAACACAGAAAATACAACCTTAATGTAACAGTGATAAATATATTTATTTCAATACGATTACATCATTAATGATATTGTTTCATTCACTTTTCCTGAAAGATCATAGCTCATATGTGGTGTAAATTAGTATATATATGAATATTGCTGTATCATCTGTATGAAATTATTTAAGTATCTTAAGGATTTTTATTATGCACGTGTTATTGAACAATATTGCACACTGACGATTAACACTAGCTCTGGTCAACAACAATAGCATATGCATTTGTCATGATATGAGCTGATTGACTTTTATAGGCATTATATATAACAGTCTAATATAAATAAAGATATATATATTAGAAAGAATTCTTTTTATATAATTGATCCCTGTGAATCAATGTAAGTTAGGTAATTCTGACCATTTCAAGAAATTGCAACTTACTTTCAGTTTATCTTGCTTCGCTGGTGTTACAAATTGATTTTGGCATGTCCTATGACAACTTTTAGGTAACATTATGTACACAATTCTGTATCATGTCATTAGCAATAGGAATATGCATTTCCGACTGATTTTTGTGACTTGTATGTGCCATTTTTTTGCAAATTTTACATAACGGATACATAGATTATATATTGTTTTTAAATTGAAGGTTGCAAATAAAATAAACATAAAAATATGTTTAATTGTTTTATATTATAATGCAAATCTGAAGTATAAAACAACATTTACATCCTGCAACATATCTGGGTAAAATGTACTGTCCAGTTAAATATTTCATGGTTGTATCAACCTCATACACTACAGATCGTAATTACGGATAATTACTGACTTATCGAAAATTAAATGTAAATAGAAATCACAGATTATTTATTTTTAAAGAATGAAATTGAGATCGGCAGTGACGTTACAGCTCCCTGATATGAACACAATTTAAGTGCACATTGTCTGAACATTGCTTCTAAATATCTCATTTGTCATTGTGATACAGATATCAATGTATATAGAACATAATAGAAGAAAGAGCAATTGCATCACCTGACAACACTCAATTAAGAATGATAAAAATCAATACTTGACATCCATTTGCAAATATCCAATAACTGGTTTGAAAAGAAAAAACAGTGAACAAAGGTTGCTTGTATCCGTACAACCATATATGACATATAACATGCAGGGCTTACACAGTTGCTGTTTATTTATTGTTTGCCACTGTGCGGTAATGACATTTTATTTCACAAGTCCACCCAAGCAGCAAATTGTGTCTTCGTCTGTGCCTAGTTATGCCCTTCACACCCACGCAGCAAACTGTGTCTTCGTCTGTGCCTAGTTATGCCCTTCACAAGTCCACCCACGCAGCAAATTGTGTCTTCGTCTGTGCCTAGTTATGCCCTTCACAAGTCCACCCACGCAGCAAATTGTGTCTTCGTCTGTGCCTAGTTATGCCCTTCACAAGTCCACCCACGCAGCAAATTGTGTCTTCGTCTGTGCCTAGTTATGCCCTTCACATGTCCACCCACGCAGCAAATTGTGTCTTCGTCTGTGCCTAGTTATGCCCTTCACAAGTCCACCCACGCAGCAAATTGTGTCTTCGTCTGTGCCTAGTTATGCCCTTCACAAGTCCACCCACGCAGCAAATTGTGTCTTCGTCTGTGCCTAGTTATGCCCTTCACAAGTCCACCCACGCAGCAAATTGTGTCTTCGTCTGTGCCTAGTTATGCCCTTCACAAGTCCACCCACGCAGCAAATTGTGTCTTCGTCTGTGCCTAGTTATGCCCTTCACAAGTCCACCCACGCAGCAAATTGTGTCTTCGTCTGTGCCTAGTTATGCCCTTTACAAGTCTACCCACGCAGCAAATTGTGTCTTCGTCTGTGCCTAGTTATGCCCTTTTGCAACTAACTACTGACATTCACCAAATCAGTTTTTATTGTTCAAATGCAGTTTTTGGATACAAATTGTGAAAATTAAGTTCATGTATCAATATAAATATGTAAAACAAATAATCAAACTACTTTTGCAACTATATTAAATCATTTATGTGGCTGAAATTATATCATTTGTCATTGTGCTACTAATGTTCGCCCCTTCAAAAAGAAATTTGTATCAAAGTGTTCGAGAAAACTAAAAGAAAGTATTAACCGTTGTGTACACCATTGGAAAGCCAATTTCAGGCATTCTTTTTTGCACTACGTCTTATTTTAATAACCCAACCAACAACAGAGATATTTAGAAAATACTTACCCTAAGCTGACGTTTTATCTACACACAAAAAACTACTAACGTTGCCTTTTGGGGTCACGTAACATTTTTTGTTCATCCCCAGTGTACCAAGTTTTATTAAAATATCTCAATACGTTCTCAAGTCATTGAGCGGAACCATTTTTCTATTTTTAGTAACAGTGATCTTGACCTTGACCCCACCCACCCCATATTCAATCCCAAGCGAGGTCTCGCTATAAGGTATCAATGTTTGAAGTTTCATTACAATAGCTTGATCCGTTCTCGAGTTAGAGAGCGGAAAAAAGCTTATGTGTAAAATTTCTAAATGTAAAAAGGCCCATAATTTTGACAAATTTCAAACTAGAGTTATCAAAATTGGCCTATGGGTTCATTTTAATATAGGGAATAAGTGTTTCAAGTTTGAATGAAATCCCTCAAGCCATTCCTGAGAAACCAGCTTACCGAAAAAATTGAATCTGCCATATAGCTTATATGTAAAATTTCAAAGTGTTAAAAGGCCCATAATTTTGACAAACTTCAAACTAGAGTTATCAAAATTGGCCTATGAGTTCATTTGAATATAGTAAATAAGTGTTCAAAGTTTGAATGAAATACCTCAAGCCATTCCTGAGAAACCAGCTTACCAAAAAACTTTCTAAATGTAAAAAGGACAATTGTTTGACAAATTTCAAACTAGAGTAACCAAACTTGGCCTATAGGTTCATTTTAATATGGGGAATAACTGAATCAAGCCATTCCTGAGAAACCAACTTCCCGAAAAACTTTAACCCAGCTCGGACACCGACGCCAACGCGGGGGCGAGTAGAGTAGCTTGCCTTTTCTTCGAAAAGTCAACCTAAAATTGATAACTTTCAGTTTCGCAACAGCAATGAACCTTTTGCTTTTAAAAGGCTAGAGGAATACCGTTTAAACGGTGACGTTTTGTTTATTTAATTTTGTTCAAACGTTTACAAAAACTGAAATCGTGTTATCTTTAATTTTAAGAGCTAAAACGCACCAGCTTACGTCATCTCACACGAGCGGCGTAATAAAGTTCAACGTAGGACGGGATACCCCTCACTAACCCACACCTCCCGGAAAAAATCCTGCGGAAACCACTGGTTCTCTATACAAAAAAATTCAGGTGATCCACACTGAGCCATTCCAGGGCTATATACATGTACATATAATGCAGTCACCTAATATTGCAGAATATACCTTTATAGCAAATATTTTGGGGGTTTTCAGTGATAAACATTACATTAATGTTGAAACTTAACACTATTTGTAACTTGAATCATTCAAATGTTATTTTTTGTTAGTATTCAAAAAATACTTGTATGTGAAATAAGTATTTCTTTTAAATAGTGATAAAATCACATTCTTAACATGTTTCTACATTTATTCTTTTAGTTACACTAAATCTTTCTTCGTCATTCTACTAAGATTGTAGATTCTTTACAATCAATATTTCTACATGCTCTATATCTTCTCTGGTATCTGTTTTTTCCATCAAAACATCTTGTGTTATAGAAGATTACAAATATGCAGATCATGAGATATGAATTTAAAACAAGAGGGCCATGACGGCCCAAAGTGCTCACCTGAGAATGGTACAAATGAAGACCATACTGTTGTAACAGGTTTGAAAATTAAGGTATAGGAACAATACCCAGAGGGGGATAGGATCAATTTTAAGTTAAAACATCGGTTAGTGCAATGAACTAACTAAAGTACGAGTTGAGTAGTGTATGTGTGTTTTTTTTGCTAATGGTTCTCAAATCATTGTTCTCCATATTCTTACCTGAACCTTTTTCATTAAGTCAGTGACAATTCTGGAAAATGCAGAAACAGTAGTATTGATGTCTTTTTCGCAAACAGTTTTGGAGAACTAGTTGCAATGCAATAATTGCGATGGCTGTGCTATAAGGCAAAGTTTTGCTTATTCTTCGATAATTTTCTGTCCAATGATGTTAATGCAGACATCAATGTTGCATGTACAAATAACTGCATGCAAGTCTTGCAACTGTTGGAAATCAAATTTTATCAATCAATTTTTATGTTCAAGCGTAAACTGTGTAAGTTTGGTCAACATTGAATCAAAAATTGTGTGTGCAAGCCAATCATTGATAACTTGTTGATGTTTTTTTCGAAACACAAGGGGCCATAACTCTGGTGATTCTGGCCCGATCATGCTTTTATTCAACTTCACCTGTAGTCTTACGTTCATAGACAAACTGTACACAACTAGTGAAGATTGGATGAAAAATGAAGTCTCTATCCTGAATAATGTCCATTTTTGCATATTTTTTTCACAAATAAAGGGCAATAACTCTGGTGTTTCTGGTCCGATCTTGCTTATATTGGACTTCACCTTTAATCTTATAGTCATAGACAAACTGTGCAAGATTGGTGAAGATTGGATGAAAAATGAAGTCTCTATCCACAATAATGTCCAAATTTGCATAATTTTTTTCACAAACAAAGGGCAATAACTCTGGTGTTTCTGGTCCGATCTTGCTTATATTCGACTGCCACTGTAATCTCATTGTAATAGACAAACTGTGCAAGATTGGTGAAGATTGGATGAAAAATGTAGTCTCTATCCTGAATAATGTCCATTTTTGTAATTTTTTTAATAAACAAAGGGCAATAACTCTGGTGTTTGAAACACGATCTGGCCCATTTTGGTCATCTGCTGAGTTCTGATGGTCATACACAAACTATGATAGTTTGGTCAAGATTGCATGGAAAATAAAGTCTATATGTTGGAAAATAGGATTTTTGCACTTTTTTGGCATGAAAAAGGGGCAATAACTCTGATGTTACTGATGTGATCTGACCCAATAACAATCCTATTCGGGATTTTTCGGTCATACACAAACTGTGCAAGTTAGGTCAAGATTGAATAAAAAATGTAGTCTTCATCGCGATAACGGTTCAAATTGTTGACGGCATACGGACGCCGGAGAGGTCCCCTATACCAATACTTCGTGCTCAGCTGAGCTAAAAACTGATAATTGTCAAGATCAAATGAGCTATTTTGCAAACAATTTTGCAAGATGACATTTCCAACCGTAGTATTATCATTATTTTGTTTAAAAGAAAACTGATATACCACTACAGTGTGGAAATATTGAAAAGAACACGAGTGCCTAGATGGCCCCACTCATTCACATGGCCATATAAATATAAAAGCCTAAAAATAGTAAATGAAGTCCAGGTCACATTTAACCTGGCACCCTGCCAGCTTGCCCAAGTCTTTGACCAGTGTGAACAGATTGGCAACACAATGTCCAGATAGCACAGATACCACACATGACCTTTATGGGTCTCAGGGGTTGCTGGCTTGCGCTGTGCTGATTTTTTATGAAATATCCCCAATTTCTTAGCCCCTGTAACACTCAGCTGGTATTCGTGAGGCAGCAGGCTGATTCTCAAAAGCCAGATGGGGGTCTATAGTAAGAATGTCTATTGCTGGTCAAACAACTGAAGTAATCCGCCTGGTGTGGGTCTATTTGCAGATAAGTAATAAATACAGGTAATAAATACAGGTACTGCTTTGACCTGCTTAAATCACAAATAGTCTATGAGACAAAGTAAAACGGAAATGCATATTCTATAGGTAGAAGAGGCCTCCTTTTGGTGATTGCCTTTTCACTTGGTTCCCCTTCCGCATGTACTGCTGATGCTAGGCAAAGACCGACCAAAATTTTACCTGGCACCTGGCCGATGTGTCAGATATCAGGCTAGACATTGGCGGGACTTCAGTTGATCTGACGGCGATGGCTTTTAAATGCCATGTTGGAAATGATATTTGATCCACGTTCAAATGATGATGCCCAAAAATTAACCAGAAGCCCACTGGTGACAGGAAGGCCTCTGATTGAAAGTGTCTAGAAATATTAGAGAAACAAGTCATAAACCAATCAGTTAAATTGACAGGGTTATGATGACTTAAAATAAGCAGAACAGTGTGAGAACAAATGTGATTACTATTAATGCCATGAAGTAACTATTTTTGCTTTAGTTATCACTTTTATTTAATTCTTTCATAAATTTACAGCAAGGAAATAGACTTTGATTTAAAAAAAGCTGCATAGAACATCTCCATGGAATTTTACCAACTTATGACCATGTTTTACCCATTTTCAATTTTTTTTAAAAGCATATTGTCGCCTCACATGAAAATATGTTCAACTTTGTGGACAGGTGAGCTAAAATGTATCTGCAAAGATCACATTTAGGACAGCGTGTAAAACACAAATATCTGTTAACAGTATTATTATAATAATTTGCCATTTTGCAGCTCAAAGTAACTTGTTCAAAAAGTATTATGCCTAAAAGATCTGTCAAGCTGAACAGTGTTCGTCTTTTAAGAAAAATTAAACAAACAGATCTTATAAACATCTTATGGGATAAAGTGTTTTAATGATTTTTTTTTGTTTAAAACAAATCATTTATTTTAATTTTAATTTGATTTTTTTCCGTAGTGTTCTTACTATCTGAACAAGATTAAATAAGAGGATCAAAAACCGTATCATACAAAACATTCTTGTGAATAAATATCAAATAACGAGCAACAATACTTTTACTGATCAAGATTAACCACTTCATCATAATGGATATTGAAGCAAAAGCAGTGAAGGAAGTCTACAGGAAGCACAAGCATTTCATAAAGCAAAATTTTAATCTTTATGAAAGTCACTTGGACCACTTGGAAGCAAAACATGTGTTAAGCGAAGATGAAATACAGGAGTTTAGGGTATACATTTCTTTCTTTCTTACAAGTCATTGTCTTCTATAATTTTGACATGGATCTTGTTATTGAAATCTCTGTACTTTTTGGTAACCTTGGCACATCAACACAAATGAAATAGATCCAGTATCAAAGTGTTGAACACTGAAAGACTGCGGTTTGCCAGATAAAGTTAAAGGTCATGACAAGTAATTAACAACAGATGTTTGTAAAACATGTATGCCCCCCCCCCCCCCCAACTTGCAGCCAAAACTTCAATATGTGCTATTGTTAAGAGATTTTTTTAATATTGTATGTGCACATTAACACATGGGGAGGCAATTAAAGTTGATGCTTTAGAAATTAAATATAAAGCTGAAAGAAAGATAGAGTATAAATATGGATTTATTTTTACAGTCTTTTATATAAGGATACCTGTTTTCTGTTTGATTTAAACATCAAATAGGCCGAAACATCTCTAGATATCCTGCGGAAACAAGATGGTATACGGAGAAAAAAGTCTTCATGTTACAAGCCCCTGTGACCTTGACCTAAAAATTGATAGGCGTCTTCCTTTCCTCCTGAGTAACCAGCATACCAGCTTGGATGATCGTAGGTCGAAGCGTATTCTACATATCATGCGGAAACGAAATGGTCTACAGAGGAAACAGTTTTCATGTTACAAGTCTCTGTCACCTTGACCTTTGACCTGTTGACCTCAAAATTGATAGGCGTCTTCCTTTCCTCTCAAGTAACCAGCATACCAACTTAAATGATCGTAGGTCATCGTAAGCGTTCTCTAGATATCGTGCGGAAACGAAATGGTCTACAGACAGACCGACCATCCGACCGACGGACGGACGGACAGGTGCAAAGCAATATACCCCCACTTCTTCGAAGGGGGACATAATTATAGAAATATTAACACATTTTCAAATGAGAAAACTAGCTCTCTTGATAATGTCTAAAAATAAATGATATATATTTTACAATTTTAATCATTGATCTCCCCTGCTCAGCGATATTGAAGGCAGTGAAGCAGGGGAGGCTACTGTGCAATTGCTGTGTCTAACACGATACATGCTTTCGATTTTCGGTACTAAGACTCCGGCTATAGCCTCAGTCTAAAAACCAACTACCATATAAATAACCATCAGCATGCTACAAGTAAACAAATTAACTACTATAATTTAGTACTGACAGTAGAATTGATAGTATTTATAGTGATTTTTCTGTTATAAATATCTTTAGGGCAAAAGATGCACACTGTTTTCCATTGCAGTTTCGTAAAATTTACAATGAAGATGTAGACGTTGATGTGAAATAATATTTTTGTTAGTGCATTTACAAGTGCTTTGCATGTGTCTTAATACATATTTTGGCAAGGATTTCTTCAAAGTTTTATTGACAACAATGTCACATTGCTGAGCTCCGGTCACACATAGCCAGCATCCAGCTCACAACTATCAACAACCAGTGGTTGCTAGAGGTCTCTTAAAGGTTTCATTAGTTGGTGACTGGTCTCCATTTTTAGTTGCTAGAAGTCTTTGATGCTGCAAGTAAGATCTCTGGCAACTGAAAATGGTTTTTATTCGGTCAGTGATCCTAAGTTTAATTTTGAAGTTGACAGTGAAACAGTAATGAACATGTATTCAAAGGCAAAGGGCAAAAGAACACTTCAAGTTATAAGCAAACTTGGAAGAAACCTTGGAATAACTTGAGACATCTGGTTCTGTCCCCACTGCTGGACAACGATGATGCCTTTGTTTATACTATTCTTACCTTTTCGACATTTTTTATATGGACAAATGTTGTATGTATCTGCGGCTCCAATATTTTGGGGAGCATAAATAAAATATTGTCGAAAATCATCTTTAAGAAGATTTCTCACTGGTCAGCATCTGTTAAGAAAATTAGACTGGGGCCATGGCTGCAATAGACATGGGGCCGCGATCCTGATTAATAAGCCAGTACAAAACGAGTCAGGAATCTTTCCAGAAATCGGCAGATAACTGCTATAACTCTAATTGAAACACGAGGCAAAATACCACAGGTTATGCATTTGGAATTGTCGTATAACTACTCTAACTCTAATAGAAACACGAGGTAATTATGTTATGCTTTGAACCTACAAATGACTACCCATTATTTATCAAAACACCAACCTTTAAATGTTTGGCCGCTAAACACAATTTTGCAAAGAAAAGGCTGTGAATACTTTCATTCATTCTTTTCTTTAACGGTCCTGCCGAAAAACTCATTGAAAATATGTACTTGAGGTTACTCAATAAAATGCTCAAGATTTATTGAAATTAACATGCAGTTATTTTACTGTTTCTTTCTTAAATCCACAGTTCATTAAAATCGAAAATTCAAACCAAAACTTTAAATTGCCAAAATGATGATTTGGCATCAAAAACCCCCGAGCAGAGTTCATCAAAATGTTCAGTGGTTTGATACCTATGCTTGTTACATTGTTATTAGATAAAGGATGTTTTTTTACACTTGTAAAATATATCTAAATAAATACTATTGTTTATTTTTTACTGTTTCTTTCTTAAATCCACAGTTCATTAAAATTGAAAATCCAAACCAACCTCGAAATTTTAAATTGCCTGAATCATGATTTGGCATCAAAAACCCAGAGCACAGTTCATTTAATGTTCAGTGGTTTGATACCTATGCTTGTAACATTGTTATTAGATAAAGGATGTTTTTTTACTGTTGTAAAAGATATATAAATAAATACTATTGTTGATATTTTACTGTTTCTTAGATCCACAGTTCATTAAAATGGAAAATCCAAGCCAACCTCGAAATTTTAAATTACCTGAATGATCATTTGGCATCAAAAACCCAGAGCACAGTTCATTTAATGTTCAGTGGTTTGATATCTATGCTTGTAACATTGTTATTAGATAAAGGATGTTTTTTTACTGTTGTAAAAGATATCTAAATAAATACTATTGTTGATATTTCACTGTTTCTTAGATCCACAGTTCATTAAAATGGAAAATCCAAGCCAACCTCGAAATTTTAAATTACCTGAATGATCATTTGGCATCAAAAACCCAGAGCAGAGTTCATTTAATGTTCAGTGGTTTGATACCTATGCTTGTTACATTGTTATTAGATAAAGGATATTTTTTTTAATGTTGTAAAAGATATCTAAATAAGTACTATTGTTGAACCCTGCATCTTTTTTCTCCATTTAAGAATGTACCTGACCTTGAAATAATGAAATAAAGAATCAAACTGTGTATCTTGAATCACCATTTTCAGCAGAAGAAATGCAAGAATCGGCCATGTATACATCCACATTAAAAAAGAACCTTCGTCGGGAGGGGAAAGCCCTCCCACACCGAGCCCTTCCATGGCCCCAATGTTTGTGCCTGAATTAATGATAAGATCTTTTAACATAGAAGTTACTACATTGTAGTTTTAAACTATGGGTTGATTAAAAGGTATATTTCTTTCTTCACACCTGGTTTATATGTGAAAGGGAAAATTGTCAGGGTTATCTGAGAAACTGATCAGGAGAAAGTTGCCAACCATTGTACCACAGTCAGGGACCAATCCCCAACTACTCACTCATGGTCATCTAAGGCGTAAAAAAAATATGTCTGTTTCAGGTTACCCAACCTACCCTAAAAAAATGCCCCGAGCCTAGAACATTTTATTGGGCTTGTCAGATTGATTTTTGTTTTATTTACTTTTTTTAATAATTAAATGTGCTTTTGGATAAATGTTTTGTTTTGAAAGTATCCACTTATAAAACAAAATAAAAAAATAGAAAATAAATCCGTCCTTCCTATCCTAATTGTTTTGGGCATGTAATCGGAAACAAACATATTTTTTTACGCCTAATGATCAGCTGCCTGTTAGTTATCATTTGCAAACCAGTTGACGACAAATTAACTAATGATTGAGGATGGTTCTGGGGGCAATTGCCATCCTGTCACAGACCGGTTACTGACTTATTATTTTTTTGGCTTTTTACTGATTTTGGTCGCTAGAGGTTGTTGATGGTCACCATAAATGTTGGTTGTCTCCGATCGTGAGTTGGTTGTTGGCTATGTGTGACCGGCCTTTAACTACTAAAAAAAGATGAGACAATAGAATATAGGTTTTCATAGGGTTTCCAGAAAAATAATGGGTTTAAAGGATTTGCCAACCATTTATGGTTTTTAAGTTTAAAGAAGACTTAATTTTAGCAATAAATTTATCTACACTTCTGAGTTATTGAGTATTCACATGATTGTTGTTATGGTTACAGGAACTCTCTCCAAGACTTCAGTTGAGCAAACTCCTTTATATCTTACCCCAAAAGGGACCACTAGGTTTCCATAGTTTTCTAGAGAGCATCAGCGATGGCTATAGATACATTTACGAGATGCTTAATAAATACTACCAGGATGAAATCAAACTGCTGGAACCTGCAGGTAAGTGTCCATATTTAGCTAAAGCCATATTTTCTTTTTGCTTGTATTGAGAGCTTGATAAATATTTGGAGAACACTTATTAATGTTAATTTTTAACAATTCAATTAAAAAAACACAACTAATTCCAATTTTTGCATTCCATCGTTCCTGAACATTAGTTATTTCTAAACTCCAGTTACTGAAAGTACAATGGCATCAATATCATCAGAGGATGGTTTTGAATCCAGTATGCTACGACCTGGAAATTCCACTCAGCAAACAACACACTGGGTATCGCAAAATGCCGATTCCGATTACATCAAGTCTGGTTCCAGGATCACTTACAGACAAGCAATGGCCAGGGAATCAGCTCAAGAAAACAGGAATACATTGGAAAAAAAGCCACCAAACTATTATGCAAGTGCATCTTACAGAGAAGAGACAGACCTGGAATTGCCACCAATGGCCTATGAGAAAATTAATCGCATGTACAGCAAACTAGCAACACATCTTCATCGGGGTTTCCAGCGGCAACATTCTACTATAAGACCACAAGCTGCCACACTAGATGGTCTGGAAAACCTAATTATAGAGCTGATGAGAGAAACTGCGAGCTGCTATACGTATGTATTTTAAATGGTACTGCACTGACAACTGTTATTTAAGTATTCTGGACTATGTGCGTGAATTGGCTCTATGCAAATCTCAACAAGAGTGCCATTGTCACAAAGATATGCCCGTGAAAGAAGCTTTTTATGGGTAAAGATTCAAGGACTATAGAGAAACTATTCAAAAACTAATAAGATAGTCATGTTATTCGTGCATCTAATTCATCTCCAAAGCCTTTCTATGTGTGGTGAGTTTAGGTATCAAAACTATTCCATATATATTCTTAAATCTATAATCAAGATGACAAAATAAAAAGAAACATGGACATTCCCTGAAAACCACATTTTTAGAACAAAATGCATTAAAATTGGCACAAAATTAAAAAAAAACACCCATCCCATATGCAATCCCAAGCGAGGTCTAGATATAAGGTATCTACATATGAAGTTTCATTACAATATCTCAATGTCTTCTCAAGCTATTGAGCAGAAACTGTTTGTCTATTTTTAGTAACAGTAACCTTTACCTTGACCCCCACCCACCCCATATGCAATCCAACATGAGGTCTTAATATATGGTATCTATGTATGAAGTTTCATTGAAGTATTTAAATTCGTTCTAAAGTTATTGAGTGGAAACCATTTTTCTATTTTTAGTAACATTGACCTTGACCCCCACCCACCCCATATGCAATCCCGAGCGAGGTCTCAATTTAAGATATCTATGTATCAAGTTTGTTTAAAATATCTCAATGCGTTCTCAAGTTATTGAGCAGAAACCATTTTTCTATTTTTAGTAACAGTGACCTTGACCCCATCCACCCCATATGCAATCCCAAGCGAGATCTCGTACCAAGGTATCAATGTATGACGTTTCATTATAATAGCTCAATTTGTTCTCCAGTTAGAGAGTGGAAATGAAAAGTTGACGCGGCCACTACGCCTTTGACCTTGAATTGTGACCTTGACCTAGAAATAGGGACTTGGTTCTTTCGCGGGAAACTACAATTCACCATGCTTGTCACTTCTGCCAGGTTATTTGAAAATCCATCCATGCTAGACAAAGATATGCTCCGGACAAAGTGTTTATGATTGATTTCTTAAATTTAACCTTTGACCTTGAATTGTGACCTTGACCTTGGACCTAGGGACACGGTTCTTGCGCGCAACACTCAATCTCACCATGCTTGTCACTTCTGCCAAGTTATTTGGAAATCCATCCATGCTGGACAAAGATATGATCCAGACAAAGTTTTTATGATTGATTTCTTAAATTTGACCTTTGACCTTGTATTGTGATCTTGACCTTGGACCTAGGGACCTGGTTCTTACGCGCGACATTCTGCCACACCATGCTTGTCATTTCTGCCAGGTTATTTTGGAAATCTGTCCATGATGAACAAAATATGCTCCGGACAGTGTTTAGGATTGATTTCTTAAATTTGACCTTTTACCTTGAATTGTGACCTCGACCTTGGATTTAGGGACCTGGTTCTTGTGCGCGACACTCTGTCCCACTATGCTTGTCACTTCTGCCAATTTATTTGAAAATCCATCCATGCTGGACAAAGATATGCTCCGGACAAAGTGTTAAGGATTGATTTCTTAAATTTGACATTTGACCTTGAATTGTGACCTTGGACCTAGGGACCTGGTTTTAGCGCGCGACACTCCGTCTCACTATGGGGCTTGTCACTTCTGCCACGTTTTTTGAAAATCCATCCATGCTGGACAAAGATATGCTCTGGACAAAAGTTTTTCTGACGCCCACCCGCCCGAAAGCCCACCCGACTGCACGCCCACCAGGGGCGTTCCCATAATACGTCCCGTTTTTCAAACGGCCATATAAAAATACACGTAGTCTTAAAAGTATACACTAGCCAATTAAATCAAATTAAAATTAAAAATCAATTTACCTAAATTACCTAAGCCTTTACTATATAAAAAGAATTTTTACAGAACAAGTCATTTACCGAACTTACTGTAAATCATCCAAAACAATCAAGCCGTTAAAACTGAGCGTACCCAATTATTATCGTACCACATAAAATTCATACTCAATACACTTCGTAATAATAAGCCCCAACTGTCAGCTACATGTATTTTATGAAAAGTTTAATTCGAAAAGATTGGTCTTTGTGACAAAATTACCAGCTAACTATACAATTGAAACGAGATTCTGTGTTTGATAAACACACATGCCCCCTGTTGATCGTGGATAGCCCATGTCTTAGTCCAAATTAGGTCAAGGTCAAAGTAATGGGTGGATTGGGAACAGTCATAAGTAACAACTGTGCAAATATCCAAGTGTAGTAAGCGGTATTGGTGCTAGACGAAACGGTAAGATCTAGTTAACCAAGAAATGGCACTTTTGAATTATTAAAAGTTCAAATTAGGTCAAAGTCAAGGTCCAAGTGAGGTTAGGTGATATGCAGGGTTGTCATTATTAACCGATTGCCGATCAAATTCATCATTTAAAATCGTGAGAAAATCGGCTGTTTTTTCAGGAACTTAAAAATTTTGATTGGTA
Source organism: Congeria kusceri (assembly GCA_027627225.1). Taxonomy (NCBI): domain Eukaryota; kingdom Metazoa; phylum Mollusca; class Bivalvia; order Myida; family Dreissenidae; genus Congeria; species Congeria kusceri. The sequence goes on from CM051039.1 coordinate 16,076,554, forward strand.
ATATCACAAGAGGGCCCCCTAGACTCTGTGATATGGGTGGATTGGGGATGGTCATAAGCAACAACTGTGTAAGTATTGTAGCAAGCGTTGTTGGTGCTAGACAAACAAGAGCTGTCAGAGGACAGCGCGCTCGACTATTTGAAGTATTTCAGTTGGTACATATTGTGGACAGTAGAAGGGACATACATTTGTTAAAATACATAGCTTTTAAGTGAAGCCTTGAATAGTTTATAAATGTTTGGAACAAAAACTTTAACAACAAAGTCTATGTAAAAAATGGGCTAACTCTGTCAAAATCAAAATAGAGTTATGGGGAATGTTCACCCTGATACTGGAGTTGATGACAAAGGTTAGTTCCAAGTTTCAAATGAATAACTTATGTAGTTTTGAAGTTACCAAACTTTTGAATATCAACTTTAAACAGACAATCTTCTAAGTGACAAAGGGGGCATAACTCTGTCAAAATACAAAACAGAGTTATGGGGAATGTTCACCCTGATACTAGAGTTGATGACAAAGGTTAGTTCCAAGTTTTAAGTGAATAGCTTTTGTATTATTGAAGCTACAAAACTTTTGAATATGAACTTTAACCAGAAAATCTATGTGAAAAAGGGACATAACTCTGTCAAAGTACAAAACAGAGTTATAGGGAATGTTGCCCTTGATACTGGAGTTGATGACAAAATTTAGTTCCAAGTGTCAAGTGAATAACTTATGTAGATTTGAAGTAACAAAACTTTTGAATATAAACTTTAACCAGAAAATCTAAGGGAAAAGGGTGCATATCTCTGTCAAATTACAAAACAGAGTTATGGGGAATGTTGCCCCTGACACTGGAGTTGATGACAAAGGTATATTCCAAGTTTCAAGTGAATAACTTATGTAGTTTTGAAGTTACAAAACTTTTAAATATAAACATTAACCAAAAAATCTAAGTGAAAAAGGGACATAACTCTGTCAAAATACAAAACAGTGAATAATAGTTTCAAGTGAATAACTTATGTAGTTTTGAAGTTACAAGACTTTTGAATAAAAACTTCAACCAAATTCAGACGCGGACGCCGACGCCGGGGGTAGTGGGAAAGCTCACCTATTCTTCGAATAGTCGAGCTAAAAAGGTAAAATCTAGTTAACCAAGAAACAGCCCATTTGAATTATTCTAAGTGCAAATTAGGTCAAGGTCAAAGTGAGGTGGGTGATATGGGTGGATAGGGAATGGTCATATGCAACAACTGTGGAAATATCCAAGTGTTGTAGTAAGCGGTGTTGGTGCTAGACGAAACGGTAAAATCTACTTAACCTTGTCAAGGACGGAAGGACGGACGGGACAATCACTATATGCCTCCCACATTAACACCTGTAGACAACACAATTTTATCCCCTCTATCACCCCCCATCCACCGAATTTTAATACATGAGCGTTCCGCCTCCCTCCTCACCTGCCTCCCCCCCCCCCCCGCCTCCCTCTGCACCTGCCTCCCCCCCCAATCGCCTTTCTCTTTCTGGAACAGCCCTTATTAAGGAGATGTATTAATATGTCTCCATTGCCAACTTCAGAAATTCTGATTTAAAAACTTAACTTTGTAGAGCTCACAGTGGAAAAATTAAAATGGTGTCTTTCGAAATCATAAGATTGCAAGTTTTAGACCAAATTATTGAGCATTCAAGCAATCTTTCTTAAAGTACTGGTTCTACCCAGAAAACAGACTCAAAAGTGCCCCTCATGGGCCCCAGCTTTGGAAAAATCACACTTAAAATAAGGGCAAAAATTAATTTGTCAGCATATATATGTTTGTAATTATTTCAGAATTTTGAAAGTGCTACCCTATGAGAAACCACTGAAGGAGTATATTAACGACTTGAAAAAGGACAATAAAGCTGCACATGATTCAAGAAACAGTCTCAATGACCAAATTACAAGCTTGAAAAGCATGGTTAGAGATAATGCCTATAAAATAAAACAACTTAAGGATGAAAATAAAGTTCTGAAAGACTTTGAGAAGTTTGTAGAAGAGCAGCCCGGAAAGGCAGAAACTAAGACCATGTTTTTGTTGGAGCGTGAACATGACAAAGAGAAAAAGAAATGTAAACAACTGCAGGAAGAAAACTTAAACAATGTTCAAGAATTAGAGAAATACAAATCTGAGAATGAGAGACTGCAGAAAGAGTTGATGGAAACAAAAATGCTGCTAGAATCACACAGGAAAGATCTAAAAGAAAATGATGCTGAAGGCCGACTTGGTGCAACAGGTGTCAGCACAAAATCAACAAAAGTGGAATATTTACCACAACGGCAGAAGAAAAAATGGAAAAGGAGAAAAAGTAAAAGGTGTTAGTTCTGAACTATGACAAATGCTTAGACGTGTAAAACAATACACACATAATTGCTATGAAGCATTTACATATTAATTGTATGCACACATTCATGTCTGAAAATAGTAACATATGCATTTGGTAAGGCATAAAAAAAAAATATGTGTGTTTCAGGTTACATGCCCCAAAAAATTAGGGTAGGTAGGGAGCGATTTTTTTTATTTATTTTGGTATTTCGTCAACTTGAACATTCTCAAACTGAATCAATACTCAAAACATGTTGGAAATATCATTAAACATTGTTTCGAAGTGGATGCTATCAATACTATCAAAACAAAACACTTATTTATCCAAAAAACATTTATTTATTGGAATAAAGTAAATAAAACAAAAAATATCTGACAAACTCAATCAAATGTTCTAGGGTAGGCGCATTTTTTTAAGGTAGGTTGGGTAACCTTAAACAAACATATTTTTTTTACGCCTAACTAGACGATTAAAAGAGCATGGAAATAAATTATAAAGCTGGTGTTAGAAACAAAATGCTGAAAGTTAAGAGTTAAACGTAACAGTTTTGCAATATGTAACATACACAGCTTGTCTTTTGACATTATTTGATATAGTAATACTAATTTTGCTTTTGTTTTCATCTTTAATTACACATTACTGTACATTTGTATGAAATCCTGGTTTGTTGTGACAACTTTTTACAGGGTTTGAATGGTACGGAGACACATAACGATTCCGACAATCCACCCATGTAAAAATGCAATGGCAATTCTCAAATTAAAGACAAAACACCGACTACAGGCTCATGTTAATATTGATATATTTGTAACAAGAGACATTTTTTAAGGGACTATGCCAACGAAAAATTAGCTTCATATTGCACTGTAATGTGCAATAAATATATAATAAATCATAAAATACACAATACGATATTTGATAAAAACAAATAAGCACACGTCTGAAAAAATAAAACCCCAAGAGGGTATCCAACTCAATACTTGAACAAACTGCGCTAACCTGCTTGGTAATAAATCCTATGTAAACTATGGTTATACAAAATACAATTCTGACGTCAATATGTAAACATGAAAAGGGCCATATTATAAGTTGCTTTTAATCTTAGAGTGCGTACACTCCCATTATATATATACCTTATTTAAAAATTATTATATCCCAGTATTAATAGCTTAATTTCAAATTTTTTAAAGAAATTTCCCTCTTGAGGCCCTTGTCGATGACATAATCTCTTTAAGACAGTTATTTGCCCATTTATTCTAATGGCAACTAGTAAAATGTGAGTATTGATTCTCTCCAATAAACCATGAAATTTACTGTCAATTTTGTGATGTTTTGCAAATGCAATGCAGGAAATTCTGATGTAGTCAGTAAAAATGCAAGTTAGAACCGTTTTAAACATGGACGAGTCGATACAGGTAAATCAGGCGATTTATAAATATACACGATTGCAGTGTGCTTATAAAAAGACAATCACGATTCCCCCTATTTTCAGAACATGGTTAATCCCCTCATTACCAACAAAATTTAAACCGACTATACATAAAACATAAACATTGGATTTTGCATTATGTTTATGTTGTATTGGTGTGAATATTTTGTTCTATGTTTTATGTTTTTATGCAATTTTACACTAAAGGACCAGCTTAGAACATATATATTTTATCACAAAGTTTTATATACAATGTTTCAGATTGTTGGATTTTATTTACTGAATGTTTTATTTTGTGATTTGTACAAGGACATACTGTGAAATCACAAATTTTCGTGGAGGTCTAATTTTAAGCGCTTTTTGTGCTCCCGCCATTGCGCAAATTCAGGAATGGTACCCGGACAAAAGCCCCTGCCCAAAAGCCCCTTGGTCTAAAAATGCACACATGGACATAAGCCCCTTGGTATATTTGACAGAGTGGACATAAGCCCCTTGGTAGATTTAACAGGGTGGACAAAAGCCCCTTGGTAAATATGACAGAGTGGACAAAAGCCCCTTGATGAATTTAATGTTAATTATCACGTTTTGCAAGTTTTTTTGTCTGTTTGTCAACATTTAATTGTAATTAATATTTTGTTCAATTTGATGGAATGGGATTTCCTACTGAAATGCATACACACTATACAATATCAGAAATGGGCTTTTGTCCACTAATTCATAATCATCAAGGGACCTTTTTCCACTCAGTTAAATCTACCACGGGGCTTATGTCCACTCTGTCAAATATACAGACGGGCTTATGTCCATATGTGTATTTTTATACCAAGGGGCTTTTGGGTAAGGGGCTTTTGTACTACACCCTTTATGAACACCGCAAATATTTAATAATTTAAAAACACTTCCAGAGATTACCCGTTTGTTCATAATGTATGTAGGCAGTCATTCATAAACATATGCAGATAGATATGTAAATGTTGTGATGTGAATGTTTTTTATAAATAATTGTCCTGGTTTAAGTATCTGGTAATAACATTTATAAATATGATATGTTTGAAGAAATAACACATTCAATTGCTATGAAAAATTAAATTCGGTAAATAACATGTAATGTGCACAAGATGACAGTATGTTTTCACAAGTTGACATATTGAGTAAAGAGTAACTAGCCACAATGTAGAACGCTATATTTAGGTTGGCATTCAAATAGCAAATAGGTGTCAGTCTGACACGTCATGATATAAATTATCTATGGTCTTGTATTATACTGAGATCCCTATTGTCCAGAAGAGGACCCCTGTTATCAATTAATAAAAGCCTAATCCAGTAACGATACACTTGTTTATTGCAATAAACAAGCTGTCATAATAGGACCCTCTACAAGCATTTTGCAGAGTCGGGCGTTACACCGATCAAACGACACATATTTGTTTGTAAAACACAAATAACTTTTGTTGTCAAAATCAGGTTTGCATAAATTAAAGACCACGCAAATATGTCCGCGATCACATTTGCGCAAACTTTGTACCCCGCAAATTCAAGCAATTCCACAGTAATATGGGTATACTCATTATTGTGTCATTATGTGTTTGAGTAATTTTTACCTAACAATTATTTTTGGTGTGACAAACAAATATTAAGCTCCCTTAAACAAAATAACATTATGAGTCTTGATTCTTGTTGATAAAATAAATATTATGACTACTGATTCTTCTTGATCATGAAAAATTACCTGTCTAATGATATTCACACAAGCATATATTTGAAACTGGCACTAGCGCAATTTTGTTTGCCAAACAATCTTATTGTCAGTATTCAAGATATTAAACAGAGATTTGATTCACATATTAATAGGCATTTTTATTAAATGATTAGCAAGTTCACACTTTTAATTAGGTGTACACATTGTCTAATAATTAAATTGCAAGATCAGTGCAGTTTGGAAATATAGTTTATATGGAAGGAAAACCCTCATGTTGATGACATATTCTGGATAAATCTTTTTTTTTTTACTTTATGAATATAAAATGCTTACAGACAGAAAGTTAACAAGAGGGCCAAATGGCCCTGGGTAGCTCACCTGAGTTTCATTAGTCGAACAATTGTCCATGTGTTAGATTTTTATATGGATATGGATATACTGAAACGCACTGATGGAAAGGCGGTCTAATCATCATGGCTTGAAAGTGACAACAGGCATTCAAAATTTTGAAGTACATATTGAAATTGAAGCTTTTCTTCAATTTTACCTAGTGACCTAGTTTATGACCCAGATTCAAACTGGGCCGAGATACCATTATGACAAAAGTTCTGACCAAGTTTCATGAAGATTGGGCAAAGAATGTAACTTCTACAGTGTTAACAAGCTTTTTCTTCAATTTGGCCTATTGACCTAGTTTTTGATCCCACATGACCCAGATTCGAACTCAGCCGAGATATCATTGGGACAAATGTTCTGACCGAGTTTCATGAAGAATGGGCAAAAAATTTGACTTTTAGAGTGTTTACAAGCTTTTTTTTCAATTTGACCTAGTTTTTCATCCCACATGACCCAGATTCAAATATGGCCGAGATATCATTAAGACAAATGTTCTGACCAAGCTTCATGAAGATTGGGCAAAAAATGTGACTTCGAGAGTCTAAATAAGCTTTTTCTTCAATTTGACCTAGTTTTTCACCCCACATGACCCAGATTCGAAATCAGTTGAGATATTATTAGAACAAATGTTCTGACCAAGTTTCATAAAGATTGGGCAAACAATGTGACTTCTAAAGTGTAAACAAGCTTTTTCTTCAATTTGACCAAGTGACCTAGTTTTTGACCCCTCATGATCCAGATTCGAACTCAGCTGAGACATCATTAGGACAAATGTTCTGACCAAGTTTCATGAACATTGGGCAAAAAATGTGACTACTAGAGTGTTCACAAGCTTTTCCTACAACCAAAAAAGGAAAACTGCCCCTCCCCCCCTGGCGGCCATGTTGTTCACCCGACTGGAACCATTTTTGAACTCGACCGATATATCATCAGAACAATGGTTCTGAGCAAGTTTCATGTTGATTGGGCAAAAAGTGTTCATAAGCTTTTCCTATAGCCATATAAGGAAAACTGACACACACCCCCCCCCCCCGCCCTGGCGGCAATGTTTTTCACTGGACTGGAACCATTTTTGAACTCCGTCAAGATATCATAAGAACAAAGGTTCTGAGCAAGTTATATGTTGATTGGGCAAAAATTGTGACTTCTAGAGTGTTCACAAGCTTTTTCTATAGCTATATAAGAAAAACTGCCCCGACCCCTGGCGGCCATGTTTTTCAATGGATCGGAACCATTTTCTAACTCAGCCAAGATATCATTAGAACAAATGATCTCCGCAAGTTTCACGTTGATTGGGCAAAAAATATGACTTCGAGAGTGTTCACAAGCTTTTTCTTCAATTTTACCTAGTGACCTAGTTTTTTAACCAACATCACCCAGTTTCAAACTCAGCCGAGATATCATTGGGACAAATGTTCTGACCAAGTTTCATGAAGATTGGCCAATAAATGTGGCCTCTAGAGTGTTCACAAGGTAAATGTTGACAATGAACGACGAACGACTAACGACGAACGACGGACAACGGACAAAAGGCGATCACAAAAGCTCACCATGAACACGTTGTGCTCAGGTGAGCTAAAAAGAAGACAATAACAACTTAAATGTGAAAGATTTTAATATGACTGAAAATAAAACTGCAACAAATTTGACACATCTTTTCCGCAATACAGAGCACTCCATGAATTACGTACAAATAATAATGTTAGAACAATTTATGTGAAAAGACTGGTTAAAACATTGTACCTGGCTTAAAAAAACACATCTGTACAAGATTTAATGACATTCATTTAAAACTCATAGACATCAGATACAAAATCAGCATTTCCAACTATTTCATTAAAAATAATTTATTGACATTGTGAAAAATAAACACCATTAAGTTCAGTGCTGCATGATGGATAACGAGGCTATAGCGGTGAAAGAAGTGTATCGGAAATACAAAGGTTTACGACGACCATTTGGATCACCTAAAGGCAGACAATGTCTTGACAGAGTTGGAGGTGCAACAGATAAGGGTAGGTTAACATGACTATGTTTATAAAAAGTGATCACCTGTAGCAATATGAACGATACTCTATTTTATTATATAGGAATGTGTAATAACTAGGCATCTAAATTAAACAAGACTATCGGTAGAACCGATGGATGCGACCCTATGCCGCTTTGACCTCTAAATGTCCATAAACCTAAGAACCTGATTTATACGGAGACACGTTGTCATGTTGAGGCTAACATTCGTGTAAAGTCTTAAAATCAATTGAAGAAGTTAAAAGTCTGGACAAGCAAAAGGACAATTTCGACTTGCAATATTATGTATAACATTGACCTTTGACCTACATATCTAATTCATGCTTTTAACATGTCTCATTTAGGCTAACATTTGTGCCATTAAATTGGAAAATAAGTAACTCAATATATGACCAAATTATAGTCAGGACAAGCAAGAAGATGATTTTGACCTTTGACCTCTAAGCATGACCATGACATTTGACGTATGAATCTGGTTTATATGCGCTTCATGTTGTCTCTTTGAGGTTAACATTTGTTCCATGTATTTTTTAAAATCCATTGCAAGTTAAAACACAGACAAACAAAGTGTCAATTTTGCCTTTTGACCTCTACGTGTCACCCTAACCTTTGACCTAGGGATATGATCCATGAGCAGTACACAGCTCTTACAGCAAACATCTGCAAGTAATTCTAAGATCCCCCATCTATGGCCAAGTTATAGTGTGCACAAGCAAAATAAGCCAATTAATAATCAAAGGGAAATTACTCCCTGAAAAATCACCATACCAGAATAAACTGACAATATGCGCATGTCCCCTTGGTAGGAATGCTGCATTTAAAGTTTCAATGAATTCGAGTTGCTAGTTCCTGAGATCTCGTGCGGAAAGGAAAAGATTCTCTTAAAAAGTATTATTTTTAATATAAAAAGGGCAATAATTCTCTAAAAAAAATAATCGGACCAGAATGACCTGACAATATGCGCATGTTCCCATGGTAGGGCATCTGCATATAAAGTTTCATTGAATTAGGTTTATTAGTTTCTGAGATCTCGCGCGGAAACGAAAATTTCCTTTGAAAATGTCCTATTTCTAATCAAAGGGCAATAACTCCCTGAAAAATCATCAGACCAGAATGACCTGACAACATGCGCATGTCCACCCCGTAGGGATGCTGCATACAAAGTTTCATCAAATTTGGGTAATTAGTTCCTGAGATCTCATGTGGGAACGAAGTATCGGACGGACAGAAGGACAGACGGACATGGAGTATGATGGATAAAATCATCAGGGAAATTCGTTTCACACCCAGACAAACTGAATTACAGCAAAATTATAATTCAGACGGATGGACAAATCGGCGACTATATGCCTCCCCCCCCCTTTTGGGAAGCATAATAAAGAATTCAGAAACCTGCCAACATCGATGTGCAGTTTTTCCTAATCAAAATGTCAGATAAAAAATAGTTGTCTAAAACGTTAGACAAAAATTTGCTGTATTGAAACATCGAACATATTTGACTACTTTAACTAGTTGCTAGTGTAAAGAGAGATTATTAGTATCATTGAACAAATTTTGCAATACAAAATAGTTCAAGAATATGCATGTATTATGAACATATGAGGCGCGTCGTGGAAAAACCGGATTTAATGCATGTGCGTAAAGTCACATCCTGGGTTAGCTTGTGAAGTCTGCACAGGCTAATCCGGGACGGCACTTTCCGCTTTTATGGTATTTTCTGTTTCAATGAAGTGTCTTCTAACCTTAAATCCTTTTTAGGCGGAAGGTGTCGTCCCGGATTAGCCTATCGGGACTGCACAGGATAATCCAGGATGACACTTTACGCACATGCATTAAGTCCGGTTTTCCAACAACGCGCCACATATATAATTCAATCAATTTTATAATCATACAACAATATTGATATTAAGAGTTCAATATATTCAACAACAATTATGCTGGGTTGAAAAATATTTGAAGATGTCTTCCTAGTTAACAAAAGCTACAATTCGTGTTCTTTTAATTTCCATGTTTCTACAGGAGCTGAAAGAAAGTGAGCAGTTGAACAAGCTCCTACATATTTTACCCGGGAAGGGTCCAAAAGGCTTCCATAGTTTTATGGACGCCCTCAACAAAGATTTCTCTCATGTTTTTGAGCAGCTTGATGAAGTCTTAAAAATTGACATGAAACAGCTGAAAATTAAAGATAAAAGCTTGAAATTGTAAATGAACAAATGTCATTTTATTTAACAAACAAAACATCCTAACAGGCATTTCGCTACATCTATGGTTGAATAAACCGTAAATGCATTTTCAGAATTTTTGCATTACACACACCTTTGCTGGTCCAAACGTATTACATACTACCAGCAGTTACAATTCATTCTGGTGACGTACTATGCCCACATGCCATGACAATATTGTTACCTACAATGCTTGCCAAACCATAATTACAATATGTCTCAGCATTATTTCACTTGCATATAAATAAATGAACATTTAAGTTTCTTGTAACATTGTGTTTCTCGTCAAATATTTGAATCTTAAACTCTACAAAAGCAACTCAACCTATAGAAGCTTCTGAGCCAATGGACTTGAATACAAATGATAAATACTTTTTACATTTATAATCAACAAACCGAAAATGTAAACTATGTGCAATGTTTAGCAAAGTTTTTCAGAATAAGCTATGAGGCAAAACTGGATATGGTGCAAAGCAGTTCAGTTTAAGATTTTGTCTACCACATAATAGACTTGAATACACTTTATAAATATTTTTTCAGATTACATTTTCTTATACACACTTAATCTTTACACACCATTAACCAGCAGAGCCTACATAACTGAGTCAAACACGATATTGCATAAAGCAGAAACATTGTTGTTGATTGTTTTTTATGTTGTTTTTTTAATCTTTCTACAGGAAGGGGCAACTTATCTACGCCAGAAAGCGATAATGAAATGGTATCATTGGAGTCTGAGGTTGACTCATGTTCGAGCACCAAACCATTGTGGAGTCCCAACTGGACCCAGCAGGTGACACGTTGGGAACCAGCCACCCCCATTTCCAAGCGGTACCAGCCTGGTTCCACGTCACTAATGGCCAGGCAACAGCCAGGGAACCAACTCAAGAAACGAAGATTCCGATAGACAAAAGTCTGCTAACCAAGACTTTACGTGGTTTTCAAATCACTTAAATAGGTAATTAAATATTACAAAATCATAATATTTTCAGTTTTCAATTCATAATAACCATTCTGTCACATTGACCCCCAACTGACTATTCAACAATAGTCCTCTCATATAAACATTAATATATGCTGGGTCTGAAATTCAATCCCAAATCAGAAAAATTTAACCATTGCACAATAAAAAGATTTTATAGTAATGCACCTAACAATTTTTTCCTAGGGGAGGAGCGGCGGGCTGACCCAGGGGAATTTGACAAGTTTTATTTGTTGGAGTCTAATTCCCCACCATAGAATATCTGAATAATTTAATGTTTAGTTATGTCATTCGGAGCACAAAAACTATTGTTTATTTACCAAGCATTTTATAGAAACATCAAACAAAAGGACCCAGATAAAAAAAAAATTGATTCATACTACTAAATGACCAGTGCAATAGTAATCTGAAAACAGGATCAGACAATATACTTCATGGGAATGCATCTTACATAATTTATAAAGACGAAGGAATATTATTTTGTCATTTTTCTGTAAAACATATAACTAGAATTGTTACATGAGTGACGGATATACCCCCACAATATGGCCTTGTCACAAAACTATGGCATCCATTTGAAAGAAATGGACACAATGAGAATGCTTTAATTTGTAAATGTTTAAGAGTATATTTGGAAAAATTTAATTTCAGTAGGAGCCATAACTCTGTCAACATTTAGTGGTTTGTAACCAAAGTCGAACCTGACCTGTATTTTATGGTATTACATGTACCTGGTAGGTGCAAAAAATAATTTAAATATGAGGAGCCTTTCATGAGTTATTGTCCTGAAACCGTCTTTTTAAGGAACTTAAGTCCAAAAAGGGGCCATATCTAAGTCAAAATTTAGTGGTTTGTAACCAAAGTAGAACTTGACCTGTAATTTATGATGCTACATATGTGTACCAAAATTATTTGAATATGTCAAGCCATTCTTGAGTTAGCGTCCAGAAAGCATGTTTATAAAGATTTAAGGTAAAAAAGGGGCCATAACTCTGTCAAAATTTAGTGGTTTGTGACCTAAGTCAAACTTGATCTGTATTTTATGATGCTACACATGTTTACCAAGAATTATTTGAATATGTCAAGCCATTCTTGAGTGATCATCCGGAAACCATGTTGTTAGGGAATATATGTCGAATAGGGCCATAACTCTGTCAAAATTTAGTGGTTTGTAACCAAGTTTGAACATGACCTGTGTTCTATGATGTTAAACATGTGTACCAAACATTATCTCAATATGTCAAGCCTTTCTTGAGTTATCATCCAGAAACCATAAAACCAACAGACCGACAAGCTCACTCCTACATACCCCCCCCCCCCCAAACTTCGTTTGTAGGGGTATAACCAAACAACAAATTAAACCGACCAAACAGTGGGTTTTGTACAAATGTATAAACATGCAAGATGTACACAGACACGGATGCCCCCACCACACATGTTTGGACATAAGAAAAGGCATGTCATAAACACTAGATAAATAAAAATTATTTGAATATGTCAGGCCTTTCATTATCATACAGAAACCGTGTTTTTAGGGAAATTAAGTCGAAAAGGGGCCATAACACTGTCAAAATTTAGCGAGTTGTAACCAAAGTCTAACTTAAATGGTATTATATTATGTTACACCTATTTACTAAAAGTAAATCAAATATGTGAAGCCTTTTATGAGTTATTGTGCAGAAACTGTGTTTTTAGGGAATTTTAGTCAAAAAGGAGCCATAACTCTGTATAAATTTAGTGGTTTGTAACCAAAGTTGAACCTGACCTTTATTTTTTGATGTTACACATGTGTACCAAAAATTATTTGAATGTCAAGCCTTTCTTGAGTAGCTCACTCCCATATACACCCCCCAAACTTCGTTTGTGGGGGTATAACTAAAAGATATAAGACTACCCATCATATTCGTTAGATAGAAATTCTAAGCAAAGTATTTCGGCTGTAAAACATAACTTAAATTTGTATACCTACAGGCACAACCAAGTAATGACGAAAAAATAGATGCATTTCTGTCCATCCATAAAGACAGGGCCCAATGTATTTGAAGTCTTCATAGCAGCTTTACGGATACACCATGATTTCCTGGCGGCTATGCTTATGGAAGAGTACATAGCACACAAAGGTAATAGTTCACTAAATATACAATCTTGCCATTTTCGTATATATATAAATTATGCATATAGACAGAATTTAAATAATAATAATAAATCAAATTTAATTACAGAGCATTAAAAGTGAGAAATTATCTAACATGATCATCTTGTTTATAAAAAGAATTATATAAAAAATAAAAACTATTAAACATTGCAAATAGTTGTCCTAGCTACCAACTTAACAGTACAAAAAAATATAAAGTCATATACTGCAAATATTTGTAGTAGCCACCAACTTTTATTTACTTTCATGTTCCGGATCAGCCTGTACTTTTTAGGTAAATTGCAGTAACTTTATGAGAAAAAAACACATCAAGGGACAAAAACTACATATAAAACAAAAAATATTTCTTCAATTTTAGGCCGAAGATATTCAGAAGGGTCATACGGGCTCAGGTCAAACAGAAATTCAACAACCAGTCTAGAAAATTATGCACTATCCACTGAAAACAGCCCACGAGTGTGTAGTTGCTACAAACAAAACCTGGGTAAATATACTCTGGACACAACAGCTGAAGATGCTGAACACAATCCCATCCAAACAAACGACACTACAGACCGTACTAACCAATCAAAAAAAGGATTGCATCGCATTGATTCTTACAGTTCTATTGTTGGAAGGTGGCTAGACGGAGTGTACACAAAACTGAAATACCATATGACCACAAGTAACACACGAGAATTATCTTTTAAAAGCCCGGTTCCTGTTACATTTGGAATGGTGGAAAAGCTGATTGATGAGATGATATCAATGGAAAAAATGTGTTACAAGTAAGTGTGATACAATACTGTCCACTGTTAAAGTATCTTTATTGACAATGGGTATAAACATTGGGCTTCTACTAGTTTGTAAATAGTAACAAGTTATGATTTGTATTATTAAAATGTATTTTAATCATAGTTCAAACTTGTCTATGAAAAATGTTGGAATAATAATATTGGATTTCAAATACTGTTTCAAAATCAGACGAAGCATGTGAGATCAATATAAAGTCATGTGGAATCCATCTTGCCTGAAATGTTAGTTATTGTTTTGTGTTTGTATTTTCAGTGAAATGTGTGCACATAATAGGGCAGAATCTCTTTTGAATTTAATAAAAAATTTGAAGGACTCAAATACCAAATTAAATGAAAGAGTTAAGTCAGCAGAGCAGCAAACAAACAAATATGCTGCAAAAATAATGGAACTGGAAACGAAATATAGAACTAAAACTTTTGAAAATCAAAACCTGCAAATACAAATTGAAAAACTGAATTCCGAAATAAGGAGTCGGAATGAAAGGCTGTGCAAAGGTGAAGAAGAAATCAAACAAAAACATGCTGACCTAGAAAAGGCCAAGAAAACAGTGGAGACTTTGAAAGCCGCAGTGGAAAATCCAACAACTGAACTTGAAAGGAAGAAAAACTCTCTTGAACAAGATATTACCAAACTGAAAAAAGAAAAATTTATATTAGGGTTCAATCTAATGAAAAATTCTAAGTCACCAAAAACGCAACAACGTTTTAAAAAAATGGAAGCACAAGGCGGAATAGCTGCCACAAAACAATATCAACGAGTTGCCTTTAGTTACAAACAAAACACGCACCAGCAGACAAAAAGCAGTCTAGACCTTGGTCTACAAAATGATTTGAATAACACACCAAAACTACTACATTCTGATCATAGGCTTCCAAGCATTGAAGACAATACCAAGATAAGCCTGACCACACCAAAAGGAAGATGGAGTCCAAGTGAATATATAAGGGTACCACTGGATTTCAAAGATGGCACAACTAACCTCTCTTCACCTAGAGAGAGATATGATCAAAGAGAATACCCAACAAGACAGAACGATTATGAAGATAACACAAAGACAAACCTTACTACACAAAGAATACATTTTGTTCCTGGTGAAAACAGAAAGGGGCAGAAGGACTTTGACACAGAATGTGAAATCTCAGGAAAAACTGAAGCAAATTCGTATGAGAAAATGTTTAAAATGTCTTCTAGAACCCCACAAAGTAGGAACTATCTTCCATATGCTGTTAACAATCCCAAACCTGCTCTGAGATATGGAGTGACAAGGAAATGTTATTTTTAAGAATCCATACATTGAACTTCACTACACCTTGATCTTTTTTGCAAAAACTGTATTTGAGACAATATGGATGGAAAACTTAATTGAGGCGTGTCTTGTGAAAAATCGGGCTAAATGCATGTGCGTAAAGTGTCGTCCCCGATTTGCCTGTGCAGTCCGTGACACCCCGTGACAACAGCTTTAACTGTTCCCAAAACTCCTATGGAATAACTATATAATGTTAAGAACTTCTATTGAGTTACCGAAGCTTCACATTTAGAATTCTAAACCATGAATTATTGCTACATTTATTTGGCATAGTATCATGTAACTGTTAAACTCTTGGTAAACAAATTAAAGATACACATTGTATAACAGTAGATGTTTATCTCTTCATTTTATCAAATGTATTAAAGAGAAACAATTGTTGCATTCAATAACTGGACAACGAATAATTACAAATATTCCATATTTAATACAAATTTCATGGGTTGAAACTATTGTATCTGCTTAACATTTTTATATCAGATACAACTGTTTCACGCTCAAGCTAGAATCAAAATTAATGTATGTAGCTTAAAACTATGTAAATAGTTTATGAAAATTAAAATACAAATTGTTTTGTTTAGATTGAGTTCCTAGTGCAAAAGCTCCCTACACAAACTGCCAAAGTTCTGTCCAAAATCCACCTATCATGATGTGCTGATGATCTGCACAACCAGACTTGGTACTGATCAATCCTGTCAAGTTTGTCGAATTCCAGCAAGTGGTTACGGAAAACAAGAGCTGTCAGAGGACAGTGCGCATGAATTTTCTTGTGCTTCTCAGAGTTTCTTGCATTTTCTCTAAAACAAACGGTATAGTAGGGGCTGATTAAACAAAATGAATTTCTTTCTCAAGTTACTGAGTGAAAGCATTTTTCTGAATTTCAAAACACTGACCTTGACCTTGACCCACAAACCCCATATGCAATCTCATGCAAAGTCTCGTTATACAGTATCTATAAATTGAATTTTATTAACATATTTTTATTTGTTCTCGAGTTATAAAGCAGATTTTTTTCTTTTTTAGTAACAGTGACATTGACCTTGACCCCACCCAACCCACCACAAATGCAATCCCGAGTAAAGTCTTGGTTTAGGGTATTTATGTATAAAGACCGATTCTCAAGTTAGAGAGTGGAAATCAAAAGTTGACGCTGCAATTTCACCCACTTAAAATTTTGTAAGTGTAAAAATGCCCACAATTTTGACAAATTTCAAACTAGAGTTATCAAAATTAGCATATGATTTCATTTGAATATAGGGAATAAGTGTTTGAATGAATGAATGAAATATTTCAAGCCATTCCTGAGAAACCAGCATACCGAAAAACTTTAACGTGTCCATATGTAAAAGTGTAAAAAATTCCATAATTTTGACGAATTTCAAACTAGAGTTACCAAACTTGGCCTAGTTTCATTTTAATGTGGGGAATAAATGTTTTAAGTTTAAACGAAATCCCTCAAACCATTCCTGAGAAACTGGCTTACCAAAAAACTTTAACTTAGCTCGGACGCCGACGCTGAGGCGAGTAGAATAGCTTGCATTTTTTTCGAAAGTCAAGCTAAAAAGCACAGACAAGGTCTGTTATGTAAAAAACTTCAAAGGGCCCTAACTCCGCCCAAAATCATAAATTGTGATGTTCTGACGATATGCACAACTAGACTTGGTAATGATGAATTCTATGAGTTTTATCCAAATTTGGCCAGGGGTTACAGAGAACAAGCACAGACCTGTTTTGTTATGTCAAAAACTTCACAGGGCCATAAGGCCGCCAAAAATCTACCGACCATAATATGCTGAAGTTATGCATGACTAGGCTTGGTACTGATCACTCCTGTGAAGTTTTGTCAAAATCCAGCCAGAGGAAATGGAGAAAAAGCGCAAACAAGGACACTTTAGGTGGAAAACTTCAAAGGGCCATAACTCCGTGTGTAATCCACTGACCACCACATGCAGACGCTATGCACAACAAGACTTAGTACTGATCACTCCTGTGAAGTTTTGTCAAAATCCAGCCAGAGAAAATGGAGAAAAAGCGCAGACAAGGACACTTTAGGTGGAAAACTTCAAAGGGCCATAACTCCGTGTGTAATCCACTGACCACCACATGCAGATGTTATGCATGACTAGGCTTGGTACTGATCACTCCTGTGAAGTTTTGTCAAAATCCAGCCAGAGGAAATGGAGAAAAAGCGCAGACAAGGACACTTTAGGTGGAAAACTTCAAAGGGCCATAACTCCATGTGTAATCCACTGACCACCACATGCAGAAGCTATGCACAACAAGACTTAGTACTGATCACTCCTGTGAAGTTTTGTCAAAATCCAGCCAGAGGAAATGGAGAAAAAGCGCAGACAAGGACACTTTAGGTGGAAAACTTCAAAGGGCCATAACTCCGTGTGTAATCCACTGACCACCACATGCAGACGCTATGCACAACAAGACTTAGTACTGATCAATCCTGTGAAATTTTGTCAAAATCCGACCAGGGTTACGGATCACTGTTGCTAAGAGTAATTATTCCAAAAACCGAACTTAACCTTCCTTATATGCCTACTATAACCCTTTCCTAAAGTTTCAAAATAATAGCACAGCAACTTCTCAAGTTATTGTCAGCGCAAGCCTTATTTGAACCATTGTTTTTAAGAAAAGGGGCATAACTCAAGTATGATAAGAAAAATTATGCGAGAGTGTAGTAGCTTGAGTCCAATATAAATTTACTGTTAAAGCTGATTACTTTACGCCAGTTGTAACTTGAATCATTCAAATGGTCACTTTATGTTTGCATTCAAACAATACTTTGAGTATGTGTGTTTCTTTTATATAGTGTTAAAGGTGAACGGCCATGTTTTGACATACTTTTTATATTTTGTAGATAAAAGTCAGTAGATTACAATGTTTCTCATGTAAAATTTGAAAATTATTAGTTTGATGCTTAAAAACGATGATTTTGTTCATAGGCAAGTTCTGTATGCCGCTCGGTAATTTCCGCCGCTATTTTCTTGATGACGTAGTTAAATCCCAACGCTTCATTAATAAGATAGGTCGCCATTATTACTTACTAGATTTCTTTAACAAAAATTGGCATTTGAACAATTATTGTATGACAATATTTTGTTTTTTAAGTATTGTAAGTCGTTGTGCTTGCTTTAAACATGTCACAACAGCTATTTAAAATGAATTTTGTCGTATTTAAACAACGTCTTGCGGGACGAGTAAATGACAATTAGCACATGCGTCATTTATAAGTAGAATATGCCAATTTTTATTACTTACCTTTTTGGTGATTGGCAATCTAGCTTATCCATAATTATTTTGATTCTTTTATATTTCCATACAAGTATCGTAATACAGAAGTACGATTTAAAATAGAAAACTCCCATCCCTTTTCAGACAGATCACAATCGTATGTTTGGTAGTTATTCCTCTTAGTTGTTTATGTTGCTCATTTATATTAATTTTTTATAACCGTTTGTTATTTAACCTTTGCATTTTCACTTTCAACTATATTCAAGATGTCAGTTTTCACAGTCATTGTGTCATCATGCCTTGAATGAATGGCAGTTTGTACACGACCCCTTATTATGTCATGTGACAAACTGGATGCTGTTTTAATAATTGGATACCTCTCTTACAAATGTGTGAGAACGCTTTCACAGTGTAATGACTTTAATTATTAGCACCTACAAAAAAAATATGTTCATGCAGTGAAAGTTTATGAATGAGAAGTATTTATGTGTCTTTTTCAATTTGTCACGCACTTTAACTAAAAAACATATCCATTTCATGATGTTTCACATAGAAAAAGTATATGCATGTGATATGCTAATGCACATACAATATATGACAATGTATGTATTGTTTTATTTTTACACGTTACTCTACTTTTCAAAAAATACTTGCATACTGCAGATTATCATATTATTGCTTACAATATATGTTCAGTATATCTATAATCGGGATAGTGAAACATTTTTTGGATATACTATTTTCTCATATTTAATAAAGTCAATGTTTCAGCAACAGGCTTTATATTATTATATTAACATCGTCCTTTACAATTTTGTACAATTTTATTAGACGGGCGTCTTATATAGCCATAAATCTGAATTATCTACAACATTTGTATTGAAATAATTCAGTAATAGGGCTTTGAAAAACATTAAAACATGACATGAAAAATGCTGTTGTTTTTTATTTTATTTTTACTACGTATACAACAAAATGCTGCATTTTGTAAATTTCTTACTGTTGGATTATAAAGATAGTTAAATTTAAATTGCCAATGCATAAGGCTGAACTACTGCAACAAATCAGATTACGTCTAAGTCCAGTATAATTATGATTCGTAAACCTATCAACCAATCAGCAATCAGGATTTGCCATGCCCATGACTTGGCAAACCTTCATATTACTTGTGACACGTTATTGTGTAGGAATACACAGGATATTGTCATCGTTGTTTGTCAGGGCCATAACGTTTATAATCTCGGTCGTGGTGACAGCAGGAAGCCCAGACTACTAAGGATCCATTTCCATTGATCTCAAAGATAAAATATTTTTATCATTTGTTTAGTAGTTAAGATTTCTGATAAGTTGATAATAAAAAGTGGTACTAAGTAAACCATCCCTATAGCAGATGTCTAAGACGAAGAAAGTAAGGACTATGTGTAGGCTACTTTTATCAAATGTTGCCAAATACTTATATAAGAATATGTTTTTATAACCTTCATTTATCTCACACATCCTACTTATTATAAATAATGTCTTAGGTTATTGTAACTTAATGTTATCTCACACATCCTACTTATTATAAATAATGTCTTAGGTTATTGTAACTTAATGTTATCTCACACATCCTACTTATTATAAATAATGTCTTAGGTTATTGTAACTTATGTTATCTCACACATCCTACTTATTATAAATAATGTCTTAGGTTATTGTAACTTAATGTTATCTCACACATCCTACTTATTATAAATAATGTCTTAGGTTATTGTAACTTAATGAAATAACGCGAGTTTTGAAGTAATTTGTACAGTCTATATATAAAGCAATTAACGCGTTTGGAAGAATATATGTCGCTTCCAATTTGAAACAAAATGGCGTATCAATAGAAATATGCGCAAAATCCTGTTGTCTTTTATGCTATACTCGCTTATAAAAGCGTTATTTATGAAAACTGATACGAGAAGTTGATTAATTATGGCTAAAACTATCTTACTACAGAATAAATAACATTTGTTAGAAGCTTGGCCTTTCACCTTTAAATCATATCTTAACAGTTTTCACAGAAATAAGTCTACATTCATTCTTTTAGTTACAATATCTTGTTCTATGCCGTTCTACTTGGATTGCATATTCTTTAAAATAATGTTACCACATGCTCTTTATCTACTCTGGTATCTGTTTTTTCCATCAAAACGATCTTTTGTCACAGAAGATTTAAAAAACTGATTTATTTCTAGACCAAACAAGCTATTCTGCAAACATTTGTTTGCAAGATGACAATTCCAACTGCTGTAATACCATTTATTTTGTTTAAAAGGCTATACAAGGGTAAATATAACCATACAATACCAACTATATTAAAATATTTAAAGCAAACAAGTGGACTTCGATGGACCCTCTCGCTCACATAAATCTTCTACCAACTGAAACTTCACCACCACAAATTAAAATATCGAAGCCCAAAATCAGGGGACATCAGTCATGATTTTCCGAGGCAGACAACCGAACCGTATTAATGGTGTATACATAATGTAGCCCCAAAACATTAATCCAAAATAAAGCGTTCAAGGGACATAACAAATAGTTTTGGTAAAGGCCTATACCTATCTGTATCACTGCCCAAAACATAAGCCCCAAAGAAAGAAGACAGGGGACAATACTAATAACTTACCACGGAAGGTAACCTTGCAAAAGTCTATACATATCAAAACCCCCCCAAAATAAACCCAAACAAAGTGGACAGGGGACATTATTTATGATTTGCCAAGGGAGATAACATAGGCATTTACATATCAAAGCAAAAAAAAAGGGACAGGGCATATTACTCATGATTTACCAAGGGAGATAACCTAGATTTGGGAAAGATCAAAAGCTATACATATCAAAGTCCAAAACATTAACCATAAACAAAGGACAGGGCATATTACTCATTATATACCAAGAGAGATATCCTAGATTTGGGAAAGGGCAAAAGCTATACATGTCAAAGTCCAAAACATTAACCATAAACAAGTGGACAGGGGATATTACTCATGATTTCCCAAGGGAGATAACCTAGATTTTAGAAAGGGCAAAGGCTATACATATCAAAGCCCAAAACATTAACCATAAACAAAGTGGACACGGGATATTACTCATGATTTACCAAGGGAGATAACCTAGACGTGGGAAAGGGCAAAAGCTATACATATCAAAGTCCAAAACATTAACCATAAACAAAGTGGACAGGGGATATAACTCATGATTTTCCAAGGGAGATAACCTAGATTTGGGAAAGGGCAAAGGCTATACATATCAAAGTCCAAAACAACCATAAACAAAGTGGACAGGGGATATTACTCATGAATTACCAAGGGATATAACCTAGATTTGGGAAAGGGCAATTGAATGACATATCTAAGTACAAACATTAACCCCAAATAAAGTGGATTGTAGTGACATACAAAATACAAAACAAATCTTGAATAGCATACATTGTACAATGATTAATAGTTATATAAATATATAATAAAACAAGTGACACATGAATTGCAGAGTATTCACAAAGCTACTCTTCCTAACATACCATGCCAGTTTTTCCATTACTTTCATTTCTGCTACCAATTTAAATAAAAGTTAATTCATATTCAACTTATTTCTTCAACAAAAGCCAAATGAATGTACATGCAAATGGGACACTTGTCCTATCGCAAATGGGACACTTGTCCTACCTAAGTACTTCATCAATAAATTGTATTGCTTTCTGTTATGAACAGTTCAACATTTCAATGGAATAATTGCTTGTTTTTTTGTTGTTTATTTTTTTTTCAATACATATGATTGGTTTACTAAGTAAGTCAAAAGTATTCTTGCAAGAAATAATTGAGAACTGTGTGGTCAGGTGAGCTGAAAACAGTTATGCTAATGATGATTGCAGATATTAATGACTGAAGTGTAGAACACAGAAACCTTTCAATACTCAAAAGCAGGCATGAGCAAGCGTGAACTGACAATGTTTTAAAAAACATTAATACAACAATGTAGTTAATGTGTTAAAAGAAGGAACGTAAGAAAGCAACACAAAATGTTCATCCCTAGAAAAAAGCTCAATTCAAGCTCTATTAAGGGTGATGATGGACATTTTTGAACAAAAAAATGGAACAAAACAAGTAATAATCTTTTTTTAATCAATCTATTTGTTAAAACAGTAAAAATAGGTGATTAAAATCACCAATAAATGTCCTGAATATCTTAACAACTCTTGTGAATGGATAAAAAAAAGTAAAAAATAAAATAAACCTACTGACAAAATCAGTATTTAACACTTCAGCAAGATGGATTATGATTATGATGAAAAAGCAGTTCAGAAAGTGTACACAAAACAAAAGGGTTTCATACGGGAAAATTTTGAGGTTTATAACAATCATCTGGACTACTTAGAAGCTAATCTTGTGTTGACACGTTTTCAAGTCCAACAAATTAAGGTATGTAATTAATTGATAATTATTTGTATTAAAAATTCTTTAATTCCTAAATCGGTAACCTCAATATCTGCATGTGATTGACAATCATATCACCTTATTCTGGAGTGAAATAGTCCTAGAACAGTGACTACAATCAGCAAGTAGCCAATACAATCACATACTTTCAGTGCAAAGCAATGACAAGATTAAAAGTTTATCTAATTGACGACATAACGTCTAATTTTAAATATAACTTGCAACATTAAAATGTTAGCTACAAACCTGAGTGTTAGCTACACACAAACAATTCTTTTCAAAGTTAAAGGTCAGGAAATCAGTTAGCAAGTATGTTTTTTAATCTTGATGGGCAGAATTAAACATTTTTGTCTGATATAAACATATAATTATCAAATGGCAGCCTGTGTGACATTGATATTGTCAACCCTCGAAACAGAATGTCACCACTCGGCATTCGACTCGGGCGACATTCTGCCCTCGGGTTGACAATATCAATGTCACACACGCTGCCATACAATATTTATATAATGTTTACAGGATTTTCCGGCCAAAAGTGAACAACTAAACAAATTACTTGAGCTTTTATCCAAGAAGGGTCCAGAAGGTTTCCATGGTTTCCTAGACAGCATCAAAGATGACTTTACGCACACCTATTTAAAGCTTAAAAATTGCTATCATGAAGAAAAAGAGCTGCTGAAAACACAAGGTAAATGTTCAGGGGCCATATTCCAGAAACATATGAGGCGAATTGTTGGAAAACCGGACTAAATGCATGTGCTTTAAGTGTTGTCCTGGATTAGCCTGTGCAGTCTGCACAGGCTAATCCAGGATGGCACTTTCTGCCTTCAGTGGATTTATCTTTAGAAAAGACTTCCTTGAAACAGAAAATACCATAAAAGTGGTAAGTGCCATCCCGGATTAGCCTGTGCAGATGGCACAGGCTGATCCGGGATGACACTTTACGCACATGCATTAAGTCCGGTTTCCCGATGTCGCGCCTAATATATAAAATATATTCACTTAAGTTCAGATTTGGGTAAGTCATATTTTTTAAACTACATATTAATGAGTGAATCAAATTATAGTTAAGTCAATAGT
The DNA here is from genome assembly GCA_027627225.1 of Congeria kusceri. Taxonomy (NCBI): domain Eukaryota; kingdom Metazoa; phylum Mollusca; class Bivalvia; order Myida; family Dreissenidae; genus Congeria; species Congeria kusceri. The sequence goes on from CM051039.1 coordinate 16,100,695, forward strand.
AGTCAATAATAAATTGATAATTAGTGAACAGTATAAGCAGAATTTCATGTATAAATGGAATAAAATGCTAAAGGAAAATGAAAATTTTAAGGCTAGGGATAAGATTTCACTTAAGATGTTTCTGGAATATGGACCCAGGTTAAGTTTAAGCCTTTCTTTCTGCTAGTATTGAAAGCCTGAGGGTTATTAAGACATTCTTAAGAACTGGAGTTTGGACATAAGTTATTAACCAATATCTTCGATTTCGCATTTTAATTTTATTGGCTAATATTCATGGGACCAAGTTGGACTATATGAGTAAGATGGAATTCATAAAACAACATCCAACATACTGCACCATATTTATTGTAAACTGTTATTTTTAATTTCAGCAATTGAAAACAGAACGGTATCAGCACAATCAAAGGGTGGCTCAGGCACATGGGGTCCCACTCGGCAAATCACACCCTTGCTACCACGTAATGCCTTTTCCAGAATCACTGACAGACAAGCAGCAGTCGCTACGGAACAAGCTCAAGAAAACTGTAGTACATTGGACAAAAATACACAAACACCATATTCACATGTATCTTCTTGTGAAGCATTAGACTGGGAAAGTTCAAAACAAGAGCAAATCAATAGTATGTACAGCAATCTAAAAACACTCCTTGATCAGAGTTTGCAGAGGGAACATTCTGAATTAACACCCAAATATGCTACACTTGATACTCTTGAAAAACTGCTAGATGACCTAGTGAAAAGTATTGATGACTGTTATGGGTAAGTTTTTTTTTTTACATAGCTGTCTAAGATCACTTTTGACCTATATTTTTTGCGATAATTATGCAGCAAGAAAATTGAATGCCAATAGAATTGGGCAAATTGTTTTCTTTTAGGGAATGCAAACTTCAAACAATGGTTTAACGTATACCAATAACTGTTGCATACTTTTGGGGATTAAAATTTACATAATTGTTTACATAAGTGGTTAAATTAAAGTTATAAACATATCTTCGACATACATTCTAGAAATGAACATAATTATGAACAATTTTACTCATTGTATGTCATGATCAGAATGTTATATTCATTCACATTATGAAAATATTGTTTAGCCTTTCATAATCGGCGCGCTCTATAAATAGCAAATACAATGCTACAATTCACGGGGATGACAGTCGGTCACAACGTACAATGTTGCCTGTTGAAAACAAAATATAAAGTGGTAAATTTCTGGTATTTTTCTGATAAATAAGCAAAACAAATATTAGAAAATTTGATTGAGCTTATATTTCCTATTATTTTATTATTGTGTAAAAATATTATTGTAGGCTGTAACCGACTGTCGTCCCCGTGAATTAATTCTTGCGAGTACAACTCCAGCAGGAGAATCAGTCTAAAAAATAGCGCGCTGTAAAGCTGTGTTATTAATACACACGCATCAATTGGCGTCTGGAGAATCCTAAACCGGAGAATTGCAATTACTGGGGAATTCATAAACTTACACTGCTCATTCATTCCCGCTATTATTTTCTGACAATGTTAATTTGTTAAATTTGTCTGACAAATTCATGTATCAATTATGTTTACGTAAATTACTAGTATTTAGCTTCTTCATGTATCACTGGTGAAAACAGGGGCTGTATATGATCGGTTTATTCAAGGTACAGATATAAATAATTATTGAGTTTATCTCAAATTAATTCTGGGGGCCCGATACGTTTTCTTATAGTGTCTGAAAAATCTAGTGTCCTAAAAGTCTCCTTAGAAATGACTGAAAAATCTGGGGTCCGCTAAGTCTCCTTAGTAGGGAACAAAAAATATGGGGTCCATGAAGTCACAGCTTGGTCCTCTTGTATTATATTTAGGGCAAAAAAATGAAATCTCAATATTAATTTCTATGCCCATTGTCTTTTTTAAAGAAATTTCTTGTTTGTAATACAATATATTCATAATTTCATTTTTCTTCATGACCATTATTCTTTATATAAGATCTAAACAAGCGCGCCAAAACAGCCCTGGGTCGCTCACATGAGGTTAATGATAGGGTTGGGACGATACGGTGAATATCGATATTGTACCGATATGCACAGCTACCAATACGTATCGATACACAAAACCAAAATAGCGATATTTTCAGAGTGATGATGTCCGAACGACATCCAGTTATGTTTCATGTTATGTTACGTTTGACGGTTTTAGACTTTTCTCAGACGGTAACATAGGATGTAAAACACAATTTGATTGGCTGTTAGGAGGGCTATTAATCAATCAGAACGTCAATAAGAACTTGCTTTGTTAATACAATCAAAATGGACAGCGAAAAAAGTTACGTTTAACTCCAGATATGGTGGACATAGTTGTGCCTTTGAAACACAACATAAATAATTGAACATATGAAGCAAATTTATTTCTGTTCAGTAACAATATTCTACAAGTGTTTTGTTTTTTTTACAAAGTGCATACAATAAAAAACAATGTTTTTGCCTTTAATTAAGGATATTGAAAAACATTTAAATAACTAGTGTATCACTTCATTTTGATTGACAGAACATTTAAAATAACTGTGGTGAACTTAAAACATGAATCATATTAAAAGACAATATGGGCTATTAACAAACAAAAATATCCAACTGTTTTATTAATAAAAAGATATTTAAATAACTTCCATACATATTTTGTATTATATATAACATTCAATACAATATAAAATGTAGAAATGTTGCCTTGTAACAGTATCTTATGGTTGTAAAAATTTAAAAGCATGTGTAGAGATGTTTAAAGCAATTTTTGACAAGGGACATCAACGATGGACTGCTGACGGCAATGTTTTTTAACAAATCATAATAATATGAAAGACTTTGGTAGATAGTCACCCAATGAACATTTCTGTGAATTTATTTTGAAATCCATCATGTGGTTTCAGACAAGATTTCCAAAGTTTCAATAAACCCATTCAAGAATCAAAACACTGGCAGTGTAGAAAATGGCGACAAAAGATACTAAAACTAAACTTGATAATATGGCTTCTTATTCAATAGTATACAACATCATAACAAAAATGTATTTGTAAGTAATGAACAAATATTGTTCAAGCTAATTATCTAATGCAAATGGAATTATATATTATAATTATGTCAGTTAAGAGACTCACCAGACCACCTCATTTTGAGGTGTTAAGAACATGTCCGGTGGTGACTTCCGGAGGTGGTCCGGTGGTGTAAAAATATTATAAACAGTACGTATGACTTACCAATTTTGTATTATTTTCTTATGATAAAGGTGCTTTTTTTTTTTAATCGGCCAATGTCATTACCAGTAGGAATTATAAAAGAAAGCTTGTTCGTAGTTTAGTTAAACAATATACAAAAATAAAGGCTGTAGGATTTTTATAAGCTGAAGTGATTGAGAGAAAATGTATATGATACTCTATGAGCTGACATGTTCCCAGTTCTTACTACAACCCATTATGAAGTGTGTGACGACTGACGATGATCATAAATATAAATGTCTTCTCATACGCATTACATGTTTTGCAAGAATTTGTAATTTTGTTGAGATTTCTGGTAATTTCGTGAAATGAGGTGGTCCGGTGGTGCTGAGGTGGTCCGGTGGTGCTGAGTTGGCTGATGATCATGAAACCGAAAGTAGAATTTGTGGACACACCCAAAGCCAGCCTCCAACAGTCTAAAAACTGCCTGCCTTTTTGGGGCCATGTTTTTAACAAATCAAAAATGATTGCAAGGAATTTGGTAAAAGGTAATCCAAGGACCATTTCTGTGAACTTATTTTACAAGAAACGTGGACATTCAACGAAAACCAAACTTTTCTAATGAAATGCATAAAAGTCAGCACAATAATGAAAAAAAGTTCTGGGTGCCATAATGCATTCCCAAGCAAGGTCTCGTTATAAGGTATCTATGTATGAAGTTTCATTAAAATATTGCAATGCATTGTCAAATTATTGAGCAGAAACCGTTTTTCTATTTTTTTTAAGTGTGGTCTAGATACAAGGTATTTATGTATGAAATTTCATTCAAATATCATGATGCATTCTAAAATTATTGAGCGGAAACCGTTTTTCTATTTTTAGCAACGATGACTTTGACCTGGACCCCACCCACCCCATATGCAATCCCATCCAAGGTCGCGATATAAGGTATCTTTGTATGAAGTTTCATTAAAATATCTAAATCCGTTCTCGAGTTAGAGAGCGGAAAGGTAAAGTTGACCCTCCCGCCCGACTAACGGCATACCCCAATCGAATAACCAAAATTTTTCTACAACAAATTTTTTTACAAATCCAGGTACGTTTGTTGATAAGATTTTCAAAGTTTTCAATATGGCAATAAAAAGAAAAACAAGAGCTTTGCCACAGGAGTGGCAGCAGGCCCAGGATAATAGCATGTTTGAAGGTGAGGAACCGTTTTTCTATTTTTAGTGATGGTGACCTTGACCTCAGTTCCACCCACCCATATGCAATCCCAAGCGATGTCTTGATAAAAGGTATCTATGTATGAAATTGAATTACAATAGCTCAATTCGTTCTCATGTAATTGAGCGGAAACCGTTTTTCTATTTTTTGTTATGGTGACCTTGACAGTGACCCCATCCATCCCCTATGCATTACCAAGCCAGGTTTGATATAAGGTATCTATGGTTGAAGTTTCATTAAAATATTTCAATTTGTTAGAGAGCTGAAACCAAACGTTGACTAACTGAAAATGAAAAATTAATAAAGGGCAATAACTCCAGAATTATGAAGTGCATAGTAATGGTTCTTGTGCACTGCACTTCTCCTCAATGAGATCTATCCACCTATGAAGTTTCAAGTTAATACCTCTTATAGTCTAAGAGTTATGCTCCAGGCAAAAACGAAGTATGAAAAATTAACAAAGGGCAATAACTCCAGAACCATGAAATGCTGAATAATGGTTCTTGTGCACTGCACTTCTCCTTAATTAGATCTATCCACTTGTGAAGTTTCAGATTAATAGCTGAAACAGTTTTGAAGTTATGAAAGAAAAACATGAAAAATGTGGACGGATGGACGGACAGACGGACGGACAGCCAGGGTGATTACTATAGGGCATCCGCAAAAAATCAGTACAAAGTGACCATAGCCACACTGAGGTAAAATCATATCAACAACAATAACATTTAATCTACATATAGTGCAGCATTTTATTAAACTTTTTGTTAAAGTTAAAGTCATATAAAATATGTGGAAATTAAAATAACTGAAGTTTCAAGTCAAGAAATGTCATAATGCATAATTCTTGTATTTGCATTGGCTTGATTAGGCGTAAAAAAATAATATCGGTATGTTTGTTTCAAGTAATCCGACCTACCCTAAAGAAATGCCCCGACCCTAGAACATTTGTCAGATTGATTTTTGTTTTATATACATTTTTCAATAATTAAATGTGTTTTGGATAAATAAGTGTTTTGTTTTGATAGTATCCACCTATAAACTATGTTTAAAGATATTACTGATATGTTTTGAATATTCATTCAGTTTTAGAATCTTCAAGTTGACCATTTACCAAAAAATAAAATAAATAAATAAAAATCCCGACCTACCTACCCTAATTTTTTTGGACATGTTACCTGAAACAAATATATATATTTTTTACACCTTATGTAAATAATGGAGGGGCTTTTGTCCACCTTTGCAACAGTGGATTTGGAAGGGGATATTGTCTGAGAGGTTAATGTACAGGAATCCATTAGATATGATGTACAACTAATTGGTAATACTTTCTACTTTTTTTGCATCTCCATCATTTTAGGACATCTTGTATCTGTATTCATTCTAATTTTAGGACTCTGGAAAAACCAGGAAATGCAAAACCACTTCAGAAGCACATAAATTGCATCATGTTGGACAATGCATTCGCACATTCGACCAGTCGAGAACTTGCCCAAAGAAATAAAAAGCTGGACAAAAAAGTGAGAGATTATGACTGTAAAATTGTAAAACTTGAGCAAGAAAATAAACACTTGCAAGACTTTTTGAGGGATGTGGAGGCGTGGCAAGGATTAGCAGATGGAGCTAAATTGGTTGGTATTGAGCGTAAATATGAAGATCTGAAAAAGACAAGTAAAGACGAAATTGACAAACTTAATCAAGAGAAAGATAGGTACAAAGATGGGATGGAGAAATTACAGAAAGAATTGGATGAAACAAAAGGGTTGCTAGAAAAACAGAGGAAACAGCTTCTAACAAAAAATGAAACTCATGTCAAAAGTGGAACAAGTGCCACCACTGAACCCTTGAAAGTGAAATATCCACAACCAAAAAGGAAGAAGAACAGAAGGCGAAAAAATACAAATTAATAAAGAATAACAATCATAATTGTAAAAACAACAGGTGCATCCTTAATTTTTTTAAATATTTTGTAAAGTAGTTTAACAAATGCATTTGATCAATTGGTACATTTGTGGTTATAAAAATATGATTACAGTCATTAAACGATAAAAAAACGTTAATATTTATATATATGAATGCACACAAAAAATAGATGATATTTGTTGATTTCGGTGAATTATCACATTTTATTTCACAAGTGGTTATGGAAAAAAATATTTTCATGAGTGGCATAGCCACGTGTGAAAATATAGTTTTCTATGACAACGAGTGAAATTAATATTCGATCATTCACCTAATAAAAAAAAATTCTATATATTTTTTGCTTTTGGACAATAAATAAATAAAATTGCGCGAGATAAGCTTAAACGTCACATGTTTGTGTAACATTTCATGAGTGGCATAGCCATGTGCGAAAATATAGTTTTCTATGACCTCGAGTGAAATTAATATTTGATCATTCACCTAATCAACATATTTTCTTTATATTTTATGCTTTTGGACAATAAATAAATAAAACTGGCGAGATAAGCTTAAACGTCACACGTTTGTGTATTCCGACGTCATAAATTCTTCTAAAATTGTTTATCCTAAGTATGGTAGGAAAAAAGTGCCATAATTTGTGCATCGTTGTTGCTAAATTATACTTATGAGGAATTTCATTATGTGTTTTCTGTAAATAAATGTACAAAACACACTATTATGTGAAGTTAGAATAAGACATCAAACATAGAATAAATTATTTTATTATACCAATGTTTAATATGCAGTTAAACATTTGCAATTTTTAAAATTTTGCAGAGTTATTACTGCAATATACACCTGCATATATAATTGCATCTGTAAAATTGATTTTACTACAAATCTGTACACTTGTATGCATTTACAAATTTTTCACAAAAACATAGAACTGTGTCCATGCATGCATGAACACTGTTTTTTTAAATATAATAAAAACGATCCAAGACACAATCAGATTTACTGAAAGTGTTATGGATAATGCAAAAATACCATAAATATTGACAGAATATAACAAACGTACTCCTAACACCACCAAATACACAGTTTTATGTGAAAAAAATAAATATTTCATGTCCATTCTATGTTTGATGTCTTATTCTAACTTCACATAATAGAGTGTTTACATGTATATAAATTTGCCTAGGGATGCTTCTGATAGCAAGTGTGTTTAATGTAATATTTTTACTGCAGTGAAAACAACATAAAATCTTATATTTAAACTGCTCCAACAGTTTCCTATTGCACTATAAATGATATTAGAAGATAGAAATACGCTATAATAAGACATGTACATTCAATTAAGAATAAAAAATATAATACATAACAAGATATTTGATAAAATAAAATCAGCAAAAATGTATGCAAAAAGTAAAACCCCAAGCGGGTATCGAACTCACGACTTAGGAGCCATACAAAGAAATAACTGGTGACTGCGCTTTTACCAACTGTGCTATTTTGCTTTATAAGGAAACACGTCTAAACTATGGCTTTACAAAATACTCACAATTCTGATGTCAAAATGTAAACATAAAAGGGCTCAACAAACACAACCCATATTATAAATTGATTTTTATCTCAGAATGCGAAAACTCTTTTCCCATTATACATACCTTATTTTGACCATTATTATATGACATCCTTAATATCAGATTTTTTAAACAAATTACCCCCTTGAGGCCCTTTTTATTGACACAGTCCCTTTAATAATGAAGACGAATAATAATGTGTATATATGAAAGTAGAAATTTTACTACATTTGCACTGTTGCACAATGGCCAAATGCATCGTACAGTACTATTAAGAGTAGCATACACATATGAGGCCTGTCGTGGAAAAACTGGGCTTAATGCATGAATGTAAAGTGTCGTCCCGGATTAGCCTGTGCAGTCCGCACAAGCTAATCCAGGAAAGCACTTTCCGCCAACAGTAGATTTATGTTTAGAAGAGACTTCCTCGAAACAGAAATACCATAAAAGCAGAAAGTGTCCTCCCGGATCAATCTGTGCGGACTGCACAGGCTTATCCGGACGCATGTGCATTAAGCCCGGGTTTCCCACGACACGCTTCATATTGATTTCATACAAACTACATTATAGAACCAATTCTGTTTGCCGTAAGTATTGCAAATAATACAAACATGTCGACAACTTACTTGTTAGGACCTAGCAATATGACCGATATCTGAATTAGAAATAACTCTCTCGCAGGAAGAAATCCTTTACAGCAGCAGTCTAGAAATATGTTGATAAAAATACAACTTTGCAGAAATTGTTTCTAATGGACATCTTACCAATAAAACAAACAACAAAAAACGCATCAAAATTGGTCAAATAATAACGTTTGGTAACTTTTTATCGTAAAACTATCTGTGTGCGATAGCTGGTGATGCCTCTGGGATTAAATCGGCATGTACATTAGGGTGTATTCCGTTTGTACCAAGCGTTTTAAAACATAGACATTATTAAATGCCTTTCGTAAATAAGAAACAGTTTTCAGTCGAATAAACGTCATTAACGTTCATTACAACTAATGCCACTTTAAGATGTATTGAATTATATATATATTCTATGGACTGCGGCTTTAAAGACTAAAATTTTACTAAAATTGGTTTTCTCTAGCTAACAATGTTTCCCAAAAATCATCAATTTCTCCTAAGTAACAAGATATTTCATGTTTAATTGGCTAATTAATTGTTACGTTACATGGTTTGGCTTATGTTGTATCCTTTTATATTTCTGACAATACACTCTTTGATAATTCAGAGGCGACACATGCCAATATTGGTATAGGCTTTGCAATAGTGTAAATAATCTTGTTTTGTTGTTTTTATTGTTTCCTTCGACATTTCTTTCAACACATATATACATTCAGAGGCAACACATGCCCATGGTGGTATAGGCTTTGTAAACATTATTATTTCTTTTGTTTTGTTGCTTTCTTGGTTTTTGTTTTTATTGTTCCGTTTAATATTTCTGACTATACATTTTTAAAACAGAGGCAGCTCATGCTAATAGCAGTATAGGCTTTGTAAATTTGTAAATAATATTCTTTCTTTTGTTGTTGTTGTTTTTTGTTGTTGTTTCAGAAGCAACACATGAAAATGGTGGTATAAGCTTTGTAAATAATGTTTTGTTGTTTTTAGCTCACCTCAGCACAAAGTGCTCATGGTGAGCTTTGGTGATCGCCCGTTGTCTGTCGTGCGTGTGTGCGTCCGTGCGTCGTCAACTTTTCATTCAAACAACATCTTCTCCTAAACCGCTTGGCAGATTTTCACCAAACTTCACAGGAATGATCCTTGAGTGGACCTCTTTCAAAGTTGTTCAAATCTTTCTGGTCCACTGCATATGTAGGTCACCAGAGCTAAAAAATAGATTTAAAAAGTGAAAACTTTAAAAATCTTCTCCTATGAAACCGCAAGGCTCAGGGCTTTCATATTTGATGTGTGACATCCTCTAGTGGTCCTCTACTAAGATTGTTCAAATGATGCCCGTGGGGTCAAAGCTGGCCACGCCCCAGGGGTCACATGGTTTATATAGACTTATATAGCAAAATGACTTTAAAAATCTTCTCCTCTGAAACCGCAAGGCCTAGAGGTTTCATATTTGGTATGTAACATTATATAGTGGTCCTCTACAAAGATTGTTCAAATGATGCCCCTGGGCTCAAAACTGGCCACACCCCAGGGGTCACATGGTTTATATAGACTTAAATAGCAAAATGACTTTAAAAATCTTCTCCTATGAAAGCGCAAGGCCCAGAGGTTTCATATTTGGTATGTAGCATTGCATAGTGGTCCTCTACAAAGAGTGTTGAAACGATGCCCCTGGGGTCAAAACTGGCCACAATCCGGGGGTCACATGGTTTATACAGACTTAAATAGCCAAATTACTTTAAAAATCTTCTCCTCTGAAAGCGCAAGGCCAAGAGGTTTCATATTTGGTATATAGCATTGCATAGCGGTCCTCTACAAAGAGTGTTGAAATGATGCCCCTGGGGTCAAAACTGGCCACAATCCGGGGGTCACATGGTTTATACAGACTTAAATAGCCAAATGACTTTAAAAATCTTCTCCTCTGAAACTGCAAGGCCTAGAGGTTTCATATTCCGTTGGTAACATTGTATAACGGTCCCCTACAAAGATTGTTCAAATTATGCTCCTGGGGTCAAAACTGACTACACCCCGGGGGTCACATTGTTTACACTGCAGCACTATAATTTCAATAACCTCCAACACTCAAAAATCAATACAGTAGATGACATTCCAGCCAGGTGTATACAGTGTCCTATTTTTAGATCTTATCAAACCAGCTAGCCAGTTACACAGTGTTGTGAGGGTGCTTTAGAAAATCGTTGGAGATGACCATTGAAATGCATAGAAAATGTTACCCACCAGCATGGTTAATCATGTTGTTGTGTAAGTAAACTAGCTGGATGTAATGTTTAGGCAATGTGTAAAAAATGTAGTCAATCCGTCTTAGTATATAAGACTGCCTTATATCATATATTTTCACTTTAGATCTACTACACTGAATTTGTTTACAGGCAAAGTGTATATTTCTAATTTAATAATGAAATGCCAAATATGAAATGATATCATTAGATCTATAAGTAGTCTAACTTAGGTGGAACTGCACAATTTTTTGTAAGACAAAATGATTCAGCAATCGAGTCTGTGGCTCTGACACTGCAGTCTGTTTCACCAGCATTTGTACAGTTTAATTAAATGTGTGCAGCACACAAAAAACTACACACAGATCATGTCTCTCCAACAAAGTTCTTAATGCTTTGTTGGCAGCCTCCACCCAAGGACCTCTTTTCAGAAGAACAACTTTTTAGTACCAGATATTGGACAGGGCTTTCATATTTGATATGTGACATCCTCTAGTGGTCCTCTACTAAGATTGTTCAAATGATACCCCTGGGGTCAAAACTGGCCACGCCCCTGGGGTCACATGGTTTATATAGACTTATATAGCAAAATGACTTTAAAAATCTCCTCTGAAACCGCAAGGCCAAGAGGTTCCATATTTGGTATATAACATTGTATAGTGGTCCTCTACAAAGATTGTTCAATTGATGCCCCTGGGGTCAAAACTGTCCACACCCCAGGGCTAAAATGGTTAATATAAATGTAAATAGCAAAATGACTTTTAAAAACTTCTCCTCTGAAACCACAAGGCCCAGAGGTTTCATATTTGGTTGGAAACATTGTACAAAGATTGTTCAAATGATGCCCCTGGGGTCAAAACTGGGCACACCCTAGGGGTCACCAGGTTTATATAGACTTAAATAGCAAAATGGCTTTAAAAATGTCATCTGAAACTGCAAGGCCCAGAGGTTTCATACATGGTATGTAACATTGTATAGTGGTCCTCTACAAAGACTGCTCAAATGATGCCCCTGGGGTCAAAACTGGCCACACCCCAGGGCTCACATGGTTGATATGGACTTAAATAGCAAGATGACTTTAAAAATCTTCTCCTCTGAAACTGCAAGGCCTAGAGGTTTCATATATGGTATGGGACATTTTATAGTGGTCCTCTGCAAAAATTGTTCAAATGATGTCCCATTGGTCAAAACTGGCCCTGCCCTGGGGGTCACATTGTTTACATAGACTTAAATAGCCAAATGATTTTGAAATCTCCTGAAACCGCAGTTTTTTCGTATTTGATATGTAACATTGTATACTGGTCCTCTACAAAGATTGTTCAAATTATGCCCCTGGGGTAAAAAGTGACCATGACCCGGGGCATCACATGATTTATATAGACTTATATGGCAAGTGGGCCTTAAAAATCTTCCTTGTTGAAACCATAAGGCCCAGAGGTTTTAGATTTTGCGTGAAACATTGTGGAGTGGTCCTCTACAAAGATTATTCAAATGATGTCCCTGGGGTTAAAATTGGTCACCCCCTGGGGGTCACATGGTTTATATACCTTTAAATAGCAAAATGACTTGAAAAATCTCCTCTGAAACCGCAAGGCCCAGAGGAATCTTGAAAAGTGGTCCACTACAAATATTGTTCACATTATGCCCCTGGCGTACAAGGTGGCCATGCCCTGTGGGTCACATGGTTTATATAGACTAAAAAAATATCTGAAATTCCAAGGCCCAGATCTTTATACTCCGGTAAGGCGTTTAGTGCCATTTTTCCCTCTTGTTATTAGCCATTATGCCTTAAACCCAGGTGAGCAACCTAGGGCCATCATGGCCCTCTTGTTTGTGTTTTTATTGTGTTTTTTATTGTTCCATTTATGTTTCTGACAATACACTTTGTTGAAATTCACAGGAAAAGTTGGTAAAGGCTTGCCAGTGCTGGTTAATCTGTCTGCCTTCCCGCCTGTCTGTTACCAGCTTTATGCAAAAAGTTATGAATGGGTTTGAAGGAAATTACTTTGGAAATTTTGAAAATAGGCCATTGAAGACATTATTAGATCTAGACAATTCAATTGTTAAGTGAGGGGGGCAAGGAAGGTAACCTATCGCTGGAAAATTCAACTGTTAAGAAGGGTTACCTCTTGGCAGAGGTCTGCGCTATCCGAGTGCTTTCTAGTAAATCATATATTTAGTTATTTTGTTGTTGTTGTTGCTTTTGCTGTTGGTGGTGATGTGGGTTTTTTTTATAAATAAAACTTTTTAGCTTCACACTTTTTTATTTATTTGATGTACTGTCGACAGATGACATTCTCAAAGAACACAAGTATAATGAACAAATATAAGCTCATGTTTCCCATAGAGAACATGTAGTTAAGTGAAACTTTGCACAGTCATGGTTTGTGTTTATTTTTTATAATTGTATTTTTTCCAGCTGTCATTCATGAATTTTACAAGCTTAAACAGTCATGTATTTTATCACAAAGATGAATGTTATTTATTTCCTTTAACATTGTGGTGTATGTTTCTTGCCTGTATTTTCTTAACAAAAATATTCTGGGTATTTTCAATTGGCATGACATTGTGTAAGTTGATTTTGGGTTGAATAGTTATTTTGGGTATGGCCACCAACTTAAGCTCTTTTAAAGAGATAATAAATGGTTTTAACATTATATGTTGTTTATTAGTTTATTTTATAACAATTACTAGAACTCCGTGAGTCGGATGTGTTGCCCGACGCAGGATAGCTTACGTGAATCCAAATGAAGAAGCACTTATGGTTAATGCTCAAATTTTTTTTTCACAGATTTATTGAAATCTTCAAAAGCACTGCACTCTGGCTAATTGCAAAGAAAAGACTAATTAAAACCAAAAATGAGACACAAAAATATGTATGAAAATTTACAAAGGTCAATAACTCCGAAAGTATGAGGTGCAGAGTAACGGCTCTTGTGCACTGCACTTCTCCTCAATGAGATCTATCTACCTATGAAGTTTCAAGTTGATAGCTTTCATAGTCTTAGAGTTATGCTCCGGACAAAAAGTAAATATGAAAATAAGGGCAATGACTCCAAAAGTATGTGATGCAGAATAACGGTTCTTGTGCACTGCACTTCTCCTTCATGAGATCTATCTACCTATGAAGTTTCAGGTTGATAGCTTTCATAGCCTTAGAGTTATGCTCCGGACAAAAATTAAGTATAAAAATAAACAAAGGGCAACTAGAATTGGCACATGAGTGATGGATATACCCCCAAAATATGGCCTTGTCACAAAACTATGGCATCCATTCGAAAGAAATGGACAGAGGGAGAATGCTTTAATTTTTGAATGGTCAACAACGTATTAGGAAAACTTTAATTTCAATAGGAGCCATAACTCTGTCAACATTTAGTGGTTTGTAACCAAAGTTGAACCTGATCTGTATTTTATGACGTTACACCTATGTACCAAATATAATTTAAATATGTGAAGCATTTTATGAGTTACTGTCCATGTTTTGGGGGAATTTAAGTCAAAAAGTGTCCATAACTGTGTCAAAATTTTGTGGTTTGTAACAGAAGTCAAACTTGGCCTGTATTTCATGATGCTACACATGTGTACCAATAATTATTTAAATATGTTAAGCCATTGTTGAGTTATCGTCAGGAAACCATGTTTTTAGGAAATTAGTAAAATAAAGGGCCATTGCTCTGTCAAAATTTTGTGGTTTGTAATCAAAGTCGAACTTTATCCGTATTTTATGACGCTACACATGTATACCAAAAATTATTTGAATATGTCAAGCCTTTCTTGAGTTATCATCCGGAAACCATGTTTTTAGGGAATTTTAAGTCAAAAAGGGGCCATAACTCTGTCAAAATTTAGTGGTTTGTAACAAACATCGAACTTGACCTGTATTCCATGATGTTACACATGTGTACCAAACATTATTTGAATATGTCAAGCCTTTCCTGAGTTATCATCCGGAAACCAAAAATCAACGGACCGACAGACCGACAAGCTCACTCCTATATACCCCCCCAAACTTCGTTTGTGGGGGTATTATAACTCCAAAAGTATGAGGTGCAGAGTAATGGTTCTTGTGCACTGCACTTCCCCTCAATGAGATCTATCTACCTATGAAGTTTCAAGTTGATAGCTTTCATAGTCTTAGAGTTATGCTCAGGACAAAAATTAAGTATAAAAATAAACAAGGGGCAATAACTCCAAAAGTATGAGGTGCAGAGTAACGGTTCTTGTGCACTGCACTTCCCCTCAATGAGATATATCTACCTATGAAGTTTCATGTTGATAGCTTTAATAGTCTAAGAGTTATGCTCTGGACAAGAGAAAGGGGCAGCCGCAGACAACGCCGATGCCGCCGCCGACAAAAGTAACACCTATATGTCGCCCGGACACAGAAACTAACTACCTTATTGTTCCTGTACATGCAAAACCTGTTATCACAATTTGAATCCTGGCACCAGCACATAAACCTCTGGTAGACAATCCTTGTCATTGCTTGAGATATTAAATACAGATTCCATTCATATACTGGATTCACAAGATCACACATCTAATTGGTGTGGATAATATTTAAAACAAAGATGGTCAGTGCATTATGGAAATTGTTATTGAGAAAATAACATGAACATACAAGTAATGTGTAATAATCTTCAAAAGATAGAAATTTACAGATTATATGACAAATGCGTCTTTTTCATAAAACACTGGTGATGGAGCCTACAGACAGAACAAAAAAGCAGTAAGGGAGTAGTACACTATAAATTGAAGAATTTAATTGTGTGGTTCCTTTTCAGAATACAGTAACAAACACTTTACTAATGGCAACAAAAATGGTATGTAAGAACACATAAAAGCCATACAAAGGATTTAATAACTACTAATAACAATTAACATTTTATTACATAAATAACATTCAGAAAACAGTTGCATGATGGATAACGAGGCTATAGCAGTGAAAGAAGTGTATCGAAAACACAAAACTTTCATTAAGCAGAACTTCATAGTATATGACCACCATTTGGATCACCTAGAGGCATACAATGTCTTGACAGAGTTCGAGGTGCAACAGATAATGGTAGGTTATTATTGTTTTAATGTTACAGTTTTAACAATCATGTCCAATGGTTTTAAAGATTTTAGTACTGTATGTTCGCAATTGTTATTATAAAACACATAAAAATGCTATGGTATTTTTAAATTTCATACATTAATATTGTTATGTGTTTTGTGACAAGAGCATACTAAAATGATACTTTTATATATTTGCCTCTAGAGGCAAATATATAAAAGTATCATTTAAGTACGCTTTAATATTTGCTTGCTATATGGTTCATAGAAGAAACAAATCTGTAGATTTGTCATCATTTGTCAAAATGTTGTCATCGTTTTTAGCAATTGCTGACAAAATTTGCTATACTGTAACCAAAAAAAACACATTACTTTATGAGCTTGACAAAATTTGCTGTATTATAACAAAATAGTTGCTATTTATAAGCACTTCACAGCAACTGTATACAGCTGTTAACCAGTTTATTTATTTTTTCTCCACTTGGACAAATTTCATAAGACAAAATAGTAAAAGTGCATAGATGAATTAAATACATAAATTATTCAAACAATTTTGCAATTATCCAACACTATTGATATTAATATTGCAATATGTTCAATAAGAAAGATTCTGGCGTTAAAGTTATTTTAAAATGTCTTCTACATGTTCTATGCATGACATGGCTTCCAAATTTACGAAAGCTACAATTTAGCACTAATTTCATTTAAAATTCTCATGTGTCTTCAGGAGCTGAAAGAAAGTGAGCAGTTGAACAAGCTTCTATTTATTTTACCCAGAAAGGGTCCAAAAGGATTCCATAGTTTTATGGATGCCATCAAGAAAGATTTCTCTCATGTTTTTGAGCAGCTTGATGAAGTCTTTAAATTTGAAATGAAACAGCTGGAAATTAAAGGTAAAGGCTTGAAATTGTAAATTAACAAATGTCATTTTCTTTAAAACCTCCTAATAGGCATTATGCTACATCAATGGTTGAATAAACAGTTGATACATTTAAGGTTCATGTCACATTGTGCTCTTGTAAAACATTTGAATCTTAAACTCAACAAATGCAACTCAACCTACAGAAGCTTCTGAGCCAATGGACTTGAATACTAATGATTTCCTTTTTTTTAGCTCTCCTGAGCATAAAAGTGCTCGGTGAGCTATTGGTATAAGGGACCTCTCCTGTGTCGTCCGTCGTCAAGCGTTGCTCGACAGTTTGCTGTCAACAATTAGTTTGTTCTCACGATAGAGACTTCACTTTTTATCCAATCTTGATCAAACTTGCAAAGTTTGTGTATGACCATAAAATCTCAAACAGGATTGTTATTGGGCCAGATCACACCAGTAACACTAGAGTTATTGCCCCTTTTTCATGCAAAAAAATTATGCAAAAATGCCTTTTTCGAACATATAGACTTTATTTTCTATCCAATCTTGACCAAACTTTCACAGTTTGTGTATGACAATCAGATCTCAGCAGAAGCCAAAAAATGGAACAGATCAAGTTACAAACACCAGAGTTATTTCCCATTGTTTGTAAAAAAAAAGGACATTATTCAGGATAGAGACTTCATTTTTCATCGAATCTTTACCAATCTTGCACAGTTTGTCTATGACCATAAGATTACAGGTGAAGTCAAATATAAGCAAGATCAGGCCAGAAACACTAGAGTTATTGCCCCTTGTGTGTGGAGAAAAACATCATACATTATCCATGATGGGCCTGCATTAACACCATTTATCATCATTGGACAGAAAATTATCAAAGAAAGGGCAAAAACTTAAGTTTATAGCACAGCCATTGCAATTATCACATTACAACTAGTTCTCCAAAACTGCAGTGAAAAGACATTAAAATCTACTGTTTCTGCATTTCCCAGAACTGTCACTGACCTAATCAAAGCGCTGAAGGCACTGCAGTTGTTCGCTGTTGTGTAACATTGGGCACAACTCATTATATTCAAATGTTAATAGCAACACAAGTTTAAATTAAACAGAACAGATTCAAACGGTTTATTGAGATTGTGTCTAAACGAAAATCTGTCTACAGTTTTGAAGATCAGAAATCAATAATAAAATTCAATGTCTGTTATAACATTCGTTTGTACCAGTAGTCATTGAAAATGTTAGTGCACTGTTCAATATCATAGCGTTCGATGGATCTTATCGACTCGTCCAAATAACTTAGTACAATAGGCACTTAAGACCCATGCTGGTGTGTTTTGTAGAATGTTTTGCAAATATATTGAAAATACAATAATATTAAAATTGTATATTAGAACCAGTAAATAAAATAAAATTGTATGAAGTCACCTAAATGACCGTATGATAACTTAACATGAAAGCCCCCATGCGTTATCATGGACAATCTGGGCTATTAGAGGGGTATGCCATATCATATGTCATTTTAATACACGTGGTTATAAACGTATAAATGTTTTATTGGTTAATATGATAGTTGAGTTAATAGCTTGTTCAGTGTTTTTATGTGAAGAAAATAACAATCACTGAATTTAAATTCTGGTTAAGAAGCCAGAACCAGCAAGCACGATGGTTATACATGATGATATGTGCTTTTAAAATTCGTAAAACTTCATTTAGTTGAATCCTAAATTCCGCGTTTTACTATAATATTTGTGTCCACATTATAAATATAACTTGAACAGAGACATTGCTTGGCGATTTATAATCTTCAGAATGCAACGTTAAAATAGATATTGCCACGTAATAAAATCAGATTTCAAAATATATATCGCCATTGAGTAGATAGGTTAGTTTTTTACTCTCAATAATGCCGATTTGAATTGTATCTGCTGTCAAATGTGCAGCTGATGAAATAATTTCCATTGTAAAACATACGCCACTAATTTAAACGTTAACAGGTGTGAAAACTGGACAGCCGCTTACAGCAGCTACAATACTATGTACGAATTATTAATATATATGGCCTGTCAAACAACTTTCAATTGAAAATGACAAATATTGTCAGGCAAGAAACCTGATGAGCCAAATTCTTTGTCCTGTGTACAATATCATGGTCTTTCTTTGGGCTACACACATAATTATCTTAATCTTAATGGCATTCCGACCTTCCGTCATTACATTTTCAGAACCAACACATTATCCGAATGTACCTACCGGGTATATAGTAAAAAATGATGGTTATCAGTTTTATTACCGGGCAGTCTCCGTGGAAGACAGTAGATTAATTCGTTGAAGAGAAATAACCATGGCTTTAAGCAAAACTCAATATAAACCTTAAAAACAAACACTATGCTAAATATTTAAAAAATTAAACATTATTATGAACGCAACGACAGTGTTAAGCTTTTCAACCGTATTAGCAAAGGTGTTGTGCGATAATGTTTGGTAATGTTTTAAAGTTACTCACAGAATATTGTATTTTAGAAAGGTCTTCTTTTTCAATTAATAAAGCATCTGGAGTAGCAAACGTTTATATTCTGTGAAACAAAAATAAAAGAAATAAAAATGATTTTAAAAATCCTGCTTCTCATGGGGATCGAACCTCGACCGCCGGCGTGAGAGTTTAACGCGTTAACCACTCGGCCATAGATTCTGTTCCCAAATCAGGTGTAATTTTCTGATAGGATGAATGGAGTGTAAACGACCGCTATTACTTGTACCTGTACTGCGTAATTACTGATAAACTGTGAATTCCATTTTGTTCTTTATTATTATCGAGGCAAATTGAATAATACAGTAAATAATAAAATAATTCAGGATAAAATGAAAAGTTATACATTTTTAAACACCACACATAAACATCTTAACTTGCATTGACAATAACCGAGATGAATACGTTAGGATTATACTATGTCCATGATTCTACTTGGCTCGTGACCCAATTAAAGGATTTATCAATGAACGCTTCGTAGTGGACTACTTTGTTTCACGATTTTTAGTCTCAAAATTCGATCCTAAACTGAAAGATGTGAATTACCCGACGTTTTTAGTTCGTTTTAAACATATTATGTTCTAATCACATTCTTCATCAAAACGATGAATGTCGCGTAATAATAACTGAGTTAAAATCATAGTGAATTTTTCCTTCGATTTTTAGAAGCGATACATATAGTTGTTCTGTGAACAACTAATAAAAAATAGTCAGAACATAATATAGAGAAAAATTATCTGAAAATCATAGGCAAAAACACAGCACCTCAACTATCCAACACGTACTTTAGTTAGCCCATTGCAGTGACAGATGTAAAAAATGAAATCGATCCTTAGATCCCCTCTGCTGATATATGTGTATTCTTCAGATACCTTAACTTTCAAACCTGTCGCAATAGTATGGTCTTCAACTTTGCCAGAACTCAGGTGAGCCCTTTGGGTCATCACGGCCATCTTGTTTACGTTTATAATCAATTTGTTTCAACAAACTGAAAACAACATGTAAATTATGCCCAATGTTAAGCAAAGCTGGTCAGCTAAGAGGCAAAACTGGATATTGTGCAAAGCAGGTCAATACATTAAAGATTTTTTCTCTCACGCAATAGACTTGAATACAAATTAAACAGATACGTATTCCATTTTTTGTATAATCGAATTGTTTCCAAGAATATAAATTGTCAATGGTGTGATTTATGTAAACACTAAATCTGTTCACAATGTTGATCAGCACAGCCTACATGTGTAAGGCAAACAGGATATTGCATCCAGCAGAACATGTTATTGACTGCTTTTATCTGTTTTTCCAATTATTTTTACAGGAAGAGGCAGCTTGTGATCGCCAGAAAGTGACAATGACATGGCATCTTTAGAGTCAGAGGTAAATTCGTGTTCCAGCACCAACTGGACCCAGCAGCTTACATGCCGGGTACCAGCCACACCCATTTCCAGGGAGTACCAGCCTGGTTCCCATATCACTAATGGCCAGGCAACATCTAGGGAACCAACTCAAGAAACGAAGAGTCCGACAGACAAAAGTCCACTAACCAAGAGATCAACAGACAAAAAGCAACCCAGTGGGAACTTTGAAAGTCAATTATATATTCGAGCAAACAATGATGATCTACCGCCAGATTGCCGTGGGCAAATCAATCGGATTTACAGCAAGCTAACAACCCATCTCTCTCAGGGGCACAAGAAGGAGCTTGCACGAAAGACTCCGGAACCAGCGACGCTGAACGGTGTGGAAGCCCTTATAGACGACCTATTGAGCAAAATTGAGAGCTGCTACATGTAAGTTTAAGATTTATCCAGCATGAATACAGTAAAATCATTTTATTTTGCGGTGTCTTAATTTAATGCATATGTGAAAAACAACTACTTTACGTGGTCTTCAAATCACTTAAACAGGTAATTAAATGTTACAAAATCATAACATTTGTCAGTTTTCAATTCATAATAAGCATTCTATCACAATAGTCCTCTCATATAAATATTAATATATGTTGGGTCTTAAATTCAGTCCCAAATATGAAAAATTTAACCATTGCACAATAAGAAGATTTTATGGTAATGCACCTATCAATATTTTCCCCCAGGGGAGGAGTGACGGGCTGACCCAGGGAAATTTGACAAATGCTATTTTTCAGAGTCTAATTCCCCACCCTAGAGCCAAGCATATTTGCCTAAATTCCCTCAGTGGGAGATGCTATCTGTCTAGTAAATGCCCCAGGGCCTATATTACCAGTATCAAAAATCTGACCAAAGTCTATTACCCCAGGACCCAGAATCATTTGGAATGTCAAATTCCTGTCTCTCTGGAATTTTTTTCAGTCTTAAGTCCCGTATATGCCCGCCACCCCCCCACACACACACACCCTGGGGGAAAATATTCATAGGTGCATAGGTTAAGTAATTTATTTATTTGAACAGTTTCCAGCATAAAAATGTAGTATATTTTTAGCGTTTTACTTTTCCCCATATTGCCGCAAAGAATGATTTTTTTCCAAGAGCATGCTTGCTTGTTATCCAAAGTTCAATTTTTTTTTTCAAACCAAGCCCTATGTTCACAAAGGATTAACTCTAGGATCAAGATCAGTTGTAGCTGATCTTGATCTTCTAGCTCAAATAAGCGAATCTCAAAACTATTTTATTCTCGAAATACCGTTTCTTCCAGATAAAATAACACCAAGTTTTGTTATGTTTTGATTTAAAAATTCATCTCAGATATAAAATTTACGCTGAGGGGAGCTCATTATTATGTAATTTATATATTTGTCCAATTATTAAAATTGATCCAAATATTTAGTGAACGCCATTTTTGGACTTTGATCCTGAAATATCTGGCCCAAATTCATCTTGAACCTGAAAATCAGGCTCAACCTGTTTTGTGAACACGGGGCCAGATATGTTTTCTTGTCTGTACCTGGCTCTATAATTGTTTCAGAATAATGAAGGTGCAGCCTTATGGAAAACCTCTCAAGCAGCACATTTTTGAGCTCAAAAGTGACAATGAGAACGCACACAAGACAAAAAACAGGCTACACGAGGTGGTGACAAACTTGCAAACAAAATGCAGAGATTACAACAACAAGATTGAACAACTCGAACGTGACAATGCAAGACTGAAACAATTTCAGAACATAGTGGCAGAGCACCCCAAACTGGAATC
Source organism: Congeria kusceri (assembly GCA_027627225.1). Taxonomy (NCBI): domain Eukaryota; kingdom Metazoa; phylum Mollusca; class Bivalvia; order Myida; family Dreissenidae; genus Congeria; species Congeria kusceri. Next base: position 16,123,081 of record CM051039.1, read on the forward strand.
TGCAGCTGAAAAGGCATTGCTCGAGCATGATTTCGAAGACCTGAAAAAAAAATTTGCCTCACTGCAGACTGAAAAAGAGAAAATTGATAGAGACTTGCAAATTCACAAAACTGAGAATTTGAAGCTGAGGAAATCTGTTGAAGAGCTAAAATCAGACCTGAGGAGCACCAAGAGGCAGTTAAGCACAGCAAGTGAAAACCTTGAAGCATTAAGCACACAGGGGAAATCTGTAAGTAATAGCGAAGCCCAGGGGAGGACGGGTGCAGCCGTACCTGTGAGCCTGTCAAGCAAGGGTCCATACGTAACACCAAGAACAAAGAAAGTAAAGAAAAGGCGAAAACTTCGACAAAGTTAACATATGAATGACAGTAAACCCATTGAGAATGCAATGTGGATGAAGAAAATTACTGTCACAACAAACATTCTACGCACAATCTAATTTGAAAAACTTCACTTCTGCATTAAATCGCATCACTGTACATCAACTGTTGTTACATGGATAATAAGCACACGAATGATTCCTATCATTGTTCAATATTTGTTTGATATTATTACTAGGGATGGATGGCACATTATTATATGGTAGAGATTATGCAGCGACCATGTTAGCTCTGACGGGAATGCACTCAAACGGTGAGAGGTCCCGGATTTAAGTCCAGGAGTCGTATTCCAGAAACATCTTAAGTGAAATCTTATCCTTAGCCTTAAAATCGTCATTTTTCTTAAGCATTTTTTTCCCATGTATACAAAACAATTCGCTAAATGTTCACTAATATAAACTTATTATTAACTACTACTTACTAAACTGTAATTGGATTCATTAATTTATATGTAGTTTTAAAAATATAACCTTACACAAATTGGAACTTAAGTAAAAATATATTAAGATAAACTTGAGATGTTTCTGGAATATGAGCCCTGGGACTTGCTGCACAATGTTCTTCCTTTGCGACACTTATATCACTATTATTTTATTGGCATTCGTAGTGTATTCTCAATGTTAAGACTAAGTGTTGAATATCTGGCCATGATTCATGTCATGAATTTATCTGCAATATGTATCAGTAATACTGTTATTAAAGCATTAAGAAATATACAACAGTCACAATGAGACAGCAAACAAAAGAATTTTGTGAACCAGCACTAATTAAATCAGGAAGTTATAATACAAGGAATGAACCATAGAATACTATTAATATTTTATTATTTCACATGACATTTTATGCAATAGCACAGATTATCTTCCATGTTAATTTTGCAGATTTCACATGAAGTAAGCAAAAACAATAGTTCTGGTTTCATATTTTTTGAGTTTCGCAATTACTTACTATTTTACCAATGTACTGCACTGAAAAAAAAGGTATTACACAATTATTTTCTAATTGGCTCTGAAATATCCTATGATATGGACTACAGATCATTATTCAATAGCGATGTTTTAGTATGATTCAGACAAAGTTAATCAGTTTTTTTCTCTCTTACGAAATTGAAAATGTTACTGACGTTAAATGATTGTATTTTGTTGGCATTTTAGTTGCTCTGCGCACTCTGCAAAATATTTCACCATGCACTTGATCGGGTGTTGTGCACGCACAACAAACCGAGGAAATTCCTTAATCTATTTATAGTCAGATCAATAATAGTCAGGTTTTTTCAATATGGCAGCTATTAACCTGAAGAAAAACAATCACATACCAATCATGAATGTTTTTTTTTTTATATCATATAATAATTTGCATTCTAACATGAAACTTGCAAATTTTTCTATAGACAAAAAAAATTATCGTTGTTAAAATACCCAATAAACAACTTAAAAAGAAGTCCAGATTCTGAGCGGAGCATAGTAAAAAGTAGTTCCCATTACAATTGCAAAGCTATAAGTCAAATCATGTTAGAATCGAAATAATTATTGCATTATCCTTGCTTATCAGCCAATAAACAACTCTTTGTCATTCTAATGCGTGGCTATTAAACAACTCAGACTAACATCCTCGTAGTTTAATTCCTAGGCATCAGAATTCCAAATCGTTTTTTATTAGCCGATAAACAACAATAAATAAAAAATTATTTCTGAAAGAGACTTGTTCACAGATTTTTGCAGTTTTTGCAAGTATGCCATTAAATGTGTTAACTTGACAGATCAAAGCGTCCAAACAAAGTGCTCAAGTAAAACAACAAGACAAAAGGATTTTAAAAAAGAAAGAAAATAAAAAAATTTGGTCCCACCGGGGTTCGAACCCGGTAGCTCTGGATTAAAAGGCTATCGCCCTAACCACTTTGACATTCTGATTTCTATGTTTATCCCAGCATTATTTATGTTATGTAAGGGATCCACATGCTGACAACAATTTTAACCAAAACAACAGAAGCACTCCAAATTATTCCATCGTTTAGCGTTACGGACGCTTAATAATTTTATCAATTTCAAATGATGACTACCTATAAACGCAACGATATTTACAGTATATATTTATATGTCCATATTGTTATTTCGCTTCCTTGTAAACACTGATCTTTTATTTTTGGAATCTGTGACAGAAAGTTGAAAAAAATGTCAATTCGTCAATCTGTTAACAGGTCCCTTTCAAATTCAAGAGTCATTGTTCAACTTTTCCAAACAATTTTGTTCAAGCCAACCTGAGCACAAAATGCTCATGGTGTGCTTTTGGGATATGGTTGAGTCCATAGTTGTGAGGCATCCATCAGGCAATATTGCAGTCGTGTGGTATGCGGCCGCAACAATTGTTTTGAAAATTCCCACAAGTTACAATTTCCATTCAATAAGTATCCAAGCTAGTAACAGACAGATATCCCCAACGCAGTCAACACCAAGCTAAATAACCGGCCAAGTGGGGTCCAAACCAAGGGCCAGATCAAATTCCTGAGCCGATATTTACAAAACTCCTAAAGGAAATCTTAATTTAAGTTAAAATTTCAGATCAAATATTCTATACTAAATTCAAATATTTCTGTTTACAAAAAAAAACACAACACTAAACATAACCAACAAAAGGACTTTGAGAGTATGGGCACAAGGCAGAAGGCAGACACCATATACATTGCACCACTGCCACTGTTTTAAAGTATCACTGCAATAATTACATTTCACAACTAGATCTTTCAGGGTGAAGAATATACCCCCACAATATGGACCCAAAGAGCATGCTTTATTTTATGATGTTTAATCACTATGTACCAAAAATAATCTAAATATGTGAACCCTGTCGTGAAATATTGTCTGGAAAACATGTTTTTAGGGATTATTATTCGAAAAGGGGACAGAACTTTGTCAACATTTGGTGGTTTGTCACCGAAGTCAAACTCAACCTGTATTTTATGGTATAAAACCTGCGTATTAAAAATTATTTATATCTGTCAAGTCTGTCATGAGTTATCATCCAGAAACAGTGTATTTGGAAATATTTAAGTTCAATTGGAGCCATAGCTCTGTCATAACTCTGTCAACATTTAGTGGTTTGTAACCAAAGAAGAGCTTGACCTGTATTGGATGATGTTAAATTTATGTACCTAAAATAATTTAAATATGTGAAGCCTTTCATAAGTGTTTTTAGCAAATATAATTCAAAAAGGAGCCATAACTCTGTCAACATTTAGTGGTTTGTAACCAAAGTCGAATGATGATAAACCTGTTTAGTAAAGATTATTTAAGTCTGTCAAGCCTTTCAGGAGTTATCATCCAGAAACAGTGTATTTGGACGAATTTAAGTTCAATAGGGGCCATAACTCTGTCAACATTTAGTGGTTGGTAACCAAAGCAGAACTTGACCTGTTTGTTTGTTTGTTTGGAATTTTCGCTGTATTCAACAGTATTTCAGTCATATAACGGCGGTCAGTTGACCTACTCACACTTTTTCTGGGTAAGCTGATTTACCAGTACTGAGTGCACATACTTATGCCAGTAACTGACAACTGCCCTACTTGAATCAGAGGTAGGTGGAGAATGGCCGTAGAACTTGACCTGTATTGTATTATGTTATACGTATGAACCATATATAATTTAAATGTGAAGCCTTTTATTATCCAGAAAGTGTGTTTTTAGGGAATTTAAGTCAAAAAGAGGCCAAAATATGTAAACATTTAGTGGTTTGTAACAAAAGTCGAACTTGACCTGATTTTATGACATTTATGACACGTGTACCAAACATTATTTCAATGTGTAAAGTCTTTCCTGAGTTTACTGTCTGGAAACAATGAAATCCATCAGACCGGCAAGCTAACTCCTAAATACCCCCCCCCCCATAAAAAAAACAAGAGGGCCATGATGGCCCAAAGCGCTCACCTGAGAACTGGTACAGATGAAAACCATACTGTTGTGACAGGTTTGGAAATTAAGGTATCTGAACAATACGCAGAGGGGGATAGTATCAATTTTGATTTAAAACATCCGTTAGTGCAATGGGCTAATTAAAGTACGAGTTGGATAGTGGATGTGCGTTTTTTTTGCTATATTTTGCTAATTGTTCTCAAATAATTTTTCTTGATATTTTTCCCTGACCCTTTTTCATTGAGTCATTGACAATTCTGGAACATGTAGAAACAGTAGATTTTGAAATATTCTGTCCAATTATAATAAATGATGTTAATGCAGGCTCTGAAGACATCAATGTTGCATGTACAAATAACTGCATGCAAGTCTTGCAACTGTTGGAAATCAAATTTTATCAATCAATTTTTTTTGGTCATGCGCAAACTGTGTAAGTTTGGTCAACATTGAATAAAAAATCGTGTGTTCAAGCCAATCATTGATAACTTGATGTTTTTTTTTCAGAAGACAAGGGGCAATAACTCTGGTGTTTCTGGCTCGATTATGCTTTTATTCAACTTCATCTGTAGCCTTACATTCATAGACAAACTGTACACGATTGGTGAAGATTGGATGAGAAATGAAGTCTTTATCCTGAATAATGTCCATTTTTGCATATTTTTTCACAAACAAAAGACAATAACTCTGGTGTTCCTGGTCCAATCTTGCTTATATTCGACTTCACCTTTAATCTTAAAAAAAGTTGATGTTAGGTATTTTTATTTCTATTGTTAGTAACAGTGATTTTGACCTTCACATATTTTTGTCACAAACAAAGGGTAATAACTCTGGTGTTTTTGGTCTGATCTTGCTTTATATTCGACTCCAACTGTAATATTATGGTAACAGACCAACTTTGCAAGATTGGTGAAGATTGGATGAACAATGAAGTATCTATCACGAACAATGTTCATGTGTGTATTTTTTTAATAAACAAAGGACAATAACTCTGGTGTTTGAAATACGATCTGGCCCATTTTTTGCGTCTGCTGAGATCTGATGGTCATACACAAACTGTGAAAATTTGGTTAAGATTGGATGGAAAATAAAGTCTAAACGTTGGAAAAGGGCATTTGTGCACTTTTTTTGCATGAAAATTTTCAATAACTCTGGTGTTACTGGTGTGATCTCACCCAATAACAATCCCATCCGAGATTTTATGGTCATAAACAAACTGTGCAAGTTAGGTCAAGTGCACAGGTGAGCTAAAACACACACTTTGTTTGTGGGGGTATAATAACTGAAGTTGTACTAGTTAAGTATTTCAGTGGCCTAACCAATTCAGATCAACTAGTAATCAGATGACAGAACAACTAGATAGCCATTATAATTAATTAATAAACTTATTCTCATTTGCCAAATTATGTCAATTATGATTAATAAAAAAATAATGCAAAATTATTTTAAAAGAAATCGTTTTCAGTATCACGTAGGCGATGCTTGGTGACATGACGCCATATGAATCCACTCAGTTTGGAACACCTTAAATTCCATCTAGAGACCACATGACCTAAATATCGTTCTTTCTTACGAGAACAGAACAAACGTATGGTCGAAAATGTTAAAATGACGAACAATTTACAATTACGATAAGACTAAATGGCCCATGAATGATCAACTTTTGTTCATTCAAGAACTGGAGTCTGGGCCAGCAAAAATCTAAACCATTACTTCTCTGAATACATTAGCTTCAACACCAACAATGATGTCTAACTGTTTTGCAAAATCACGGCCTGACCTGTACATCTATTTTTATGCTAATGACTATTTAAAAAGCTGATATCACTTTAATAAGGTGTTGAGTCATTGAAGTATTCATTTCTATCCATTTTATTGAAATCTGATATATTTAAATCTAAGTATACCCTGTCCTAGGACTGCGCTAATTACTGACTGCGTCAAGCATTCATAGATTTTCTCAGGGCTGTTAAATTTCAGGTCAAAATCACACCACCAAATTATCAGTAATCTTTCATAATCGTCTTCAAGATCATGCAATCATTTGTCTTAATCCGAGATTAAATTATTAACCGTTTACGGCTGATGGCATAAAATAATAGAACATAAATTATGCCACCGGATAAAGAATGCTGAGGTTCTAATTCACACAGGTCGTGATCTGGATGAACACGGCAAAATTACAACATTTAAATATGTGACGGATTGCTGACGTTTTGGTAAGGATAAACTGTTTATATTCTGAAATGTGTTGTGCATTTCTGATGGTAATTAGAACCATTTAAATTGTTGAAATAATGAGAGAAATGGATTAAGTTTATGTTATTTTCTGACAATTTGTTGTACAATTTTTAACGATGCTAACTATATAATTACTTCAATTGTTGAAAATGACCACAGTAATTGATCAAGTTCTAGTTACATTTCTATTGTGAATTGGGATACAGCCTAGAAAAGGTAATTTTCTTTTTTTAAATAAGGTATTGTGATAAAAGGAACAATACAGAACTGTTGTGATATAAAACAATATCACCCACACCCACCCACCCCTAAAATGTCACTTATCAGCAAATCATTTACATTTACCCTTTATTGACATAAAAAGCTGCATGATTAATAACAAGATCAAGTGTCTTTAATTGCAAATGTTATTTGTCAAATCATGTTAGAATCAAAATAATGTTCACTTTATCATTGCTTATCGGCCTATAAACAACTCGTTTTAGTTCTGATGTGTGGCTATTAATCCGCTGGAGCTAAAGCCCTTGTGGTTTAATTCCTACTCATGAGAACTCCAGATCATTGTTTATTGGCCAATAAACAACAATAAATCAAAAATTATTTCTTACTTTAATCATACCCTATATTTGTTCATTCCCATGTACATGCATTTCCAAGTATGTCTTTAAAAATAATTTGTACAAGAAGACTTTGAAAAACATCTGAGGTTAGGTAAACTTTATTGTTCTGATGTAAGCCTTTGAATTCATTCAAAAAGTTCATGTCAGACAAAACAGCATGCATGCCAAATATGTTTGGCCCAAACCAAAAACCTTGACACAGCATTTGATACCTACATGAAGTTCTTTCCACTGATGTTGGTATTATCTTATGACAGTATTTTCCTAAGATAAAACAAATAATCCTTTTTATGATCAATGTCATCAAGGAACCAAATGATATGCAACAGTCAGAATAAGTTTTGAATGCACTCATGGTGGAACACAACCCTTGCCAACAACTACTTCTGCAATTAACCAGGCTTGTCATAGGATGTGACGTATGCCCCAGAAGCATATGCTAGTCTGAGGGAGTCCACACTATGTCAGAAACAGAGTACAATATTATGCCCTGGACAAATATT